>JAUIMM010000052.1:2435000-3022500 GCA_031769625.1 Taudactylus pleione | reverse complement strand
TTGTGCGAACATAGCTCGGAGCGAACGAGCAGCCGCTTACGAGCAGCTCTGAATCAGGCCCATTGACCCTTTCCTCAAGGTACCGATTCTCTGTGTACCTCACATCAGACAAAGACCAACTCTAAAAAGTGAGCGTCTTTGCTGGCATTTGCAGCAAGAGGAACCAAACTCATACTAATATTACCAATCCCTGGTTTAACACAAACACAACAAAATTTGCACACAATACTAAAAGGACACAATAAAACATCAATCCTACAAACAATGAAGACCCTAATCTCTGCATAGTCTTCCTTTCTAGCTATTTAACCCCATCAAGAACAATCAGAGTGGACATCAAACAGTTATTCAGAACACGTACAAAGCCTTAAGCTGGGTACACACTTGAAAGATATATCTGCAGATGATGGTTGTTCATACACATTGGACAACCATTGTTGCCAACCGGCCGTGGGTCGTGCTGCCCTCCCCGGCAGCCTCTGCAGCAAGGTCGAGCCCCCCTCCCTGACGGGCACTGCAGATGTATTGGACATTAGCTGTGCAGTACAGCAAATGTCGTGGCTGGTACACACTGGCCGATGCACACACGATATATCGGCCGTTTGCTTGAACTACCAATGTATCGGCCAGTGTGTACCCAGCATTACAGAGCAGCCCATCCTACCACTATCAGAGCTTGAATAGTCTCCACTATAAAAGACTCCGGCATAGACACAAACATATTTAAATGCCACTCCTCAAAAGGAGCAGCAAATACAAATGCAGCCGCTAAGGGCATATCACTTCAGACAATTGTGCATGCAGTCTACTCGTACCTTTACCAAACATTATTGGAGACCTAGTGACCCTGATCGGGTTAGGTTTCTCAGAGCAACCACCAGCTAGGTGGTAGTCTGTTGTTTAGTTTGTAGGGATCTATAACCAGCAAACTGTGTTTGTTACAAGGAACATGATTACCACCTAGCAACAGCGCCCATCCCTCCCACCACTTATATATATATAAAATTATATTCTGTGAGTAACTCTCAGAAAGCTGCATGTATAATGTATGTCAAATTTCATGTATTCCAGGCCCAGAACGCACAAGAATGTGAGCCCTACTCGCAAGGAAAATAAATCAATCATACATTCTACTCACTTAACCTGTTTGCAAGAAGGGTTGAACCTGACCCAAAGTCAATGAAACAATGCATAAACTTTAGCCATGGAGTCATTCACCTGTTTTATTACAACTGTTATTATACACTCTCTTCAAATAGTTACATAATTATTGACAGTTACCCATAAAGAAATGTTATTTCAGCCTCAGCTGATTAATTAGGTTTCAATTGATACAATAAAAACAAATGTATCACTGCAAATAAGTCTCTATTGTAACAAATTGTGTATTATTATTCCATGCTACCTGTAAACTTCAGATAATCGGATTCTCTCAGCTGCTGCGCACACTCTGGACGGCGGGCATGCACGTGACTGCAGTGAACAAGCCATTGTACGGCGGTGCTGTTAGCTTCGGCAGGGATGTGATTAAAAAAACAAATCACAGGGTCTGCATCATTGGACGCAATCTTCCTGGACCTGACGGAGGGATATATAAGAAAGGGTCCTGGACTGCACACCCTGAATATATATAATGGGAGGTGCTACCTGTTGGCACTATTATTGCAGGCACAGAAACAGACAGATCACAGGTGCACAACTCCAAATTACTGATTATATATAAATACATTATGCAATAAAATTAAGTAGACCTGGCCTAGCACCCCTTCCTTATTGGTTTAAAGCATGGAGTCTGGTATTGTGAATGCACACTAGTAATAGGCACAATTTTAGGTAAGTCTTACAAATGATATACTGTAGTGCAACTTTGGGTTGATTTTTGGGGCGTGGGTCCCCTGGATTGCTTTTTTTGGTCTACTTCAGGGTATCGCATTATAACACTTTTCCTTTTTTGCACATTTTAAACACTTTTACTGTTTGTTTTTATTATATTTGTATTTTCACTTTTCTATCCTATACATGCAGCAGCAGCTGATCTTACCCTTCTTACTTTACACTTCACTTTTCTCATTAGAGCGATGCCCTGGGGTGGCTCGGCTGAGCTGGTTTGCGGGTGCCCTGCACTCTGGATTTGAACCCTAGTATGTTTGGAACCTACACTACAGAGGTTACCTGGATATGGTGGGTAGGCCCATAACCTTGGCCATGATTATGCTAAAAACCTCTATTCATTGCAACATTTTATTGCATAATTATTTATATATAATCAGTAATTTGGAGTTGTGCACCTGTGATCTGTCTGTTTCTGTGCCAGACGGAGGGATGTTAGCTTCGGCTTACTCAGACTGGCCAATGTCAGTGACCATCTGAAGTAGTGTCTATGGACGCTGCACTCGTATCGCAGAAGCACGAAGGAGGTGTTTATTTTCTAACGATCCCCCCTGCTGCATTTGTAATTTAGTTGGACGGTATTGCACAGCCGATTCCTTGTGGTTGTGCAATACCGTCCAAATTGGAATCAGGCCCACAGTTAACAGCTCATAGATTCCTGCAAACTAAAGTTTCTTAATTGTCAAAAGTGTATTCAGTAATAACCAGGGTTAACATAGCATTATCACGTGCATACTGTGTTAGAGACAAACTTATACTGTCACGGTGTGTGTGTCCTGTGTTTTTTTTAAACATTTTTTTACAGGTGAACTACAGGTACTAGTGGGCCCTTAATGCCCTGCATGCTGGTACTTGTGGTTCTCCAAGTACCAGCATGCGGGGCAAGCTTGCTGGGACTTGCAGTTCTACTTGTAAAGACAATGTTTGATATTCTTTATTTACACCACACCACACAATCAACCCGCCACCCACCGCCACCAGGGGTGGCGGGGATAGCCCCGGGCTATCAGCCTGGGCCTGGGGTGCCCTGGAGAGGGTGACCCCTTTATTGGGGGGGTCCCCAGCTCTCCAGGGATCCCCGGCCTGGGCTGACTAGCGGTCAGGGCTGATGCTGCGGCTGGGGGGCCCGGTGAAAGGGCTCCCCTGGCTGTGGCATCAGCCCCCCGCTAGAAAAAGTCCAGTGCTGGTTCTGGAACATACAGGGGAACCCTACTCATTTTTTTCCCCTGTATTTCCAGAACCAGGACCGGATCAGAGCCCAGAGCTGGTTGCGCAGAATACGGGGGACCCCTACGTCGTTTGTCCCCCGTATTTTGGCAACCAGCTCTGGTTCTGACTAGCCCGGTGCTGGTTGTGTTTAAGTACAGGGGACCCCTATGTCGTTTGTCCCCTGTATTTAAGCACACCCAGCACTGGGTCACTAATGCCCGGGGCTGGTTGCTCTTTTTTGGGGGGGGGGGCACGCCATTTTTTTCTTTTTTTACACAGGTTTTTTTTTTTTTATTTACCACAGCAGCACAGACGGGTCTCACGGACCCGTTAGTGCTCTGTGTCAATGACACAGATGCAAGTAGCACGGATCTCCTGGTCCGTGCGTGCATCTGTGTCATTGAAATACACAGCAGCACAGACGGGTCTCACTGACCCATCTGTGCTCTGTGTCACTGTCAATCACACAGATGCATGTAGCACGGATCTCACGAGTCCGTGCTACATGCAAATGAGCACCATAATGCTGATTGGCTGAGAGCCGTGACAGACGGCTCTGTCAGCCAATCAGCACTTTGCCCATTAAAGGCAAAGGCATTTTTTTTTAAATGGCCGCTCGAGGCAAAACCTCGAGATCCGACAGCAGATCTCGAGGTTTTGCCTCGGGAGAGGGATCCGGGGCAGACAGGGAGATCCGAGCTTGGGCTCGGATCGCCCCGGATCCCCGAAGTTCGGGTGGGTTCGGTTCTCAGGGAACCGAACCCGCTCATCCCTAATTCAGAGCCACTCGTAAGCGGCAGCTCGTTCGCTCCGAGCGATGTTTGCCCAACTGCGCATGCGTACGGATCATTATACGCATGCGCGAACCAGTCAGTGCGGCCGAAATTCATGTGCTCGCAAAATAGCGAATGCCTGCTAATTTGAGTGACAGGATGAGGCGTATGTGGGTGGTAACAGGGGAAGGTGCTTGAAAACGGGGAGTGGAGATCCGATCGCAGGCGTGCTTAAAGGTCAAAACGGGCGTTTTATGGGTGTGCATATTTAAAACTGCAGCGTCATTGACCACGTCACTGGGTTTTTTTTAAGCCAGAACTGCTCGCAAAAAATTGTGGTAGCAAAAACCAACCACAAGAATAGCGAGCAGCTCATACCCTGGTCGATGTACTCAATTAATCTAATAAATAGCGGACATGACGTAGGATGCGAGCGGCCGGGTGCGTAGTTTCCCAAAAAACGACCGCAAGTTTTGTTCGCTCGTTCAGACCTAGAGGCGTGAACAGACCGCAAAGAGCGAACGGTTCATTTGAATAGCCACCCCTATTTTCAGGACGAGCGAGCGCTAATTGCGTCCGGCTCTGAATCAGGCCCTTAGTGTGGAGCCAGAGTGTACTCGTTCTCAAAAAGAATCCCAGAATCGACAGATAACTTTATCAAGTGTGCCCTCGGAATTCTGAAACAATCACTTTGGTTCCGCTCCTCCCCGTACATTCAATGATGGAACCTCCTCACACCTCCTCTCGCCCTGCCGCATCCAAAAAAAAATAAATATATATATATGACACATACACACACATTTGGTGAGCACACTGAGTAGGTGCCTTATTATTTTCCCTTTAGGCAGATGGACATTCTAGTACCTGGTGCTATTAGTGTGTGCACTGCATATCAGAGACCGCTATAGCTGCTCTATATACCGGTATATGCACTGAAGTTCCAAAAGTCATGGCATAGTAGTGGGTAAAAGAATTGGTAGGCAACATCACCGTACTTTGACGTCTTGGAAATGCCGCCAACTTGCGTCAGTTGTAATATCACATCTCGTGAGTCCGTTTGAACACTGGTTAGGCTGCTCATGGCAAGGCGACGTGAATTTTCAGAGTTCGAATGGGGCCAAGGGATGGGACATTCTATTTCCAAAGTTGTGACAATCAACATTCATCAATCTATGGTGTCACGTGTCCCAGGAATACCTCATGGAAGGCATTACCACCCACCGTGGACAACGTAGTGGCAGACCATGGGTGCTTAATGATCATGGCCAGCGGTCTCTCGCCAGAATTGTCAAGCGACACTGGCTCACCAGAGTGCCCCTGTTAACAGTATGACAATGGACACAGCGACTCACCTGGGTTTGTGACAGACCCTGGAGGACTGGCAACATGTGGCGTGGTTCCATGAGACACAGTTCCAGTTGTTTCGGGCTAAAGGTGGGGTTCAGGTGTGGCACAGACCCCAGTTTTCAACAGGGCAAGGTGCAGGCTTGTGTTTACGTGGCATGAGTTGGGTCCGCGGGTCCGCCTGAACAAGCCATTGACCAGTAACTGCTACAATGCATTGTTTGACGACCATTTGTAGCCCATCATGAACTTCATGTACCCCCACAACAACAGACTATTCCAGTAGGATCACACAAGTGTCATGGGTCCCAAGTTGTCCAGAAATGGATGGAGAAACACTCTGGAGAGTGCATGAATGGTGTGGCCACCACGTTCGCCCGACATGAACCCAATTTAGCATTTATGGGATGCGGTGGAGAGGTCCATTCACACCAAAGACCCTGCATCTACAAATATCAGGGAGCTGTGGGAAGCTTTCTTGATGGTATGGGTCAACATCTCTCCAGAGGTTTTCCATCCACTTGTGGAATCGATGCCACGTCAAGTTGCTGCACTTCACTGGGCTAGAGGGGTCCTACACGATACTAGGCATTCATCAAGTGACTTTTGGCACTTCAGTGTTGTCTACTTTAGTTCGGTACATAGAATGGCTTATTAGCCATTGCAAGATTGACAAGTTTATAGTATGTTACCACATTTCTAGACTATGAGGGGTATGTTGTCAGTTTGAATTCCTTAGATCTTTATCTTGTTATTTTACCCATGTAATACTTCTGTTCTGGACCAATAAGTACTTTTGTACTGAATTCCAATTACAAATTTCTGATTTTATAGAAATGCTATGTTTGTTTATACTTAGCTTCCAGCATAGTAGCCGGTTACCTTGGTGATGGGCTCACATTGATAATGCGACTGTCCTGCGTCTCCACAAAATAGTAATGGGTATGTGTGCAGGTAGTGATGGTATTCAAGGTAAAATGATTTCCTTCACTGTTACCACAAAATAACTAATACAAATAGTGAGACTTGAATTTCTGACTATCAAACCTTCTAAAAAAGAACAGATGGAGAAGTTGCCCATAGCAACCAAACAGCTTCTAACTATCATTTTATAGCGTGCACTACATAAATGATAGTACATTTGTCAACTTGTCTTCTTTAGAAGGCTTGAGACATCTCCCCTTTAGCGTTTTATATGTGTATATAAACACACATTAACACATAATAACAGATAAGGGGTATGCATTTGTGGAACTAAGTGCTATGGACTAATTAAAAAAAAAATTTACTTTCACACACAAACACAAATATACATTTGAAATAAAATACAGGCGACTGAAGAACAAAAAATATCTTGCCAACCGTTATCCTTTGGTGATGTGCAGCAGCCATTGGCACAGGAAATATTGGACATATTTACAGAAGCTGATTGATTGCTATGAGTAACATCTCCACTTTATCGCTCTCCAAGATTTGATAAATCTCCCCCACTGTCCAGGTGAAAAGGAAAAATGGATGCAACAAATTCTAGAAATATATGTACCAGAATCAGTGAAGAAATTGAAGCTGCCAGAAGAGGTATGCCAAAGTCTGCCAAAAGAACTATTGCCAAGAACTGACTGACAGGTTTGCAGATGCCACGTTCAGAGTTTTATTCTTTTTTCAAGCTGTTACATTTCCAAATAAAAATCTATTGTGTAGAAATGTACCATGTGTAAAGTTCCACCCTGCAGAGTTTGTGCCCACTTCTTTTGAATTGGAAATGAGATTCAGTGAAACATGCTATTTAAGATATAATATATACCAGAAGCAGTTTAATAGGGGAGAGCGCCCCTTGTGGGGACTTCTCACTGACAGAGCAGTAGACTCTGGCTTGGTGCCAGAATCTACTGTGAATGCGCAGGTCTCCAGGAAAATGGTGCCCTCACCTTATTTCCGGGGACATCTCTACTGCGCATGTGTGAATCAGTGGGAAAATGGCCGCCGCGCCACATTCATTGTAATTTTTGCTGCTCTGTAGTGCTGGGCTGTCGGCAGACACAGGACTCCGGAGACTGCATAGAGGTAAGCATAACTATATATATGGTGCACCCATTATATATACGCCATTGATATATATTCTCAAACATATTCACATGCAGACATTTTTTTTAATCTAAATAATTTTCCCTATGAAATTAGAAGAGACCAAGGGGTAAATTTACTAAGAATCAAGATTGAAATCTAGGGTGTGTTTTGCCATTTTTTTCAACTCGTAAATTTACTAAAGACAAACTTGGGAGAGATGTCTCCATTTACACTGAAAAACGCGGGTTAAATACACCATCGGCCAAACTCGCAAGTACTTTTCATGGAAAAAATACAACTCGGGAATTTACCAGGAAACATGATTATAATCACGAGTGTAATTTCAGCAAACTCGGTCTTAAATAGAAGTTTTAAATAGACTAGCCACTGAGCTGCGAGTTTGCCAGAAACATACAAAGATCAGTGTGATCTGTATAGGTTTCTGGCAGCAAATATTTTTTTTTTACATTTAACCCTTTAGAAAGTATCACATGGGGCCCCCCCAAAATGCATAACCAGCCCCGGGCTCCTGAGACAGTCCTGGTTCTTAAAATAGTACCGTATTTTAAGAACCAGCACTGTGCTCCTGAGCCAGCCTTGGTTTAAAAAATAGGGTGGAAAAAATGCGTAGGGTTTCCCCTATTTTTAAAACCAGCACCGGACTCAATTCCAGACAGGGTGTAATGCCACAGCCAGGGAACCTTTTCACAGGGTCACGCCGGACAAAGCATTATCACCCCAAGCTGGTCAACCAAAGCCGGGGATCTCAGAGGTGGTGGGGACCACCCCAATAAAGGCCCCCCCTCTCCCAAGCACCCCAGGCTTAAGCTGAAGCCCAGGGCGCTTACCTGCAGCCCTGGATGGTGGGTGCAGGGGTAATAGTGGGGGAAATTATACTGTTAATATTGTTTTTTTCCAGTGGAACTACAGGTGCCAGTGTATAAAGTATATAATTAAAGATAATCCTTTGCTTCCGGTCCTGTATATACTTCCAAAGGTCCATAATTGATCCTCCTGGTCGACCTATAGTGGCAGGAACAGATTCTGTGACATCTAACCTTTCCCACTATGTGGACTTCGATCTGCAACCAGAAGTAGTTAAGATTAAATCATATATAAAGGACACCACTGATGTTATAAAGAAGTTACAGTCCGTGGAGTATGATAGAAGTTACAGTCTGGCTACTGCAGACGTGGGATGGTTATATACGATCATAGATCATCAATTAGGCCTAAAGGGCCGAAAAGTGAAATGAATCCATCTAAAAAAGATTTTATAAAATGATGGTATCAAATTTATACTGGAAAATAATAATTTTTGGTATAAAGGTCAATATTTTATCCAAAAACGGGGCACAGCAATGGGGACCCGCTTTGCCCCCGCATATGCAAACATGTAAATGGACCTATGAGAGGTGGAGCATATATGGAATAATCAAGACTTTTTAGATAAAATAATTTTATGGATTAGTTTTATTGATGACATCTTCTTCATATGGCGAGGCTCTGAAAGAGCTAAAAACTTTTTGTGAATATTTAAATCAAAATGATTATAATATTGAACTGACTTTCTCTATTAGTCCAATAGAGGTACATATTTTAGATCTGACGATTTATGTTAAATATAGGAATTACAGGAACCCACTGACAGTAATTCCTATATCAGCTTTAAGAGTAACCATCATCCTAATTGGTTGCGCAATGTACCGAAGGGGGAAATAAGGCTACGAAGAAATTGTTCAGATTTAGGAGTATTTAGAGAACAGATTGAAGAAATGAAAGGTCAATTTACATCCAAAGGATAATGTGCAGAAGAGATTGACTGTACTGTAAGAGAAATGGTAGATTCAGATAGGAATGATTTAATTCTGCCAAAAGAAAATAATGATAAAGGAAAAGATTTTAAGTTACCTTTCATCTCTGGATTTAACCTACAACATAAGAAGGTGGAAAATATAATAAGAAAGCATTGGCATATTTTAAGGGAAGATGTCTTATTGAAAGAAATTATACCGGAAAAACCACAATTTGTGTATAGGAGACCTAATAATTCAAAAAAATGTGTTGTCAAAAGTGACCGGAAAAAAGACCAAATAGAATTAAAACAAAAGGGTTTCACAGGTGTGGCACATGTCTTGTATGTAGGTCACACCCAGGTCAAAAAAGCAAAATAGAAGAAGTAATATCAACATCTACTAGAAAACCATTTAAAATTAACAACTTCATCATATGTAGTATCAATAATTGTGTTTACCTTGTTGAGTGTAAATGTGGCCTTCAGTATGTAGGAAGGACCACAAGAATGCTGAAGGAGAGATGGTCTGAACACCATCGCAATAGAAAGAAAGGGTTTGAAAAACATTCAATTTCCCAACACTTTAAAGGATAAACACAAATGGTATCAATTTAATGGAAGGTCTCCAAAAAGTGGGAGGGAATTGGAGAAGAAATGTCAAGATTCAGACCTAGCAAAGGCAGAAATTAAATACATCTATGATATGAAAACTTTGATGCCATCAGGATTGAATAGTGATTTTGAGATCAAATGGTTCTTATGATGTCTAGTTATTTAGATTTTTTTTAAGCTTTAATATATTCATCCTTTGAAAGGGAGGAAAGAGTTAATAATCCTCTGTGATCATATATTTTATATATTGGAAATTTAATTTATTCTATTTATTGTGTGTGCTGTTTACATTATTAAGACAGACAGGAGTGAGAACTCCATCCGGTGTTTGCGTTCCGGGTGGAAAGCATGAGAAACCGGAAGAGGTGAGAGCTCTATCCGGCTCCTGCATTCCACGTGGAGCGCACGGGAAAGCCAGAAGTGACGGACACTCCGGGGGCCCATAGAGGACAGAATCGGAGCCTCGCACACGGGCAGGAAGAAAGTGAGGATGATATGTGACCCTTTTAAGTAGATTGAAAGGGGAGATGTGTGTTTTTTTCTGACTCATATAATTTCAATACATAAGCATGGAAGCGGAAACCAGAAGTAGTGTATATAATTCCGGACCGGAAGTAGAGGATTTTAAAAGGCTTTTATTAAGGTTTTTTATTAATTGTAAGGATACTTTGTGGATTTTACATATTTGATGTTTAATGAGAACGACATATGCTATGATTTGATGTGTTTTAAAGTGATTTTAAGAACATGTGCTACTTTGTTTACTACCCTCCTCCCTCATTTCCTGTTTGTAAAGGATATATAAAAAGAGAGTTAGGGAGAGATGGGTAATATCACCTTGAGGAAGACCTACATGGTCGAAACGCGTTGGTGAGGGTGTGGAATCACTGCATAGCCGGAAAAGGGTAACCATAAGGACAAACCTAAGTAAAGGTATCCAGGCCTGGAGGGCACTTGTACTTACACACCGTAGAAAGTATAATTTTATTTCACACCCAACACACTCACACAGTTACCTGCTGCCAGATGGTCGATTCCCTTGTCCAAGTAGAAATCCACGGCTGTTCCTGTGGAAAAAAAAAAAACTACACTCACCTACCTCCTGGCGCCAGTCTCCGTTTTACTTAGTGTTAGCACATGCATCTCTACCCGGCTATTGACAGGAGCCCATGTGGCTTCTGCCATTAGCTGGGGCCGCCACTCTCCAAATAGCGGCCACTGATTGACCGCCACGAGTCACAACAAATCAACGACCGCTAACTGTAGAGTGGCCTCTGATTGGCTAGCGGCCACGGCTAATAACAGAAGCCATGTGGGCTTCTGTCATTAGCTGGGTAGCGATGCATGTGTTAATAAATGCATCGCTAGTTGTCCAAAATCAATCGGGATGTCGTTTTGTTAGTTTACCAAGATCCCTGAATGCTAAGGAGACTGGCACCAGGAGGTAGGGGAGTATAGTTGTTTTCTTTTCCTAGGTACAGCCGTGGATTTCTACTTGGACAAGGGGATCAAACATTTGGCAGAAGGTAAGTATGTGTGAGTGTGTTAAGTGGGAACTAAAATTAAACTTTCTACGGTGTGCGAGTCCTGTGGTCTTTTTACAGTGGTGGAACAGGTGCCTGCCGCCTGCTGGCACTTGAAGTTCCACAAGTGCCAAAGGGCAGGCACGCTGGCACCTGTAGTTCCACTGTAAACAACAAAAGTAACAGAGTCCAGGGCTTCAGCTTAAATCTGGGATGCTCGGGAGAGGGGGGGATCCCTTTATTGGGGGGTCCCCATCTCCACTGAGATCACCGGGCTTGGGCTGACTAGCTTGGGGTGATAATGCTTTGGTTGGGGTGGCCTGGTGAAAGGGTCCTCTGGCTGTGGCATTACACCCCGGCTGGAATTGAGTCCGATACTGGTTTTAGAAATAGGGAGAATCCTACACTTTTTTTCACCCCTATTTTAAAAACAAGGACTAGCTCAGCAGCCCAGTGCTTGTTCATAAAATAGAGGGGAACCCTACTTGTTTTTTTCCCCATTTTTTTCGAACCAGGACTGGCTCAGGAGCCCTGGGCTGGTTATGCTCTTGGAGGGGGGCCCTACATAATTTTTTTCTAAATGTAACTATTTAATACACTTATACACACACACAAGCAGCCTTCACATATCTCACCGATATCTGCAGGCTGCTTGTTCGGCGAGCCTAATCGAGTTTCTAATTGGCAAAACTCGACCAGACACGATTCTTAGTAAATTTACCCCCAATTAGGATTTTCAGTCTTCCATGCCAGCCTCAGCAGCAAACATTTTCCATAATAATTTTTTTTTTTTTTTTAATAAAAAGTACAAACTAAGAACTAAGCATTTTATAATATGACCCAAATTCCCTTTAAGTATCTCACTGTGGATGAAGGGATTATGCAACATGAGAATTCTAAGAGAATATAAACAGTCAGACTTCTTTGATTTTTTTTTCACCTCTCAAATAACCGTCTCTCTTCCAGGGGCATATCTTCCTATTGGCCTGGATGGTCCTTGCCAGGGGCGCCGGCCGAGGGGGGGGCGCTGTTTCAGCCCGACATCACTAGCACATGATCTCCTGTCTCCTCTGCTCTTAGCAGTGTCCCGCAGACAGCTGCAGCAAAGATCCCTGGTTTCCTTCTGTCTCCTCTGCTCTTACCTGTGTTCTCCATTGATTGTTACTATGTATTAGCCTTCTTATATGTCCCTTTATATCAGATACATTTAAAATTAGAGAGAGTAAATTTTTTTTATTTTTATCCCTAATATATTTCATCCCCCACAATACCCAACACATACCAATCATCACTCACTAATTCCAATATGTCAACTGTGCAGGAAAAGAGTGCAAGCACCACATCAATCACAAGGCTCTATTCGCAAGGTAATTTGCATATATGCAAATTATCTTGCCCACAATGCGTCTTGTTTGTTATTGATGCCCTCTTTTCCTGTGTTGTTGACATATAGAAATTAATAAACAGTCTCCCTATTTCTACAGGCATGTAAATTGAACTACCCCCAGTGTAAGTGTAATAAATTTATGTTTTTCTCATTTTGGGGGACTGGCTATGATTTTTTAGGTGGTGGCTAACCCTGTGTTGGGAATAAGACATGATCCATACGGACTGTCTTCTTTCTTATGTGGGAAAATATAAAAGATCTATCATCCCAGTAAATTAAAGGTGGAGTGTAGGTATCAGTTGTTAAAAAGCATAATGCAGTATAGATAGCCCAATTCGAATATATGTAAATTATGTTACCCATAATGCATTTTGTTTGTTTTTGATTCAATGTTTTCAAGCTTTTCCTGTGTTTTTTTGCATAAATAAATTTATATATAGTGGTTTGCAATGGAGTAAGTTCTATAAAAGATATACATATTACAAAGAGAAATAAAAATTATACTCTCCCTCTTTCTTCACATGTGTGAATTAAACTACCCCCAGTGTGTGTTAAATTCTTTTTTTTTAGTAGAAGCAGTCATTGGAGAGGGGCGCTCGGACCCCTAGATACACCCCTGCTCTCTTCACAATCAAAAATGAATTTCTAAACAATCAGTTATGTATCCAGAACTCAATAAAACCAGCAGATCAACAAAACAAAAGGATTACTTAAGTAGTGTAAAACAAAGTACACTACAAAAAATAAACGTAGTCCTTGAGACCACACTGCTGCATTCCCGATATCAGAGCTTCAGTAAACCAAATGCAAACATAATGAAAGATCTGGGGTTTTGACTTTCAATACATTGCATTTTCAATAAACAATCCACATTGGTAAGCGCTTTAATGAAATGGAACCAAAGTAGAGATGCATACATAGAATACACTCAAAGGACAGAGGGCCTGATTCAGAACCGCTCGCTAGGATGCGTTTGCACGTAGACTGCCGCTGTTTGCATTTTGCGCATGCATCACCGTGCTCGAGCCAGTCCGAGCGATCTGGAAGCGTACGCTCACTGCGCATAGACTGCCCAGCTCAGTGAGTGACAGGGCAAGCAGTTTGTGAGTGGTGACAGGGGTTGGTCTATGAAAACGGGGGAGTGGAGGTGGGAACGCCTGTGTGTCTCAACGCCGTTTCAGAGGCTTGCATAATTAAGATGCAGCGTCATAGTACACGACACCTGGCTGAATTTAACTCTGAAGGGCTCGCAGTGCTTGCGGAAGGGTATGGACAACCACAAGCGCTGCGTTCACTTCCGATGGTACCGATGGTTGCATACACATCCAGATGACGTGCGCAAGTGGGCGTCTTAAGATAGGCTGGTGGGAGTCTGCATACACAATACGATCGCACACCAAGACATAGTGGGCGTGCTTATGCCTTGCCGTGCGATCGCCTGCCTTGCTGTTACTTAGCCGAATTTGCATACACATCGAGCGAGCATACGCATCTAGCGAGCAGGTCCCAATCGAGCCCAGAGATCACTAATATCTTCATATGCTACTTCTGTCCAGTTTATTAAAGCAGACCATCTTCAGATGGTCCAAGAAAAGTTCCTCCTCTTCCGAGCCTTTACCAATAGCATTCCACTACTGGAGATGTATACATTAGTGCCCATGCATGTGTCCTCCTCTACACACTTATACCCCTTTAACACTGGCCAAATAACCCGGGTTATTGCCATTCGAACCGAGGTCGCGGCACAGTTGAAAAGGGTCCCCGAAAAATAACCCAGGTAGCGAGCAGGGTTATGGGGCAATGTAAATAGGTGGCCTGGGTCATCAGACCTGGGTCCCGTTTACAGCATAGGAACAGCTGGCTCACCAGCGCTTGAAGGTGAAGTCATCTCCAAGCACTGGCAGGAAACGTAACACTGCAACCGTGTGCAGTGTAAACGGTCGAACCCGGGAATAACACGGGTCGGAGCCGCAATGTAAACGGGGTCTGTCCCAGGATGAAAGAGTCTGACCCGGGATTTTGGTGGAAAAAAGCGCATGCTCAGTAAAATTTGTATTCTTTATATGTACTGAGCATGTGCAAGAAGAAGAGGTTGTGTATGCGCAGGGTTTTGCATGAAGTGTACAGATATCAGCAGGACTTGTGTGTATGTATAACGCCATCCTGATATTGGGTTGTGTTGTGTTTCCCATTGCCTACAACAGGCAATGGGAATGAGGTAAATGCCATGATTATAGGGACCGCATGAGAAATGATTTTCATCACCTTTCCTTAACTATTGTCCCCACTTCACTAGCTTTCCTATCACATCCCTACTAACTCCTACCATTACTAATGAGAGGAGTATATTATCTGTATTTCAACTTATTGGTAATTTGCAGTATAATATTGAAAAGTCACCAATTAAACAGGGGAGAATTAATCCATCAGTCCCTGCACATGTCCTTCACATTAACCATATGCCTATCAGATACCCCACATACCCCTTACATTTACGCATATGCTCATAAGCCCCCCTCTCCTGTCACATGCCCAAAAGACCACTCACTTGTAATTGTTTAAATTATATACCTTGCCCAACAATGTGCCATTATCATTTCCATGTGTAGGTCCACATGAACACAGTTGCAGTTAAAATATCAACAAGCCTATATTCTGTACTCATCCTCTTGTTCTGGGTCCTCTTGGCGGGCTGCTTCCTCAGATTTCGGACCCCAGCTTTGGAGTCCTTGGAGCCCCAGCAATTGCCCATCCTCTACCACCGAGACATAATTCAGAGTGGGCTTGTGTTTTTTTACAGGCATCTATGATTAATGCCATCTCTGTTAACACCATTTTAAAATGATCTACAATTAACAATTACCATACAGACAGCAATAATTTACACATTTATTGTGGTTTTTATAAGTGAGTTACAAACAAGAATGTACACTAAATAATTAGTCACGATCTAATATAAACTAATACACAATTGTCCATTGTTACTACATACGCGGTTAGAACATGTAAACCAAATAAAATAAAATAAAACAAAAATAAAATCTAATAATATCAGCCGTTTGAAATTTGAAATGCATGAAATTAAATTGTTACGATCAGACAAAACAGATGAGTGCAATTTGTGGGCCAGGACACCATTGGGAGGGGGGGACATGCGATTCAAACATTACAATTGTTTCGTTAGCATCAATGGCATTTGCTTCTAACTTATCTTGATCAAATTAAATTAACAAAACAAAATTGGATACATTGAAAGCAAGACATATTTCTGTGATAGCCCATGTCAAATTAGTTGCAAGAGAACATATGGGAGGGGGAATGTTTGTGATACAGTAGCTGCAAGCAGAGTGTTGCCATGGGACACAAAAAAGAACAGAAAACAGTTGTCCTGTCTGTAATAAGCTGTAATCCTTTATTGATCAGTTTCTATTCAGTTGCCTCGGTCCTATACAGAAAGGCTTACAGCTAAACTATGTTTAAAGGCTTTAACGATCAAATCATTAGTGCTACATTAGAGCTAGATTCTCTGAATAGGCATTTTCTGGATATTTACAGAACTAAAAATATATAAATATATATCCTCATATCATGAGGTGTATTGCCATCAATCATTACACGTTTACCGAAGAGCAGATTTACAAACAACAAGTTGAGGAAGTTGGAGGGGGATTTTTTAGATTTTTTTTTAACCAAGACCAGATCTGAGATCTCAGTATGTATTACAAGCAAGCAAAAATAAATAAATTACAAATAAATAAAATATTAACATAATTTAAATACAAATACTTAAAAGATTAATGTTATTATAATTCACAGAGGTTTGTAAAGCGAATTGTCAAACCTAGTTAGTTAGGGGATTATAAAAACACAGACCTGTCGATTTCATAGACCCTCACCAGATTATTGGCCCAATGTTCTGATGGGCAATTCTTTGTCAATTCCTACGTAACATCTTTTACTGAGGTACAAAAATAATTGCCTTTACTTCTTATATTGACATAAACAAATATATTCAGTGACAAAAACACTGGAAAGATTGTCAAGGAGAGACATATATGCCCCAGGTTTTTAGCTGGTAGACAGAAGCTGATTAGCAGCCTTGATTGCCAGACCACCTGTGAGAGGCTGGTAAAATATGTGCCAGTCTCTGTAGTCAGTCTCTCACTGCCTGGGTAACAGGTCAGAGGACTTTTGAGAGACACAGTGATTACCGAATGTAAGTGCTGTGCTAAAGTTTTCTGTTTTATGAGAGGGAAGTCAGGTTCTTCCATTTAGAAAGGAAATAATTTTGTTTAGTTATGGCCTGTACACACGGGACGATCAGACAATGATCAGATATCGTTGTCTGATCGTCCTGCATGTGCTGGATGTTAGATATCGAACATCCAGCAACATGTACCAACCCCAAACAACGTAACAACCCGTGATTGACGATCGCAGGTCCCTATAGCAAACAGGCTAACCTGGTCAATATCGACCAGTTTGGCCTGCATGCATCGGCGATGGTCGATATCGACCATCCGTGCCAACGTATCGACCATCGTTTGGTCGTTTGAGGGGTTAAAAAAAGAACGATTTAAACGATCAAACGATATCGTTATCGTTTATATTGTTCTTTTTATCTGACCGTATGTATGCACCATTAGAGCCAGACAGGCCAGGATTTACACAGATGTAGCCAGCCTCATCATTGCCGCGATGCGCCCGCACGTGCGCACGCATTGAGGCATAGCATAGCAATCACCGGTGATTACCCCATTGAAGTCTATGGTGTGCGTGTGTGTACGCCATAGCCGGGGGCACGCTAGTCGTGCCACCAATGCCGCAATGCACTCACATCACGTCGTAGATGAGCGTGGCTACATCTGTATGTTTTGTTTATTTTTCTGCTGCTTAATAAAACTACCTACTGGTACTTGTACCAAGGACCTGGGCTTGTGTACTACTACTTGGCTGCTGTATGACAAGGGCAAAAGTTTACTCCAGAAGACGACACCCTTAAGGGGCCTATCCATTAGCAGATGTTTTTCTGAGCGATTAAAGACAAAAGATATCCCTTGAAAATTCTGGTGGCTGTGCTGAACGATATCTGTCATGTACATTACAGATTTTGGCAAACAACGAACGATATCGCATGACATCATTTAGGGAGTGGATGTTTTTCTCTACAGCGTTCTGTAGCTGCTGCTAATATCTTTCGTCGCTTACCGCATATAAACTGCACGATATCGTACAGCTATATGCGATAATTGACCAACATGTTTGAGAGATGATAGATGCGATTTATCGGCCGCAGGAGTGCACATCTGTCATCTTTCAGGGCCTATCTATTAGCAGATATAATGAACGATTGAACAATATATCGGTTCAATCATTCATTTTATCTGCTAATGGATAGGCCCCTTAACCCTGATCTTGCCACAATACATATCATGGGAAGTCCTGCATTTATTTGAAGTTATTTAAATCTACATGTATTCTACTCGTTAAGCATAATAACCCAAAATTTGGCCATCATGGGATATATTATAGAAATAAAAAAAAGGTGTTTCATAAATATATTTCTGGTGCATGGGAATACAGTGAGAATACGATCTCTTGGCCTCCAGGGATCATTTATGTGGATTTATATTCCCTTTACGCACTTGTTTACAAGCCATTTTTTGAGAACATTACTGGGAACATCCGTTTATAAAATGAGTACTTCATTTAACACCTAGTAAGAATGTAATCATTTTATGATCGGATACACTATAATTTTACACCCGGTGAAAGATTATTCATAGTATAAATATCGGCTACACAACTTCAGATTATATATTAAAGGTTACCTGTCACCTACACACAATGAAGGCAGCTGTTTTATAAGCTGCACTGATTATCAGGGGATGAGCGGTGAACAAAAACAAGGAGCAAGGCCAAGCCCATTCTGTAAACTTTTTGGCCATGATTTGGTCTGGTATTCAAAAGACTATGGGGCTTATATATCACAATCCGCATCTCAGATGCGGATTGGCTGTAATAAATTCGCCCAATATTGCAATGCGATTTTTGAATACATTACAAGAATGTACCAAACACTGCTTGCGATAAAGCTCTGGGCCTGATTCAGACCCGGTCGCAAACGCTGAGCGCTCGCAACCGGGTCGATGGTGGCCCAGAGTGCATGCGCACGACGGAGCCGGCTATGTCGTGCGCATGCGCAAGACCCGGATAGCGACGGGCAATCCGTCGCTCCGGGTCTCGTACCAAAGGGGGCGTGCTGTCGATGTTGAGTGACAGCACGCCCCCTTTGGTGGGCGGGCCGGGGGGGGTGGCTGCCCAGACGGAGGCGTTCCCATGTGAACGCCTCCGTTTGGGGGCGGCCCCACTGACATCACAAGTGATGTCAGTGGGAGAGATTTTGGCTCTGTTAGAGCAGAAATCTCTCTGGGGCTTGCGGCCACGAGACCCTACCACAAGGGTCTCGTCGCAAGCCCGATGGTCTTGACCATCGCGACCATCTTCCTGGCCGCTCGCTATAGCTGTGGTCACCCACAGCTATGCGAGCGGCCAGGGGGCCGTTCTAAAAAAAGGAAAAAAGACCGGCCCTGATTCAGAGCGTCCAGCTCTGAATCAGGGCCTCTGTCCCTATGAATCCACTTCACATACTTATCACTGTATTTTTCGCAGAAGTTAAAGAAGGCTATTGGTATCATGGTATACTGGCGCTCCTTTGGGATTGATTCTGCGCCCCATTTACAATGTGATAAAGAAAAAGTTTGGGGTATATTTATTAAAGTGCATGTTTTTAAAAGTGAAGATGTTGCCCATAGCAACCAACCACATTCTAGCTATTATAGTCTAGAAAGTGCTGGATAAATATTAAGTAGAATCTGATTGGTTTCTATGGGCAACATCTCCACTTCTAAAAACCCCACTTTAGTAAATTCACAACTTTGTGTGGGGTACTGAACAAGAGGATACTTTCCAAGCAGCCAAACAATCTATGCATGCACACAATGTCTTTGGCTTATTGGATCCTCAACAGTCACTTTTCCTGGGATATCCTGGGGATTGTGGCAAAAGTTAAAAGAGGGGTAAAAGAAAACCTCCTATTAAATTTTGGACAAAGCAATTCTCCACAGCACAGACCAGATACTTACAGGTTACACAGCCTTACAGCATGTGGAATCCACAACCAAGCAAAAGCCAGTCACTATAAGTACCGATTCACCAATAGCTGGCTGGGTGAGACAAGAAGGCTTAGAAGCCATAACTGCGGTAGAACGGAAACCCACCGTAAAAAAAAGTGGTAAATGTCTGAAAGAGGAGGTGTTTCATCACAAGAGCCAACTACACTCACCACACAACTAGCTGAGATAATTACTTTTGAGTGTCAGTAGACAAGGCGTTACCATCCATTCATCCAGATTGGAGGTGGACCAATGAAAGAGGCTCCAGCATATGTCACTCTGACTCCAGAACAAAAGACAACTGTGTGGTTTACAGACAGTTCCCCACATCTCCTACCCAAGGGTAGAACATGGGGCCTAAATCAGATGTGGATGTAATACTGATATTTACACAGATTGAGTATTGTGTGTCATTGCACATGAGTGTAAGCCGCACTGTGCTCACGCAGCAATTACATTACAATTACACTCACGCAGAGAATTCACTCTCAGAAGTGAGTGGCAGGTAGTCATCGTTTGGGGGAGGTAACGGGGGTGGTTAGAAAAACGCAGGCGTGTCTGACCGTTTAAAAACGGTTTTCTGGGCATCTATAAATTAGCCACTGCATTTTAACTCGCAGCAGAACGTTCTTCATTTCAGTTTCTGGAGACCCGCTAGGTCTACGACAACTTGGGTCTACATTCAGTGTTTCCGGTTTTGTACATAAGCAGCGGATGTGAGATGCTTTCAGTGGGTATCTCTAAGCACAGGACAATGAGTGGCTCATTAGCATATTTTCACAACTGCAACGGCATTTGCGTCCATATATAAATCAGGCCCATGGTGTGTTACTGCATACTAACCAAGTACTCAAACCATCCTCCATGGAAGTGGAGAAGCTGGATCAAGTCAAAATGCTGAATTGAAAGCAGTCCATTTAGGTTTAGAAGAAACACAGGGTCTCATCTACACAGATTTCTGGGGCCTGTGTAAGGGTCTTACAGCCTGGATGCCCACTTAGCAGAAAGATGGATGGAAAGTGAAAAACCTAATCTAGTTACACTGCAACAAAAGATCCATCCAGATAGGACATGTCAATGCACATGCAGTCATGGAAGAAAATTAAGTGGCTGATGAACTAGCACAAATAGATTTCCTGCAGCTCACTGAAGATTAAGATTAACTTTATAGTATTACTGAGTGGGCTCATACCCAGTCTGGACATAGAAGGGTGCAAGGTACCTGTGAGTGTGCTAAACACCATAGAATAACAACCACACAGCTCATGGCTCAAGATGTGATGGATAAGTGCACACTGTGTCAGCAAATCTATACCAAAAAACAGATGGACTTTATTGTCCCACTGCCATTTGAGAGAGACCAAGTGAAATATTGCTGTACTACTGTAGACACTTAGGGGTAAATTTACTAAAGTGAGAGTTTTTAGAAGAGAGTTTTAAAAGTGATGTTGCCCATAGCAACCACTCAGATTCTACTTAACATTTAACTAGCACCTCCTAGAAGATAATAGCTAGAATCTGATTGGTTGCTATGGGCAACATCACTTTTAAAACTCACTTCTAAACACTCTCACTTCAGTAAATTTACCCCTTATGCGGGACATTTGCTAGCACTCATGCATGCAAGCATGCATGCTGATCAGAAAAGCAACCTTACAGTTGTTACAGGACATAGCCACTCGTCACGGCACTGCACAAGACATGGTACACACTTTACAGGACGTCAAATCTGAAAATGGGCCAAAGACAACCATGTACACTTGGTGTATCACATGCCTTACTATGCACAGGCTGCTGGCCTAATTGAAAGGATAAAATGTCCAGGGCCGCCATCAGTGGGGTACAGTCAGTACTACTGTACCAGGCCCGGGATCAAAAGGGGGTCCGCAGTGTACCAATGATTCCGCCTCTGCACTGCTAATTTTGCCTGCTGTGATTACAAAGCAGTTTGCGGTCAGGATCGTGACACGCTACGGGCCCCCTGTTAGTGTCAGTCACGCCCCTTATACATGTCCCCTACAACTAGGTAGCACTGCCATGGAACTGCATGCACCTCCAGGCACAGAGATAGAATATAACAACAGCCCGTCGACAAGAGCTCTGCCAGCGGTAAACGGAAAGCGCAGCGGCGCATCTGCTTTACATCCCTCCGGACATTTTACCCGAGGAGGCAACTTCACTGTACTCCATTTCTTCTAAAAGGTATGGGCGGGACTGGGGCACGAGAGTTGCATTCTCTGGGACGCCTTCTCATAAGAGGGCAGAGCTGAGGCTTCAGTCAGGAGACCATATCTCATCTCTCTCTGAAATGTCGGCTTTTCCATTCTCCACCCCTCACTTTCCTCCTCCTCTCCCTGCTTCCACTGTACCCCTGCCTTGCCTGCTATACTCACTGCTTCCACACAAACACACAGAAGATTTCTATGTGTGCTTCTGCCCTCATCACTCCAAAGTGTGCCTTTTACCCCCATTACTTCCCAAGTGTGCCTCTGGTCCCCCTCCCCAAGTACGTCTCTCATGCCCATGCTTCCAGAAGTGTGCCTCTGCCAATGCCTCCCAAGTGTTCAGCTGAACTCACTACCCAAGTATGCTTCTGATCCCCCTCCTCAAATATGCCTGTGCCACCCCCTCCCCAAAAGTGTGCCTGCGCCACCCCCTCTGAAAGTGTGCCTCTGCCACCGCCTCCCCAAGTGTGCCTCAGACTTTCGCTTCTCATGTATGCCTAAAACCATCATTCTCCATGCCATGGGAGCTTCTGACCGCCCCCCCCCCCCTTGTGTTCCTCTGACCACACCCCCAACTTCCCATCCATAACTGTGACATGGACTCCAATCCCCATGGACGGAGGTTGCTGATCAGGTGTACCATGGATGAGCAGAGACAAAGCAGTGTTCAACGCAGCATAACTGAACCTAAAAATAGCAGGTAAGCACAATTTTTTGTTCAGTAGCTCATTTGGACTTTTTCTCATGTTAAAGAGTTACAGTTGTCTATAACCCTGCAATCATCAAGGCTCTTTGGACTGGACCTCTCCAACCAGCATATCAGAGGCATAGAGGGAGGATGAGGGGGGGGGGCTGCCTGTTTAATCTGCAATGAGCCCACAATTTATGATGGCAGCCCTGAAAATGTCCACTGGGACATTGAGAAGGTGAGACAAAGTATTAGGGGCTGCATTGCGGGTACTGAATGGAAGTGTGATTGGTGATTGGACTCCCTCTCAGAGCAACCCTCAGTTCCTCCCTCATGATATCACCTTAAGAACCAAACACCAGATGACTGTTGAGAAAGATCATGTGAAATTGATGTGTAAGGAGGTTGTGGAGAATGTTGTACCCAAGGATAGTACTGTCAAACACAACATACAAACTGGAATTAAAGCTTTGGGGCTATTTGTGTTGAAGAGCAAGTAATTGTGCATCTTGGCCAAAACCATACTGCACTGCAGATGGGGCAAATTTAAAAAGTGCAGAGAAATTTAGAATAGAGGGGTGTGACCAAACGCACATCAAAATTGCAGTGTAAAAATAAAGCTGGCCAGCATTTGTGAGCTACATGCAACAGCAGCCAGTATTTACCCTGCATGCAAAAACAATGTATGTATTGTATTTGCATCCCTTGCATTGCAATATGGCTAGTCCAGGTACGCAGATACTTGTTATTTCTTACTCTATTCCCAATTTCCAACAGGCCCAATGTGCATGATCTTTGTGGGAGAAAACTGTATAAATGGTTGCCATTTGGAGGGTATGGACATTCCACTCTCATATATGTGGTTCCAACTACACATTACACAGCGGATAATAAAATTGATATGTCATGTGCCAATATATTTGTCGGTAGAGAGGGAAGTGAGGCAATTGTTTGATGTCCCGTGGGTTATATGGTGTTGTATTAAGAAAGATCTCTCATATAGGGAGAGATGTACTAAGCCTTGAAGAGTAATAAAGTGGAGATTGATAAAGTACCAACCAATCAGCTCCTGTAATTTTTCAAACACAGCCTGTAAAACTGACAGTTAGGAGCTGATTGGTTGGTACTTTATCACTCTCCAAGGCTTAGCACATCTAGCACATATTCTTGATTGAGCCATTTAATATTACTCAATTGTTTGATGAAACTTTTGGAATAATGTGGAAAGAAATACAGGGAGAAGGAGGATATGGTTTATCGCTTGATGCTGGATTACCTCACAGCAAAGGAAGGAGCAATGTGTATGGTGGTGGACACTGCTTGCTTTATTAAATCAAATCTATGCAATAGAAGAGACAATAGAGCAGAGGTTCCCTAACCCTGCCATTACAGTTCACACAGTTTACAGTTTTAAGAATATTCATGATTTAATTAGTACCTTAGTCAATTTGATTTAACCATCTGGACTCAAGCATGGTTATCCCTAAAACCTGGATTGTAATGCGGAGTTTGCAATAGAGGATCATTTGAATTAGGTACAAAAGTTAGGAGAAGGAACATTTTGCTAAAAATCATGAGGAAGAGAGCTGGTTCAGTTAATTAAATCCATCTAGCTGGTTTAATGGGCTGGAAGGAAGGTGTGCTGGGATACTCTGTATCCCTGTAGTATTTGCTATAGCAGCATTGGTGTACATCCATTATCTATATAATTGTGTAGCTTGTAACATTTGAATTGTATCTATTCAGCTTTATTACCATATATTGGTGAATGTTTTAGGGGTATTTAAATGTGCTGAGTAGCAAGAATGAGATTAAGAAAGATTTTGGAGATTAAGAAAAAGCGATTTCTGGGACCAGCTAACTGCTTTGCCCAGTATCCTTTGTCTATTCATCGGGCATCAACAAGACAACGAAGCTTCCCGAACTCTCACCCGCATTCCGTCCACTTCTCAGTGAAATGGGCAGTATGGGGAGATTAATACAGCAAATTGCAGGTCTGTAGGAAGTTGACAGGGCCAATAGGACGAGATTCAATGACATGAAGAGCCTGGTCCCGGCCCCAGAGTGATCACCTGCATCTATTCTCCGG
This sequence comes from Taudactylus pleione, assembly GCA_031769625.1. NCBI lineage: Eukaryota > Metazoa > Chordata > Amphibia > Anura > Myobatrachidae > Taudactylus > Taudactylus pleione. Next base: position 2,997,723 of record JAUIMM010000052.1, on the reverse strand, counting down.
GATTCTCCAGGTGAGGAACAGGAAAAAGTAGGTATGTTGCTACCTAAGCCCACCAGCTGTTAGGCTGCAAACATAATGAACAAATAAAAAAATAATTGCTGCTTCTACTGTGTAAAGGCACAGAGTACACTTTATCTTGTATGAGCAAATTAATATTTTGCACATTGAGTATTGCTAAACTGTGGGGGTCCCTGGCACCAGACTCACACAGCTGTGCTAGTTGGGGAGAGAGGGTTGGTGGCTAAAAAAATTTATTTGTGAGTTTATGTATCCATTATCTTTAATATGAAACATCTACAGGACACCAAACACTGAATGGGAGAAAAGGTGCTGGTGACTGATCATTGAATTTGTGTGCAGACATATCCTTTAAAATGGTTTTGCATTTACAAGTTTTTTCTTGTTATAATCCCCTTATATCAGGGATGGGGAACCTTCTGCCCGGGGGTCGTATACGGCCCTCAGAATCATTTGGCCTGGCCCTCTGAGCTTTTTTCGGCTAGCCTCATCTGGCTAGCAGGGTGCCTAGAATGGCACCCTGCAGCCAGAATCTATGCAGTAGTGCTGCCTGGAGCGTCCTTAGGACGCTTCAGACAGTCACACCGCTGTCCTTACAGCTCCCCAGGGCATCATTGCGGTAATCACTGGCGATTGTGGTCCCACCCCTGTGTGACATCACATGGGGGACGTGGTCTGCGCCAGGCCCGCAAATAATGTTATATATGTCAAACTGGTCCACGGCATAAAAAAGGTTCCCCACCCCTGCCTTATATGGAGAAAAGGTTAATACTTTTGAGCTGTTGGAGGCTTCATTCCAGTTTTGCGGGAGGACACTTATCTACCAATAGAATTAATCTGTTCAATTGATTATTTTAACTTTTTGGAGTGTTTCCCAGCTGCTCTTCAGTACGTTATACCACTACAATGAATTTTCCATCTAACACAGTCAGCTGAGATAGTGAAGTATTGAAAAATATGATTTAATCTCAAACATAGCAGAAATAACTACAACAGGCATATAAACAACAACATCTCAATGGGGAATATGCACAGTACACTGCAGAAATCTAAACTGGACCTGCACGGTTATACAGGTCACTGTTCTGAGAGCAAATAGGCCAAAGAATGAAAACAACTATACTGTAGTGAGGAGGTTTAGACTTTCCTCCTAACTGTGTGGCAAGATAAGAAAAAAGTTTGCACTTTAGGGCCTCATTCAGCTTGGATCACAGGTCTGAGTTCGCACGCATCCGGTCGATGTTTGCATTCTGCACCGCAGTACGCTTGCGCTAGGGTGGTCCTTATATAGTGACAAAAATGAAAGTGTCTGGAATTTCAGGTCTCATGGTCCTATTTTTTTCCCTTTAGTTAGAAAATTAATTGTGTACATTTTTTCTTTGATTGCTTTATGTCTAAGGTGTGCTCACGTGCTTTTTGTTTCTCTCTTTTCACAGGTTTGAAGATAACAGTACGATAATCAGATTACTACAGCAGGTTATCTTCATTATTAGTAGAAGTGTAACTGTTATAATGGCAACTAGTGCATCACCTTCAACAAGAAGCAAGTGTGAGGTGATGATGATTACAGAGTCTTTGATGGGCCAAAGAGAGAAAGAAAGACAATGTGCAATGATAGGAGTAGATAAAGTACTTGCCAAAAAGAAGAGGCTACAAAAAGAGAAAAGCAACAATTGCAAGGATAGAAAAATCAAAAACTGAGAAGAGCCTATATGAAAAAGATGTCATCCTGGAATCATCTACCACAAGCTCTGATGAACCGCATTCACCCATTAGAGAATGGGGCAACAATTATTAACAATGCTACTTTGTGAAATATGTTCTGTATTTTAGCTTTCACATTCTTATAAATGTTTATTAAAGACTTTACCTTTATTTTAACTCACTTTGGCTCTGTTGGCTATTACAGGGTATGGACTCTACAGAATAACCCATTTTTAATTCAAAATACACATTTATGGCTTGAGCACATAGTATAAGTGGTCAGATCATGAAGATGTTTGGTACACATCATTTTCTAATGAAAAGGATCTACATGAGTGGCTGAGAGACTTCTAAACAGAAAGTCTTAAAATAAGAACCACCCTAGAATGCGCGAATAGACCTCTGCGATATCAAATGCGAACGCAGTGGATACGCAGTGGCACAGACAAATGATTTACAGCAAGTGCCGTGAGGAGGTGGAGAAGTGGGGTGGATGAAGGAAAGCAGGCGTGCCTGTGCGTTTGAATGCCGTTACAGGGGCATGCATAATTAAGCCCCAGCGACGGCATACGCAGCCAGAGCTCTACATGGCGACAGGGAGTTGCGCAGGTTGTGAGTCATGTCAAGCTCAACCACAACTCTGCATATGGGTCTGATGTTACTCGATGTTACCAATGTTTTCGCTGACTTGCGGATATAGGTAATGGGAAGTGGGCAGCTTTATAAGCTGGTGGGCATCTTGGTATAGTGCTGCGATCGAAGGGCAAGCTTGCCTACCCTCCCGATTTGGTCGGGAGCCTCCCAAATATCGGGTGCTGCTCCTGACCCCCCGGAAAGGCAGGCAAGCCTCCCGGCTGCCGCCTGAACTCCCGTCCACTAATAGAAATCGCGTCATCGCGGCCCCGCCCCCTGCTTCACAATGCCTTTAATGTTGGCATTGTGAAGAGGGGGCGGGGCCATGATGACGCGATCATGCGGCTCCGCCCCCAATCTGGCATCAGTGTCTGGCCACGCCCCCCGCAGTATGCAGGCATTCAGTTCCCTCCCGGAAGGAGGGAGCTAAATGATGGCAAGTATGTCGAAGGGTGGTCGCATTAATTTTCATATTTTCGCAACGTGCAGGTACATCGATTGCAGACCTGTGGCCAAGCTGAATGATGCCCTTAGATTCTACAGCCCTTCTTAAACTTTATTTTCCTTATTTTTTCAAGCAGTGAAAAAAAATAAAAAATGAACCATTTACAACATTGTAAAACACCTATGTAGCCCATCTCAAAAGTTCAATATCTTCCTGCCTACAGCAATGCTGTGAAGTATACAAGGCAGACTAGAGCTCAACTATATTGTTCTACTAACTGACTCTGCCTCTCTCTATAGCTGGGATGGGAACCTCAGGCCTGGGGGCCGTATAAGGCCCGTGGAATAATTTCGTCTGGCCCTCAGAGCTTTTTTCTGCTAGCCTCATCTGGCTAGCAGTGTGCCTAGAATGGCACCCTGCAGCCAGAATCTATGCAGCAGTGCCACCTGGAGCGTCCTTAGGATGCTTCAGGCGGTCACACTACTGCCCTTGCAGCTCCCCGGAGCATCCTGAGGATTGCTGTAAACACCGCCAATTGTGACTCCGCCACCGTGTGATGTTACACGGAGGGGACGTGGCCAGCAATGGGCCCGCAAATAATGTTATAATAATCAAAATGGCCCTCGGCAGAAAAAAAGGTTCCCCACCCCCTATAATATTCACATCCGTCCCCAGAGAAATGTTAAGCTCTAACCACTCACAGGGGCCTGTCAACACAAAAAAAATACAAAATAAAAACTGTAATTTCCCAAAATGAAAGAGTGTTAGTGATCAGTATGTCAATTGTTCACTTGCACTGCTCCAGTTTTCATACTTTCAAGTACATGAACTGTTTCTATAACGCAAATGTTTTTCTGTTTTTTTATCTGTTGTCCAAGTCTTAAATACTTTGTTGCCAGAAATTATATGCAAGAAAAAAAAAATTCACTAAAAGTAAACCATTCCTTCTGAAATTTTTAAAAACTCTGGATAATGCACGGGACCAAGGGCCCGATTCAGAGTTGGGAATAGAGTAAAGGGGCCTATCCATTAGCAGATAAATTTGATTTATCGTTCAGTCGTTCAATTTATCTGCTAAAGGATAGGCTCTGAACGATGAAAATGTGCACTCCAGCGGCCGATAAATTTTGTCTCTCCAACATGTTGGTCAATTAACGTTTATCGCTGATAGAGATTAGAAATATCTGTCGCGGTAAGCGACTAAAGATATTTTTAATGAAAATTAATAGAAACAAAAAAATCCACTCCCTGAATGATGTCATGCAATATCATTCGTCGTTTGCAAATATCTGTCATGTACATGACAGATATCTGTCACCGCAGCCCCAGGTATTTTCAAGGGATAATCTTTTGTCTTTCATATTTTTCCGACTTAACTGCTTCCCGGCGGAGTAAACATTGCGGTGAAGTGAATAGCTCCAGGAGTTCCCTGCCGTCGTTATACAACTCCTGTTGGATTGAATCGCCCTCAATGTGTTTTTCATATATATCCAGACTACAGATTTAGATGTGTGTTCCCACTGGGTATAGGGTATCTCCTTATTTATCAATCTAAGCAGCTGGCAATGTGGCTCTCCTGCACTAGAGGAGAAGAATGGTAGTTAATATGGACATTAGCATTTTTCCCCTCACTACAGTTACTAAATTAAGGGTTTTCATTTAAAAAAAAAAAAAAAAAACACTAATTTCTGTTCTATTGAATTTGTTACTGGAGTCCATGTGTTCCCCCAGCAATGGGCTTTATTTACAAAGTGCTTCCCGGCGGGTTGCAGGTGAAAATGTAAAGCTGCGCCTGCAGTCAGTGTATAGACAACCAGGAAGCAGCTCTACGTCAATAAAAATCCAATGTAGTGAGAGAAACAGGAAAAACAAATGAAAGAAACATGTAAAATATGGCTTCAAACCCGATTCATATAGATACACACCATGCCTCACCATTTTATTATCATGAGGACATTCCCCTTTGGATCTGCAAGTCATGACAGTCCCGCTAAAAGAGACCAGTATATAAGATTAAATAATGCACATACTGTACCATATACCTATTTGGTGAATGACAAATGACCAATACTGAATGTGTTTCCCAACTTCAGGTAACATCTAAGGTTGATGATCATCAGCACAGGAAACCTAGCTGGGATAGTACATAGGTGGCCACTGATGCATCTGTGCTCTTGTACATTGCTAGATAGAGCTCATGTGACATATATAGAATATACATACACATATCACTGTCTGTTGCATATTTCTACCCAAGTCTGAAAACACTGCAGATAAAACCATGTCTTGCCTTATCCCAGGTTAGTTGCAGGAACCTCAACAGTATTTGGAAATCTGTAGTTTGTGCGTCATCACAACAAAAACAGACAACCGGTTGAGCCATTTTATACGCATTTCTGGTTCATAATGCAATAACCATTATAAAACGGACATATTATTGTACACACATAAAGACAAAGTTAAAGAATTATTATGAGCAGGAGGAATGCCAACAGAGTTTTATGAGGTTTGTTATCCTCTAGGAGCAACTGTATAAAAGGTGTTTGTACAACATGACCAATCTCTTACCTCTCAGCCTTTACATACTGATCTACAGGAACAAAACGCTGACCCATGTTCAGTACCAGATTAACAGTGGTGCGGATGGCACTACAGCCCCAGGTCTCCACATAAAAATAGGCCCATCATCATGACAGCATGATGATGTCCAGCCACCCAGTTGGTGATAAATCATAAGTATTAAAACTGCATTTATATTTTTCTCACAAAATTATGCAATATTTCTACTTTTATGGATATAGGAAGACATTGGGGCTGATCATGTAGGGGGTGTACACGCCCACATGGGACTAGCCACATCCACACAGCAGTGGTCACAACTCCTCCCCGTCTCACAATAGGCCCTTGCTCATCTCCAGCCCCATACCCAGCCCTACATGTGCCATTATATAAAGATTTGCAATACAATTACCCAACACTGTAATACACTGTGCCATTACATAATACTCTGTGATCGCATGCCCTGTGCTCTACAATGCCAATATACTGTCATTTTATAACACTCTGTGAAGCCACTACACCGCTTTGCCATATCATGTGACCTATATACAACTCTGTATAACCAGTAGCCTGCTGGTTGAAATCATGCTTTTATATACCCTCTTCCCCTAATGACAGTATATCACTGCAAGGTAAACCATTAAGGTCTTGTGTCATTACATATTGTTCTAGAACATCTTACTACTGACTTGAAGAATAGTTTTCGATGCTCAAACAAAAAAATTCAAGTAAGGTTTCAATGGTTCAGTGTGTAAGTCCTAAGTGCGTAGAGCGCAGCAGGGAGCTTCTGCACAAAGATCTCATTGTCAGTCTATTAAATATTATCCTTTAATTGTGAAGATTTCTTCCTCCTCTAAGAAACAACACTTTTAGTAAAAAAATACATAGAAAATAAATACTTGCACCAAAATTTATACATTTAATTAAAACAAAAAAAGAAAAAGAAAATAAAAACCTACAAACACATTTGTGTAGTTTATATGTTCAAGGTTCTCCTGTAATCCAGATCTTTGCTGGCAAACGTTACATAGAAGACCGACCTAATCAAAAACACAGCTAGCAGAGGTTTTTGTTGGCAGAATTGTGACAATTGTCACTGATCAAGGTTTTCTTCAACTTTTCCCTACATGAGATACCTGCCAGCGGCTGTTCCAGATTTATCAAAGACTCCTTCCTCAGGTGTCAAAGACCTTTGCAAAACTAGTAATAAAAAATAATTTAATAATAGATACTAAGCGCTCCTAACCACTGGTGTTTGTTTTTAAAAGTATTTTACATAAACGCCTGCAAAAGGGAGTTAAAATCATTCCCACTAACATATTCCCTGCTCTGCAAAAGCGTTTTTTTAGAATGCTACCATTTATTGCAATTGCCGCACATAAAGGAATCAGGAAGCCTACAGTGAACACCAGTAAATAAATCCATTGGGTGTGATGCCCAAGACATTTGTTCAGAGACCATTCCTTACATTCAAAATCAGATCAGACAATCAGTACTACATACATGTCACTCCAATGGACACCACCAAAAACGATTTTTCACCAACACGAAAGAAAAGTCAGCAACCGAAGGAAAACGAAAATACCCTTTCTACCTTGTCACCAACATGACAATGTCATCTACCACTGTACTAGGACTGAATTTAAATAACTGAATAAACCATCAGCATTCTCAACAATATTGGTTCAGACACAAAATGGCTGCTCCCATTCAATGTCTACATTGGACTGGAATGCCAGTCAGTCCATTGCTGCCCACCTTGATAATATGGAGAGACTGCAACAGATTACTATTTGTGAGTAGGCTGCAATTAGACCAATTTATCGCTCCTTCTCACTTTAGGCTGATGGCATACAAAGCCCCAGAACCAACAGTTACACACAGGTTTTGTAAATTGCTAATAATAAGAGTTAGAAGGGTCAGCGCAAGTTTAGTCTTTATATAACTAAAGGCCCCCATACATCAGCAATAGATTGTATAAAAAAAAATTCACAATGTATGGGCTCAACCAAACACTTATTGGAATTGTTAAATCAGATTGTCCAACATGTTGGATTTCACAGATCGATTGGGGCTGTAGATTGCTAGTGTATGGACATGATCAGCAGACAGATACTAGTAAAAGGATGGGCCTTTCAAGATTGGAAAATCTGTGTTTACAAATCTTTTCAGTGATTTGCAGATAATTTTCGGCAATGTATGGGTACAGATTGCTAGATTGGGAAATCCTAAAATCGGGCAACAAATTTTCAAATTGTTCAATTGTGGTTTATAGATTGCTGATGTATGGGGGCTTTAAGTAAAATCCTGACTAATCATAATGACAAGATTTTTTATCTCTGGAGGTCACATTACATATTATGGGGGGTGAGGGCAGGAAGCAGCTGGGACAGTGCTGGGGGCAGGTAGCAGTTGGGGTAGAGGGGGTTAAGAGCAAGCAGCAGTTGATGTAGAGCTGGGGGAAAGGCAGGGAGCAGTTGGGGTAGAGCTGGGGGTAGGGGGGAGTAAGGGCAGTTAGTGCTGAGAGTATGGAGGGGGTAAGTGCAGGCAATTGCGACAGTGCTGAGGGCAAGGAAGGGGCTAGAGTCAGGTAGTGCTGAGGGTAGGGAGGGGGCAAGTTTAGATAGCAGCTGGCAAAGTACTGGGGGTAAGAGCAGATAGCAGCTGGGGCAGCACTGGGGGTATGGAGAGGGAAAGGGTAGATAATAGCTGGGGCAGTAATATGGGCAAGGAGATGGTGAGGGGCAAGCAGTATTGGGGATAGGGAGAGGGAAAGGGTAGATAGCAGCTGGGGCAGTACTGGGAGCAAGGGGGAGGTTCGTGGCGGGTAGGGAAGGTAGATAGCTGGGGCAATACTGGGGCCAAGGAAGTGGTTAGGGGCAGGCAGTACTGGCAGTAGTGAGGGGGTAAGGGTAGATAGTAGCAGGGGCAGTACAATGGGCAAGGATGAGGTAAGTGGTAGTCGGTGCTCGGGGTAAGGAGGGGGTAAGGGTAGAAAGCAGCTTAAAGTATTAGTAGCAGCTGGCCCATTCCCCCTCCGGGATAAAAAATTAAATCTGCACAGCTCTGAAATGTTATTCCAGTTCGGAATCATCTCGGCTGCTGGCACCGATCACTGCAGTATGCACCAAAGTAGGGAAGGCTGTTTACTTCCATACGGGCCCCCCTCCAAGCTTCTTGGTCTTCTGAGATGTCTCAGAGTTGCACAACCGTGGAACTTGCAGCTTGCAGGGAGCCGGGTGGGTGATCTTGTTGCAGTTTGACCTGACTGCATGTGTATGGTAGGCAGTCAGCCAGGTACCCCTGACATCCTCTATGGGTGCCCCGAGCGAGACTCCATGGTCACGTCCAGCAGCAGGTCCCCAGGTACCGCACCTGGTACCGGGCACATGTGCAGAATAAGTTCAGTGAGTGCAACGGGACCAGTTTAGTGCTGACCGTACCTCCAGCAGTGGGTTAGTTCCACCAGCACATATCCCCACCCTGCCTACACCACTAGTGAGGTGTTGGAGGGAGGGCATCACTGTAGATGCTCCTTCTACCCTTATCTGTCTCCCATGCTCCTGGCTGCAGCAGTCAGTAAGTTCCGGCTTGCAGGACTTCGCCCAGCATCGGAGTCATTAGTTGCGACATGACCCCTTTCCACCAGGCTGGAGCTCCACAGAGTCTGACAGAACCAAGGGGGCGGTCCTGCTGAATGGGAGCCAGCTAATAGAGAGGTTTCTCTCTGTCACTGCCACACATAGTGGTCTTCGGCCGTATCAAGTCACCGGTTCAATTTCAAATGGATTATAGAGGGGTCCAGCCCGGGAGGCATATTTCCCCCTGCCTCCCGGCCCAGCTCACCCCAGTTAGTCACTTCAATTTTGAAAAGCGAGACCCCGGTCCTCAAAAGCTGGTAAAATACGCGCTATACCTTGTATTTGTGATCACTGCAATTAACCCGGGCAAGCAACTCAAAAAGATATAGGGGGGAGATTTATTAAATCTTTGAGAGAGATAAAGTACTAACTGGACAGCTGTCATTTTACAGTCTGTGCTTGAGAAATGACAGTCAGAAGCCGATTGGTTGGTTCTTTATCTCTCTCGACTTTCTCTCTCCCCAAGATTTGATAAATCTCCGGCCATAGTAAGTATCTTTATGTTAATCAAGGCTTGCAGAAGACCATTGGAATAGAAGGGATCTTTCATTAAAATTACTGGCTCAAAATAATCAGATGCCCTGGCAAATGGGTCAGGTCAGGCTAGCAGAACATATTTCCATTCCAATGGGCCCAAAATCACAAACTATTTTATAGATAAGAAGTACCCTAATTACCTTTATTCAAACAATATCAAGCCTATCATTAGGCAAAGAAGAACTACAAACATGGCAGAGCCTAGATCACTGGTTCTCAAACTGTGCACCGTGGCACCCTGGGGTGCCTTGGGACACTTGCAGGGGTGCCTCAGGTTGGTGGTACAGCACCAAATCAAATTATGTATGGTCAATGTAATGTAAATATGTGGACAAACATAAGCTCAAACCTGTCCACTACTACATAACTGAACCCAAGTATGACAGGTAAGCACAATTTACTTCACTTTTACTACTTTACTACATTATTTCTGAACTTCTCAATAACAAACGTTTGGCTTAGGGGTGCCTTAAAAACAATGCTGATACTCTAGGGTGCCGTGATTTAAAAAAGTTTGGGAACCTCTGGCCTAGATAATAATTTTCTAGGTTTAAACAATGCGGCTAAGATGGCCAGCATCTGTAAAATTCTGTACTGTATGTTCTTAAAATGACCCTGCTGTTATTAAGAAAGGAAGATTTGCCAAAACTCTGCATCTCTCTGACCCTCAGCTATGCTCTCCACACACCTATTGCAAATCCTATTAGCCACGAAGGGGGCAAGTTGCCGTTACAATGGCACGCAACTCGGCCCTCTCGTGGCCCAATCTCAGCTCGGAATTGCAGATTTTTGTACGCAGCTCTATGGGGCTGCGAACAAGGCTCCGCGAATGTGGAAGTACTGTAAGTGCAGCATACAGTTGCACGAACTGGCAGCTAATAGGCTTGATCCCTGAGCTCACATAAACAATGTATGGATAGTATCCACTTGCAAAGTCTGGAAACTAGCTAGGACATCAATGGATTGTCTGGTAAGTCTCCTTAGATCACTTTTCAAGGCAACCTGGAATTCAAGAAGGGCAAGGCCAGCCAACCTTTTTAGAATAGTGACTCTGAAAGATATTATCAACCCCTTAGATTCGCCAATTGTAAACTGCTTAGTCTACATCACTTATTTATTCCAAAATGAGAAAACAAACTGACCCCAAGACTGATATCTCTCGTCCAAAAGTGGGCAGCACACTTCCCTCATATGCACTAATTGACTTTCTGCACAATACCAGCCAGTAGTTACCAGGAGATGGTTTATATTAGTCTGCACAAGGCATACCACTCCCATGGACTCCTTACTGGCCTCTCCTCACATGGGACAGGTCCCAAATATGGAAGCAGGGGGCAGAGCTCTATCACGGTCCATGGCACTGCCAACCAATACAGCATTTTTGTTTGGGGAATACTCTGGAAAGGTCACAGTAAGAATCTCATTTAGAAACTCTCTGCAATAGGCTATTATGGGCTGTTTGGATGAGGAAACTATTATTAGTTTTGCCAGCTGTAGGTAGAAAAACTATAATACAAGAGTGGACACATGCTACACAGTGTCTTTAGTAATGTCAACACACAGATAATTTTTTTTCAGATTCAACTGGCTTGAAACAACACAAAGAATCACTAATGCCAGCACTCTTTCCAATGTTGGAGAAAATTTGGTGCAAACTTTTCCATTGAATACTAAGACTGGGTACACACTAGACCAGGGGTGGGGAACCTTTTTTCTGCCGAGGGCCACTTTGATATATATAACATTATTTGCGGGCCTTGTGCAGACCACTCCCCCTCCGTATGATGTTACATGGGGCGGGGCTACAATTGCCGGTGAACACAAGCAATGCCCGGAGCATCCTGAGGATGCTCCTGGGGAGCTGTAAGGGCAGCAGTGCGACCGTCTGAAGCATCCTAAGGACGCTCCAGGCGGCACTGCTGCATAGATTCTGGCTGCAGGGTGCCATTCTGGGCACACTGCTAGCCAGATGAAGCTAGCAGAAAAAAGCTCAGAGGGCTAGACCAAATGATTCCGAGGGCCTGATTCGGTCCCCGGGCCTGAGGTTCCCCATCCCAGCACTAGACTATGTGTACCCAGGCCAACATCAGCAGCGACAGGACCCGGCAGGAGAGCAGACATCGGCAAATTGGTCTCTTCCACGGACAGAACTCCATCTCCTTGTAAAAACTACAGTAGGTGAGAGGCTGTTAGTTTTTTTTATTTTACTGTCAAGGTTCTTGTTCCATAATACTGCCTTCACATTACTTTCTTTTTGCCTCATTCCTGAGAAATGTACTGCTAGTTATTCTATGGTATATTCTCATGGATCCTGGCTTAATGTGATAACCATAGGATATCTCAAATCTTGTAATTAAAATAAGAACAACAATAAATGGCTTAGGGGGGGAATTCAATTAGCCGCTGTATTTTACTGCAAACTAATTAATCCCCCAGGCTTTCATTTAGCGTCTAAGGCAGCCTGCAGGCCGCACTTATCGAAGATTTGTTTTCAGGGTCTGATCAGACCTGAAAAGAAATCCCCTATAACTAGTCAGTTAACGGGTGAAGCGAGGCACTTAACGCATAGATCTGTGAACTTATCACGGATTCTATGTGTTAACACTCGTTAACATGTTGATTTAACGGACGTTAACAATCTGCTCGAGTGAAACTCTAATTGAATAGCCCTTGGCAATAAAGCCCAAGGCTATCACCCTTTTTCACCCACATTAACTTAACGGGGCTAATTGAATTTGGCCCTTAGTATTGGACTCTCGAGATTTTTGTGTGTAAACAAAAAGCCTGAATCTAAATACACACTACCCAGCCGGATTACAAGACTGTTTGTCTTAGTTAACTTGCTACATATGTTGTTTGTCAATACGCTGTTATCACCAGTTTGTCAAGCAGCAATAAAAATATTTTTTGGGAAAAAAACGACTTACTCCCATGATCTTTGCATGAATGTTTTACCTCTAACTCAAGGCAGGTCCCGTGACAAACTGCAAATCCCATCAGCTACTTGAAGTAAGCGCTGGTTACACACCGCATGTCAAACATATTTGACATGTAGTCATCACTGGTGGTTTCTTCATGTCAGTGGGTAATCACCCTTACTGTGGCTCTCAATCTTTCTGCTGTTGTCACAAACCTGGCATGTGATACTTTTTTAGGACATAATATTAAAATAATGCAAAAAGCAACCCAGAAATAATAATAAAATAGAAAAAATATATATATATATAAAATACAAGTACATAGGGAGCTATTCATCAACACTAAATGGCCTGGTAACCATGTTTCCGCATATTTTAGTTACCGTGCCATTCATCATCAGGGGTCGATAGGACCCAGATATTCAGCAAACTCCGAAAACTTCAGATGGCGCTTGTTCTCGGATACCCGCTCCTTCCTATGGGAAGGGGATCAGGGGATGCGAAGGATTCGAGCGGATCCCTCCGGCGCTTCCTTATTACCTCCCCTGCGGCTGTGCGCGTGAGTAACCTCAGGTCACGCATGCCTAGCCGGGATGACGGGGAAGAGGTAAGTAACGCAGCTACTTCTGTAGCTGCAATACTAACCGATGGGGACAGCTGCTTATCGGACCAATTATGAATTGCTCCGGTGTTAGTTTCCCCTGCTGCGAGTTGGAAACTTAAGTATCCCTCGCAGCGAGATAACAATCATCGGTGGCCATACGTCCTCCGATGATGAATAGGCCCCATAGAACTTTATCTAACTAGCTTTTTGAACTGTACGTAACTTTGTCCGCTCCCCCAATGCCATCATACTATTTTATATAATAACTGCAAAAATGTTCTAATTTAAAAATCAATAAACAAAAGAGCCTCAGCAAATACTCCAACCCAAATCTACAAAATACAGCACATTTAAAAAAAAATGCTTTAATAAAGTACGAGATGTAGATTATAGCAATTGCCCTTCTCTTGCCTTGTTAGGCACACAGTTGGATAACATCTTAAGGATTGAAACTATTACTAGTTTATACATTTGTACATAATAAGCCCTCACAGCAATCCCCTGACACAATAAAATGCACTATTTATTTGCTTAATACTGTTTGGGAATTAGCCCATCTCCACCTCCCTCCTCCATACAAGAAGAGTAAATTCAGATTTAGTACCATGGTGAGAAAAGAACACATTCTCGAACATAAGAAAGGCTACACTATGACAAGGCCATCAATGGGGCCTGTTATAAAGCAAACAAAACCTAATTCTTCTTAGATAGATAATAGATACATTCCTGTTAATGTACTGAATTAGTCCAAAATGTAGAGAAGACAGTAAACTGAACACAAGACAGTAAATAGACCACACAATTCATTTGTGTACAGGAAATTAATTTCCTCACCATGGGCCTGATTCTGAGAGGGAAGCAATGGCGATATTCACGTAAATGGTCAATGTGCTTCAGCTACACATGTGTCTAAGTAGCTAGAAAGATGCACCGCGGATGCGTCCCATGGGGTGTGTGCGTACAGAGCCGCAGGACAGGCGAGACACACTGTCTCAGAAATGTATTAGCTGCTCCTGGGCGGTAACTGGGAGGTGGATATTCGGATGTATGGAGTTATACCGCTTTATGGGCGTCTTGCAAGCATGTCGTATAACAGATTGCAAACTCGCTTACTTGCCTACATAGGAGGCCATACTCTGATGGAGATTGTACGCCAAGCATGGGATGGTGTGACCGATGGTTGCGTCTAAAGATGCACCAAGCAGGATTGTAGCATCTAAAGAAGAACAAAGTAGGCGCCCATGCTTATTCAGACACAAGGATGTACACCAGAGAATGGCTTATACTTATATTTGGCATAAGGCCACAGTAGTTACAAACAGCAAAAGACGTCCAACTCAGAATCAGACTCCAAGTGTCACCTGACATCACCATTACGTCAGCCTGTGTATGTCACCGGCTATGTTACGCTACAGCGGATGTTACGGTGTGCCTCGATAGTGCATAAGGAAAAATTAGTGGAGACTGTTATGGAAGCTCAATGAGGCATTCATAAGGAACTGCATTTTCATCAATAAGTCAATTATTATAAATACCTGTAGAAGGAGGATGTGACTGTACGGCAAATGTTTAAAAAAAAAAAAAAAAAAAGAGGCCTAAACGAATATTCTACAAAGTGTAAAGTCAAACCCTATTAAGTAAAATAAAACACCATGTGGATGCGCCCTAGCTACAGGTCATGCTACAATGCAATAACACCATTTAAGTCCCAGGGCTATCAATCTCTACATTGTGTTTAGTGCAGGCATGATACACAGGCCCATACCCAATCTAAAGGCTGCAACTTGCATATAAGAGCAACATGAAGATGAGCACAAAATGGTCATGCATTCAAATACCACCTCTTACGGGCAGGTAATTACGTTTGTGTTCATCTGACTCCTCAGGGCGGCATAAAGTAGTCTTTAACGGGTTTTAAAAGGCAGGTTTGTCCCTTGTGAATCATCATCTTGAGGCACACAGAAGATTAGGGTTCTGATCTTGTGCTCAGCTTGACTGACTAGATCAGTAAGGACAGGGCTTCCGTGGTTCAGGGACATGGCCAAGATGCAAGGAGGGGAATGGAGGCAAGTGCAAAGTCAGTGGAAGGACAGCAGGTCACACAGCATAACACAAAGATGTAAGACACACTCATATGTATGCAGGAAGATTGTGGTGTCAAACACCTCTATATGAAACATAGTTAATCCAACATGTTTTCTGAATACAAGCCTACAATCTAGATTCGGGCAGAAATATCATGCTGAGACTAGTCAACCTCAACCTCTGCTCACCACTTCGGAACAGAAGAGAGCACCTTGATGGCTGACAACAGAGTTACGTGACTAGGAATTGTGAACAGATTGCTATAGACTGTCAGGATCAGCCTCTCCTGTTTGATGTACAGACTAATTATTATTTACCATTCACGTCTGCCCTGTTGGAAATTAAAGAGTATAGTTACAATACATACTCTGTGCTAATTTCATACATATATTTATTATATACTCTGTGTTAGGTACATTTCTTAAATTGCCATTATGTAATAGGGAATAGTAGATTTTAGTGGAGATTGACTTTACAAATAAATCACAAAAGATATTAGTTTATATTTTAAAAATTTAATTTTGTTCAGTATGGGCAAATTAATACGCTATTCTTGAATATAATGGAATCTAGTCCTACAGACAATTAAAAAAAAAAAAACGCCATTGAAATGATGACAACACGAACTAAAGGGTTAGCGGCACACTAAATTATAAACCCCAATTTGCCCCATTGACACTGAATGAGATCACAATTATTAGATGTAATGAAGCTTAGTAATATGGATGTCTGCCAAGGCTAATTATACCAAAATGAAGATAACACAGGTGCAATACAATTAGCTCTTTTATCCTCCTCCACTTCTTATCTGTGAACAGAAGAACCATTTTCACATTATTATTTTTATTTATTTATTTTGCACATTTTTTGTTAGATGTGGCTATAGGTGTTCCTGCAGCTTGGAGAAGCCTTCAGTTAAATAGTGTCAGTCATTTAAAAAATGTAGGCTATTATTTATCTGAGGCAGTGACTTCATCAAGGCTATTATACCAGCTCTGTGATGTTAATTCCTGTAGGCAGTGGCGTATCTATTACCTTTTGGGCCCCATAGCAAAATGTTTAAGCCCCCCCCCAACTCAGGTCTCCACCAGGGTATATACACACACACATACAGTGTATATATATATATATATATATATATATAGATAGATAGATATAGATAGATATAGATAGAGAGAGACTTGCAAAAGTATTCACCACCTTTCCTTTTTCCATGTTATGTTGCCTCACGACCTGGAATTGAAATGGATTGTTTGAAGGTGTGCATCATTTCATTCACAGAACATGCCTACAACTGTGAAGTTGTGTTTTTTTAATATTGTGAATCAAACAACATTTCGGACAACATAAAAGAAAACTTCAGCGTGCATAACTATTCACCCCCCTAAAGTCAGTACAATGTCAAGCCACCTTTTGCAGCAATTACAGCTGCAAGTCGCTTTGGATAAATCTCTATGAGCTTGCCACATCTTGCCCCTGGGATTTTTGCCCATTCCTCAAGGCAAAACTGCTCCAGCTCCTTCATGTTGGACGGTTTCCGCTTGTGAACAGCAATCTTCAAGTATGACCACAAATTCTCAATTGGACTGAGATCTGGGCTTTGACTAGGCCATTCCAACACATTTAAATGTCTCCCCTTAAACCACTCGAGTGTTGCTTTAACAGTATGCGTTGGGTCATTGTCCTGCTGGAAGGTGAACCTCCGTCCCAGTCTCAAATCACAGGCAGACTGAAACAGGTTTTGCTCAAGAATATCCCTGTATTAAGCACCAGCCATCTTTCCCTCGACTCGAATCAGTTTTCCAGTCCCTGCTGCTGAAAAACATCCCCACAGTGAAACATGGTGGTGGCAGCATCCTGCTGTGGGGATGTTTTTCAGCAGCAGGGACTGTTCTTGGGGCAGTGGGATGTGTTGGGCTTGCACCAGACATAGCGTTTTCCTTGGTGGCCAAAAAGTTAAATTTTAGTCTCATCTGACCAGAGCACCTTCCTCCATACATTTGGGGAGTCACCCACATGCCTTTTGGAAACTCAAATCGTGTCTTCTTATTTTTATCACTAAGTAATGGCTCCTTTTTAGCCACTCTTCCATAAAGTCCAGCTCTGTGGAGTGTACGGCTTATTGTGGGCACATGCACAGATACACCAGTCTCTGCTGTGGAACTCTGCAGCTCCTTCAGGGTTACCTTTGGTCTCTGTGCTGCCTCTCTGATTAATGCTCTCCTTGCCTGGTCTGTGAGTTTTGGTGGTCGGGCCCTCTCTTGGCAGGTTTGTTGTGGTACCATGTTCTTTCCATTTGATGATGATGGATTTGATGGCGCTTCGGGGGATCATCAAAAATTGGGATATTTATTTATTTTTTTATAACCCAACCCAGAATTGTACTTCTCAACAACTTTGTCCCTGACTTGTTTGGAGAGCTCCTTGGTCTTCATGGTGTGATGCCTCTTGCTTAGTGGTGTTGCAGCCTCTGGGGCCTTTCAAAAAGGTGTGTTTATACTGACAGATCATGTGACACTTAGATTTCACACAGATGGACTTCATTTCACTAATTATGTGACTTCTGAAGGTAATTGGTTGCACCTGAACTTTTGAGGGACTTCATAGCAAAGGGTGTGATTACATATGCACACGCCAATTTTCAGAATTGTGTTTATAAAAAAAAAAAAAAGATTTTTTTTTATATATCTCATTTCACGTCACCAATTTAGACTATTTTGTGCAGATCCATCACATAAAATTCAGATGAAAAAAAATAATAATTTACGGGTTGTAATGTAACAAAAAGGGTAAAAAGCCAAGGGGCTGAATACTTTTGCAAGGCACTAAATATAATGTATATATACATATATATATATATATATATATATAATGTATATGTATATATCTATGTATATATATATATATATATTATGTTCTCACTCCTAAGTGACTGATGCAGAGGGAATACTAAAATAAAATCACATGATATTATAACTAGGGATGTGCAGGCTCGGATAGGTTCGAGTTTGCACGTTGAGTTCGGATTTTTCCCTCCAAAAAAACGGAACTCAGAAAGAGGCTAAACGTCATCTTACATGGACGAACATCATCATTCCTGGACAAGTCCAGGAATGATGATGTTCGTCCATGTAAGATGACGTTTAGCCTCTTTCTGAGTTCCGTTTTTTTGGAGGGAAAAATCCGAACTCAACGTGCAAACTCGAACCTATCCGAGCCTGCACATCCCTAATTATAACTAGTATTGCGGTCCACTAGTTATTCTGAGGTGACTGGGAAGAGAGAGAGGTCAACCCACCTATGATTTGGAGTCTTGCAAAATCATATGCTGGAGCTACTTGTCTCCTCCAGCAGCAGTAGCTGTCTGTAACTGGCACATCCTCTCACTGCTCTCTGACTGCTGCGACAATTGATGTTCCGTCCTCAGCTGAGCAGCCTGAACGTTCGATCATCTGAGGCTGAGCACACAGCCATGCAGATTTCCAAATATTTTTTTTTTTTTTTTAAAAAGCAGCGACAGTGATTCTAATGAGTGGTCTGGTGCACACCCGGACCACCCCGTAGTTTCACTTATGGGTGCAGGGTTTGCTTGCTGGGCCTGCAGGCCCCCTAAGATGCTGGGCCCCATAGGAAGCGCACCCCTTGCACCCTCTATAGCTACGGCACTGCCTGAAGGCTGTATCCTCATATTGGATCAGACCACAAATGTCTGCCACTACTTTGTGTTGGTGCACTGTGGAAAATTGTAATTGCTATTTAACATAGGGACCAGCATTAATAACATCCTAAGCTTGCTTCTATGTTTGTAGATAAAAGGGTTTGCTAGGGGTAAATTTACTAAAACAAATAAAAAGGAAAAGTGGAGGTGTAGCCCATAGCCACCAGTTTCTAGCAATCATTTTCTAGACCAATGATAGGCAACTTGATACAGTTTGGGGGCCACACTGGGCGGCCCTCTAAATTCAAAGGGATCGCATATTACACCAAAGCTGTGTATCCACTATACGATATGCTGAACGACTGAACGATAACAATATCGTTGTCGTTCACTATATTGTCCAGTGGATATGCAGTCAACGACTAGCGATGCGCGCCCCCACTTGTTGTTGACGACGTCGCTCATTGCCCGAACCTGCTGTCCAACCTGACGATATTATCAGGTTGTGCAGGTTCGGGGATGGGTGCCGACACTAAACGATATCGTTCAGAGTGTTGTGCTCAATGTCGTTGACAACATTGAGCACACCACTACCGGGGACACACTAAACCAGGGGTGGGGAACCTTTTTTTCTGCTGAAGGCCATATTGATATATATATATAACATTATTCGCGGGCCCGTTGCCGGCCACGCCCCCTCTGTGTGACGTCACACAGGGACGGGGCCACAACCGCTGGTGATTACAGCAATGCCCAGAGCATCCTGAGGATGCTCTGGGGAGCTGTAAGGGCAGCGGTCTGACAGTCTGAAGCATCCTAAGGGTACTCCAGGCGGCACCGCTGCATAGAGTCAAGCTGGAGTATGCCATTCAAAAAAGCTCCAAGGGTCAGACCAAATGATTCCACGGGCCTTATAAAGGCCCCTCAGCCTGAGGTTCCCCATCCCTGCACTTAATGATATCGCTCATGGAGCGAATCATTTAGTGGATACGTGGCATAAGAGGGGCATTTGTCAAATCTTGGAGAGATAAAGGGGCCTATTCATCAACACTAAATTAACGTTTTTAAGGACATTTTCCTTAAATAACGTTATTTTAGTATTCATGAAGCCACTTAGCACAGGAGATAACACTGATATCTCCTTGCTAAGTCCCCCTGCGTTAATTTCCACACTCCCCATACATTAGTGCTGTGCATGCGCTGGGTTTACGAATGTAACAGCGCATGCGCAGCACTGTTTCCAGCTGCGATAAGTTAGAGTAGACAGGGAAAAGTATCTATTTCCCGAAAAGCTGTCATCGCAAAAATGACAGCTTTTCAGAATAGATACTGATGGAGAGGAGGAATGATGAATTCCTCCGGTAATCAGGTAGAACTCCATGCGAGTTCTAAACCTAATTACCACCATCAAATTTTAAGGTATGATGAATAGGCCCCATAATGTGGATAAGTTGTTCATAGCAACCAATCAGCTTCTAACTGTCATATTTCTATCGATCAGAAAAATGTCTACAACGACCAGCGATGCGCGCTCCTGCTGGTCGTTTAGACATCTATCATCAGGCAAACATGCTGGACAAGCTGACGATAACGTCAGGTTCAGCATGTTTGCAGATGATTGATTGTGCCTACACTGAACGACTGCTCGTTCAGCGTAGGCACATCACAGACTTTGAAACCATGTTACAATGTTGTAATCGTGCAGTCCTTTTGAGGTCTGCTAGTGGATGGGCAGCTTTAAAAGCTGATTGGTTGGTATGAGTAACTTCTCCACTTTATCTCTCTCCAAGATTTGATAAATCTCCCCCTTGAGCTCAGTAGCAAGTTAAATGAATACATTTAAAAGAGGCACTTTTCTGTAATAACATATCAGTAGGCCTTTTAAACAAAATGCATACTTACCTACTCTCCGGAGCGTGCTGGAGTCTACCGATTTTTTGGATAATACTCCGCACCCCCGAAGAGTGGCTGGATCTCCCTTCTGCCCAGACCCGCAATTTCCTGCATTTTGCTTTGCCGGCATAAGGCCTATGACGTGAGAGTCTGGCATTGCCCCCTAAAGTGGTCATCTGCGTCTCCTCTCCAGGCTTCTCCCAGAGAAGAGAAACTGAAAGTAGGCAAACACGATTATAAGTTAACAAACACTTGACAAAACAAGCAGGAGGCTGATAGTGAAGGTTTGGAGGGCCATCTGTACCCATCACTGTTTTAGACACCTGATTGATTGCTATGGTCAACACCTTCACTTTTTCTTTTTGGATGTTTAAGTAAATCTACCCCCAGGAGCCTTTTCATTATTTATCTGAAAGAGGCACTGAAAACGAGAATTACTGAATGCTGACACCACAACAAATATGGAATCATGTACAGTGGCGAAATCTTGCAGTGCCGGGTTGTGTAATGCGGTGTTACTGCACATGTGTGATCTTAGGCCGCACCCTGATAGCGCTTTCCATTTGGGAAAGGTCCTGCACTCTACTACATTTTTATACACACGCATGCACATTTTTATACACACGCATGCACATTTTTATACACACTTACATTTATATGACAAAAATGGGAAACATGGGCGTGGAAGCAGCTGTATATGATTAGTCCATCCAGTCATGTGCATGGTCATTACAATGACACAAATGTGTGATGGAAAAATTGTCTGAAATGCCTCAGGAAGGGTATATGTGCAAAAAAGAGTGATGATAAAAATACAGGACTGGTTTTTCACTTCCTATGATGCAAGTTATATTCCAATTGTTTCATGGCTGTAGCCACATCACCAATATCATCCATTTCTGTTCAATGTTACCTGCTCATTACACTTTCTCCTGAAATGCTTCTTCTGGTCCAGACAATTGATTAATCCTGTTATTATGCTTATGTAGTTTTTTATGTTTTTTTAAATGCCCACTACTAATCATGCCTTTCCTCCTATCTCTATCACAGGATGCCAGCTTTCTGCATTTCAGGCATTCAAAGGGGGAAGGTTTTCCTGTTCCCTTTAGGAATTGCTTACAAGAGAAGTATCATTTTTGTTCTAAACCTAGATTTATTACCAGCCCGACGGTCATGCTTAATGTCAATGAGCAGCAGGCACATCTAAGAAATGTGCAGGAGGGGGGAGGTTAATCACAATGACCAGTGCATTGTTTGCCAGGGTAAAGGGTGATCCAGCCACACTGTGATAGCTGGGGCAATCGCACCCATCTTGATCCTCCCCAGCTTTGAAACTTGATAAATAGAAAATAAAATTAATTTTGAGAACTATTTGGAAACTGCTCTTAACAGGCCTCTTAATCCCTGATTTACCATCAAGAAATTAATTCATCAATATTAATCTTGATTGTATTGTAGATCTTACAGATTCTAAGTAAATCTGCATTCAAGCCATTTAGCACATGCGTAGCGAGTTAAATATATACATTTACATCAAGCATGCTCGACCTCTGCACATGTCAGCTTAGGTGTGTAGCACCGAGCTGTGATATCAGCACCAAACAGCCAGCCCACCAATGGGCACGATTCAATTAAACGCGAAGTGAATAGCGCTGGGAATGAGCTCCCGGAGCTATTCAATTCTGCGAAAAGTTAGGTCAGGGAAGGCTCGTACTCGTGCCTAAACACCCTGTTCAAGCCGCGAGAACGAGCCTTTCCCGACCTAACTTCCCGATGCGATGTGGTTTTCCCAGCGATAAGGGCAGACAACAGCATCGCGCCAGGACTTTTGTCGGAGAAGAAATCCTAGTCGGACTTAGCAGCGCATATATGAATTGAATAGCTCCGGGAGCTGATTCCCGCCGCTATTCGCTTCACGTTGAAAGAATCATGCCCATTGACATTAAAGAGCAGCTGTTGCCTGGTTCTTGCTGCTGCCTGCCTTTTCTCAGTGCCCACTATGGGGGCATTAAAAACACTGATTGACTGTTGTAGACACTCCATCAACCAAAGCACCATAAGTGACCTCTTAGAATCACCAGTCATGCAGCTTTGTGTAGCTATAACATATGTGGAGTTGGATATGGCTTGTGCCTCGTCAGCAGAAACATGACCTCATGTAAGTGGCTATCAAACATAGGGGTTGATACAATTCTCAGCGATGTGTGATATTCAGCTGCGCACATCACCATATAATATGGTAGCCAAGCTATTTTACTGGTCAAAAAGTGCCTATGTCCAACCGTTACAATAGTCACTTGAATCAAACCCACAAACCCAGATTTCTTATTTCAGTTTAAAAAAAAAAAAAAAGTTTTAGCATCCATGTCTTATGGTGCCTCTACATTTCAGGCTATTCCAAGTTATTATGAAGGGATCCATGGTAGCACATTATAGTATTTTATACCGCTAGTGTGCCTGTGGCAGAGAAATTGTATTTTAAGTGTCACCAGAGCCAGAACAGATACACTACTAAAGATTCTCTGTACAGAGTTGTGTTGGCACCACATAAAGATTAATAATATTATTATTACTACAACATGCAACATACCCAAGTTGCAATGTGTATATTCACAACACACAAATCAGAGTAGACATTTCTGAAATTAAGCCACATCACATAGATAGAATCTTTATGGCCAAACTGCATGCTTACAGATCAGGCAGGCCCTGGACTAGATCTTCAGTACTTGTACCACACTCAGAAATATTATTCTACACTACTTTAGGTCCAGTGAAGTGCAGTGAGGTAAATGGCTGGGGAGGTACTTGCTAATATAAGAGCCAGATTTACAGATACATATATGAACCCAATGGTTCATGTGAGCATTATATAAAGGTGCAGCAGTATACTGTAGAGTGATGGAAATTTGGTGTGTTTTGATCAGGGATGTGTGGAAAAGGTAGGCAGGGGAGGCAGTGCCTCACCTGCCATACACGTTTTGCTCCAGAGTTTTGACTATAAAAATTATAAGAATAATACAAAGAAGATATTTATAATATTTTCTTTACATTTTTCTTATACTTTTTATAATCAAAACTCTGGAGTATACCTAAGTATGACAGGAAAGGCTCTATCTCACCTGCCCGCGTATCATTGCTCAGGCCAATCTCTCTGGCTCAATCCAACTAGCATTATCCAAACGTAAATGTAATAAGCTAAATCAATTTACAACTGTGAAAAATTGTATAACACCATGTACCAAATCACATAAAGCATAGTAATATTTATAGAACAGTGGATGCGATCTTTAAATATAACAAAGCCTCTAATGCAAAACATAGCTTCTCAAAACTGGATTCCCATTAAGAGCCATATTCAATTTGGGCGGACCCGCGATACTTTTCCGCCTCCCGGACTTTTTGCCTACATCGCGTGTTTTGCAGGTGGAAAAGTATCGCGCGAGTGCCCGCGTATTCCTGTATTCAGTTTGAAAGTACGCGAAAACGGTACCCAGCGAAACTTAAACAAGTCCTATCAGATTTGGGCAAATCAGCCTGACACCCCCCCAAAAGATGCTCTGACATGGGGTTACCCCCGATTTGGCTTGCTAAAGGTATTTGTTGTTTTCAAACTGGCTCAATAGCTGCTACATAGCATTTTTGTATAAGTGGTGTAGAATAGTATTCAGGAGTTTTTTTTCCAGAAAATAACATCCCAGCAAATTTGGGGCACTTGAAAATGGGGGCCAGCATATTTTAAAGTTGCTAAAGTTAAGTTTAAAAAATCGTGAAACCTGCCACAAGTCCCTGCAATGAAAAAAAACACTTGGCGACCCCCCTGGAGTCTAGTTCGCTAGTTTCTAACTTTGTCCCCCAACATTTTTTTTTTCACCCCGAAATGAAAGTGATTTTTTTAGGGAGTTCTAAAGTGTTTTTTAAAAAAATGTTGACGCAGTTTCCTTTTGGGGGACAGTCTGAAGGCTGCATGTAGGCTACACGGGGGTTCCCAAAACGTTGCACCCCAAAACCCCAATTCTGCACTTTTTTCCGCCTGCTATCCATAGGCGAAACTTTTCCGCCTATTACATTGCATTGACTTTCCGCCTAGGCTTAAAGTCTTTCAAATTGAATACGGCGATACTTTTCTGCCTGGCAAAATGACATCATCGGCGAAACCTTTTCGCCAATTCCGGCTTTTCGCCTCAAATTGAATACGGGCCTATATGTCAATTCCATACAGCATTCTGTACATGTGCATTGTGTTTACACTTAGTCATGAACACTGCAATTAACAAAACATATTTCCCAAAATTATAAAATGCACAAGTGAAACCTTGACAAATACAATGCATCACTGGTCACAAAACTGTAGACAAAGTTTATAACTAAGCCCTGGAGGAAGATAAAGTAGAGAAAGTACCAACCAATCAGCTCCTGACTGTCATTTTACAGGTTGTGTTTTAAAATGACAGTTAGGAGCTGATTGGTTGGTACTTTGGCCCTCATTCAGAGCCGCTCGTTAGCGGCAGTACGCTCGTTCCGAGCGATGTTTGCACATCTGCGCATGCGTACGCTTTTTAGTACGCATGCGCGAACTAGTCAGTGCGGCCGAAAATCTTTGTACGCTATATTGCGAGTGCCTGCTATTTTGAGTGACAGAATGAGGCGTATGTGGGTGGTAACAGGGGAAGGTGCTTGAAAATGGGGAGTGGAGATCCGAACGCAGGCGTGCTTAAAGGTCAAAACGGGCGTTTTATGGGTGTGTATATTTAAAACAGCAGCGTCATTGTCCACGTCACTGGGTTATTTTATAGCCAGAACTGCTCGCAAATTTGTGGTAGCAAACACCAACCACAAGAATAGCGAGCAGTTCATACGCTGGTCGATGTACTCGATTAATCTAATAAATAGCGGACATGACGTATGGTGCGAGCGGCCAGGGGGCGTTTTTAACAAATAAACGAGCGTATGTTTTGCTCGTTCGTTCAGACTTAGAGGTGTGAACAGACTGCAATGTGCGTACGGATCATTTGAATAGCCACCCCTTGTTTTTAAACGAACGACCGCAAATAGCGAACGGCTCTGAATGAGGGCCTTTATCTCCACATCATCTCTTTCCGAGGCTTAGTACAATCTCCCCCTTATTGAGGATGGTAGTACACCAAGGGAATGGATGGGTATAAACAATGACTACATCTAAAAATAAATTAAAAAAGTGTTATGAACCATAAGCTTTGCAGATCTTGTTTGTCTCTAGTGTCAGTCACATGCAGAGCTGGATAAACACTATGGGCTGGCTGGAATGCAATTGATGTGCGATTTAATGAAAGCTGACAATAAGGATGACTTATCCAGCACTAGCTGCACTCTCTCTTTGGAAAAAGAAGAAAGCTGCCAATGTCTTACACACTTTGTAAGGACTAATGAGAGGTTCTGCAGCATCTACATGTGGGCGAGTGTCTGCTTGTATAATGTGTACACGGGACACCCACTGGTGGGCAGCACAGTTCAGTGCCAGGAAGGTGGGTTTGTTTGCCTGTCAAAAAGCAGCCACCAGCCTCTGGGTTCACACCTGCTATTAGACAAGCTGCAAACCCCCTATTTCTGCCAGGGATACAGTGAGTGGGCACCCTTCTCTCTTCCAAGGTAAGTACCCTATTGCCCGTCACTGGCAGCGCAAGGGATAGGGCAGTTTTGCTCAACACTGACAGTGCAACGGCTACTGCTCTATTGCTTCCAACTGGCAATGCAAGGGTGCCCCTCCCTGGCACTATTGCCCCTCTCTGGCAGTACAAAGGTTTAGCAGCCCCCCTCCTTCTTACCGTCTATGTTCTCCCGGTCACTGATGTGCTGCAAGTTGCACCCTGTATCCTCCCTGCTGATATCCTGCTCCGGCCGATAGGACTCCAGCCTGGAGTGAGCATTTCTCCGCAGCTTGGGGCTGGAGGACACGCAGCAAGATGTGGTGTTCCCCATGATGGTCCCCCGGGTACCCCACCTCACTCCCCTGTGCCTTGCCTCTCAGCAGCAGCAGCAGCTCACAGCAATGATGGAGGGGAGGCAGCAGCAGATGCCAGTGCTGGGGTGCTAATGCTGATTGCAGGGCATCTCCATGGGTACACAGCGTGCTGAGCCGCCCCTCTTAGATTATGAGCATACACTGATCTTCATACTGAGCCCGGCACACAGGCATCTCCCCCAGCCTGCTGCTCATGATTAATATCCCTTAATAATGAGGCTTCTTGTCCCTGGTACATAGGGGCTCCTCCTTCCTCTCCTCCCCAGCACCATCACCACTCAGCCCGGGGCTATCACTGCAAAAGGTTCCGGTTCAAAGGGGTGGGGAATATGGGAAGTACGAGCTGGCTCTCATACATACATTTATTGTATCCCTGCCTGCCCTGAGATCTCCGGGGTGGAAGCTCACATGCTGCTCGGCGATCTCTGACCCCTGTCTGTGGCAGCAGGGATAAGGGACTGGATGGGACTGGGGATAATTATCTCCCTGTGCCAAGGAAAAAATGCTGTTTGCATTGAGCACTAATCTGCCAATAACACAAATGTTACACACTAATAATTGCTTTATATGCAGATTATTTATCAATGCAAACTGTATTATTCTCCCTCACAAATTCACAAATGGAGATACAGTCAGTGTCGGACTGGGGCATGAAGGGGAATTTAGTGATAGGGACCCATACTTTGGGGTGTGGCCAGCCATAGCCATTAGAGAGTGCATAGTTGGGGCCCCTTTAAATATATACATATATAGTAAATAATGCTAGTAAATGCATGATAATGTATCAGATTAATAACTGCAATGGATTGTAGAAAATACACCTGATTCCTTGAAGAGGGAGTGGGCCCTCAGGCAGTGGGGCCCACCGGGGGTTTCTCCTGTACCCCTGTGGGCAAGTCCGACCCTGGATACAGTAGATGTGCTTTACCAGGGCTTCAAAAGGTTGAACTGAAGGCATAAAGCAACCACTTTATCATTGATAGCAATGGGGACTTCAAAAAGTATTGTAAAAATATAACTGCATATATAACTATAGTAAAAGTATCCCTGCATATTTCAGCAATAAGAAATAACTTTTCAGGGCAAAAGCCTCTTGCAGAGACAGTGACTCCTGGCAAAGAGTAAATCATGAAGTGATAGCTTATACTTGTTGGTAATGGAGTGCGCTCCTGTGCTATCTCCATGATGTAGTTTACTGAGGCATCAGGTCCTTTACCAAGATAGCCACCAGTAGAGCTACTGCACATGCGTGGGGTCACCATGCCCATGAGTTTGCGTGCCACAGTACCAGGGCCATTTCAGGAAAGGGGGCCCATGTGCAATCTCCATCACAGGCCCCCTCCTCTCTGTCCGGCGGCCGGCAGCACACTGAGCGCTGCGCCGCACTGATAGACTCTGGGCACTAGATTGTGCCCAGAGTCTATAGCACATATGCAGATCATTGGGAAAATGGGAGAGGTGACCATTTTCCCTGTACTGCGCATTTGCAAAACGATGGGAAAATGGCCACGGTGGCCATTTTACAGGCGTTTTTATAGCGATGAGACCAGCGCCAACGTGGGACTCGTGTGCGCCGCAAACCATGCACCCATTATAAATATGCCCCTGCACAGTACTATATGGACGAGTAGTACTCAGCATTGGGGAGCATTGTTCCGCTTCACCGCCGCTACCTGTTATTGTTACTGTGAGTACAGCTGTACATCTACACACTGCAATAAACCTGAAACCGTGATAACTCACTGCATGACCCACTTTTTATGATGATTCCACTGGTGTCTACTATTGCACAACTTGTGTATACCACACACATCAACAAGTTATGGGCCCAGGCACTACAAGCGTCATAGAACGCTGCATATGAAAACAAATAGTAAAGCCTGCAGACTGATTCAGCACGTACACAGTAGATTAATCCACAATGAGCTTCATTAAACTTAGAGAACTAGCTCACAATGGACATGCAACTTAAGCGTAAGAGGCTGTGAAAAATTACTATTAATCCAGGTGACAGTCCTAATCCAGATTATGTAGATCATAGGTTCTCAAACTCGATCCTCAAGTCCTGAATGTCACAAACGTGGAATTCAGGAGCTGTGTTCCCGGACTGGGCCTTGGATCTGTATTACTTGGCGCAGACGCTCGCTGGAGGAGATTTGGCTTAATGAAGTTTCTCCGCATGAGAGGGTGCAGCGAACTGACAGGAGTTTGAGGAATGCGGCACTAACGTGGTAGCTAGGAAGCTACGTGGAGCGGCTGGATAGCCGTGGGTAGACGTTGGTAGCTGAGTGGCTACGTGGAGCGGCTGGATAGCCGTGGGTAGACGTTGGTAGCTGAGTGGCTACGTGGAGCGCAGTGGGAAGGCTTGCTTAGCTAAACTAAGAAACTAGTTGCACTGGCAACTTGTGTGAGCATTGGGGATCCTTTTATAGTGGACACTGGGAGCTGACAGGCTGAGAGAGAAGGAGAAGGCTCCTCATTGGTGGTAGTGGGGTCACATGGGCAATCCAAGATGGCCGCGCCCATGGACCGGAGGACAGCGCTTCCTGGAGGTAGTCAGCGGGGACCAGCGGTCAGCAGGAGCCGGCGTGGGAGCAGCACAGCAGCGGGACCCTCCAGAGGACAACAGCGGAGACTGCCTTGGGAGAAGAGGAAGTAGCGTACAGCGTGGGAGCCGGAAGACAGCGCGGGTCAGCGCCCGCACAGGTAAGCGACGGGGTCTGATTCTGGGGTCCCCAGGCCGGCGTGTGACAGTACCCCCTTCTTCAAGAGTGGCCACCAGACACTTCCTTGGTTTATGAGGAAATTTAATATGGAACGCTTTGACCAGACGGGGTGCATGGACATCGGAGGCATTTATCCAGATTCGTTCCTCCGGACCATAATTCTTCCAGTCGATGAGGTATTGAAGACGGCTGTATCGACAACGGGAATCTAAGATTCTGTCAACTTCGAACTCCTCTCCCTGCTGTGTTTGAACACTAGAAGCTTTAGGCAGGACCTTCTGAAATCGGTTTAAGACTAGTGGTTTTAAAAGAGAAATATGGAAAGAACTTGGAATGCGAAGAAATGGAGGAAGCTTTAACTTGTAAGCCACAGGATTCAAGACTTTGATGATTGGGAATGGACCAATGAATCGCGGAGCAAATTTCTTCGAGGGTACTCGGAGTCTTAGGTTTCGGGTAGAGAGCCAGACCATATCCCCAGGTTGGAAATTTGGAACAGCTCGTCTTTGGCGGTCAGCAAATCTCTTGTACCGGGCTGACGTTTTAGTCAGAGAGGAACGAACCTTTTCCCAGATGTTGGAGAACCGTTGAAGGGACATTTTGGCCGCAGGCACATCTAATGTTGGAAGAAGAGTGAAATCTGGCACTCGAGGATGTTGACCAAAAACTGTAAAAAAAGGAGATGAGCTGGTGGACGTGTGATAATGATTATTGTGGGCAAATTCGGCCCAAGGAAGAAGTTCAATCCAGTCATCTTGGGAGGATGAGACAAAAGAGCGCAGGAACTGTTCCAGGTCTTGATTGACCCTTTCGGTCTGACCGTTGGTCTGGGGATGATAAGCGGTAGAAAATTTGAGTTTTACCTGAAGGGCTGAGCAGAGTGACCTCCAGAACTTCGCTACGAACTGTACTCCCCTGTCGGAGATGATCTCTTGAGGAAGGCCGTGGAGCTTGAAGATCTCTTTTATAAAGCTCTGGGCGAGTAGAGGTGCAGACGGAAGCCCAGTAAGTGGTACGAAATGAGCCATTTTAGAAAAACGATCCACGATAACCCAAATTGTGTTGTGGTCCCGAGATGGAGGAAGATCAGAGATGAAATCCATAGATAGGTGAGTCCATGGCTTAGATGGAATTGCAAGAGGTTGGAGTTGACCGTGTGGAACCCGCCGAGGTATCTTGTGTTGGGCACATTTGATGCATGAAGACACATAAGACCTGACGTCCTTTTTCATCGAAGACCACCAATAGGACCGCTGGATAAATTCTAGGGTTTTATCCATACCCAAGTGACCAGAGAACCGGGAAGCATGAGCCCAATGCAGTAACCTCTTGCGGAGTTCCGGAGCGACGAAAGTCTTCCCAACCGGGGGTATAGAAGATAATTGGGTAGAGGCGAAGAAAACTGAATTCAAGATTGGTTGGGGCTGTTCCATGGGTAGATCAGGGTCGCTCGTCATGGAACGGGAGAGTGCGTCGGCTTTGAGGTTTTGTGAACCGGGGCGATAGGAGACTTTGAAGTTAAATCTGGAGAAAAACATAGCCCACCGGGCTTGACGAGGGTTCAAGCAATTTGCAGATTTAAGATAAAGGAGGTTCTTATGGTCAGTAAAAATGGTAATGTGGTAATGAGCTCCTTCTAGAAGATATCGCCATTCTTCGAGGGCTAGTTTCATGGCGAGTAACTCTTGATCTCCAATGGTGTAGTTCTTTTCTGCAGGCAAAAACTTCCGGGAAAAGAAACCACAGGGATGAAGTTTTTCATCTTTAAATCGCTGGGAGAGCACTGCACCGACACCTTCAGAGGATGCGTCCACCTCCAGGATAAAGGGCCGGGTGGAGTCTGGTTGCTTTAAGATGGGAGCGGAGATGAAGGCTTGCTTAAGAAGTTGAAATGCAGAGGTAGCTTCGACGGGCCATATAGTTGGATCTGCTCCCTTGCGGGTGAGGGCTGTAATCAGAGCTACCAGAGTCGAGAAACCTTTTACAAACTTGCGATAATAGTTGGCAAATCCTAGGAATCTTTGTATGGATTTTAAGGAAGAAGGAAGAGACCAATCGAGAATGGCTTGTAGTTTTGACGAATCCATTTGAAGGCCTGTTCCGGAGATGATGTATCCCAGGAATGGTACACTTGAGACCTCAAACAGACACTTCTCTAATTTGCAAAACAGTTGATTGGACCGCAACCTCAGAAGGACTTGTTTGACCTGGTCTCGATGAGTTTGGAGGTCTTGAGAAAAAATCAAAATGTCGTCTAAGTAAACGACCACACACTTGTACAAGAGGTACCAGAAGATTTCATTGACGAAAAACTGGAAGACGGCCGGAGCATTACAGAGGCCGAAGGGCATAACGAGATACTCGTAGTGCCCATCCCTGGTGTTGAAGGCCGTTTTCCATTCATCGCCTGGACAGATACGAATTAAATTATAGGCTCCTCTTAGGTCGAGTTTGGAAAAAACTGTGGCTCCCTTGACTCTATCAAATAACTCTGTAATGAGAGGAAGAGGGTAGCGATTCTTAATAGTTATTTCATTAAGACCCCGGTAGTCAATACACGGGCGCAAGCCACCATCTTTCTTTTTTACGAAGAAAAATCCAGCCCCTGCTG
The DNA here is from genome assembly GCA_031769625.1 of Taudactylus pleione. Lineage (NCBI taxonomy): Eukaryota > Metazoa > Chordata > Amphibia > Anura > Myobatrachidae > Taudactylus > Taudactylus pleione. The sequence continues at coordinate 2,965,690 of JAUIMM010000052.1, read as the reverse complement.
GAGACGTGGAAGGTCGAATGAAGCCTTTACTTAAGTTTTCCGTAATGTACTCCGACATGGCCTGAGTCTCAGGGAGAGATAGAGGGTAGGTTCGGCCTCTAGGAGGATTCTTCCCGGGAATCAGATCTATGGGACAGTCCCAATCACGATGGGGAGGTAACAGGTCTGCGCTCTTTTTGCTAAAGACGTCCTGAAACCCATCGTAGGCTTTGGGCAGGTCTGTAGAATCCCGTACAACGGAAGATCTGATAGGTATTACCCGCTGAAGGCAGCCTTTGAAGCAATTGGAACCCCAGGAGGTTATTTCCATGGTGGTCCAATCGATTTGTGGTGAATGTCTCTGTAGCCAGGGTAATCCGAGGACTAAAGAATGAGAGGCTTTGGGAATCACTAGGAAGGATAGTTGTTCGGAATGGAGCACCCCAATGGTAAGTTTAAGTGGTGTTGTACGATGGGTGATGGTTCCACTAGAAATGCGACTACCATCGATGGCGGTTAAAGTGATGACTCGAGGCAACGCTTCCATGGGGATTTGATGCTTCTGGACAAAGTCAGTAGTGACAAAGTTCTCTGCCGCTCCGGAATCCAGGAGAGCTAATACAGCTTTGGAACCTCGAGGACACTTTAAATGAGCCTGGATGGTGGAATCAGACTTCCTTTGTGATTCAATGACAACTCCTAACTTAGGGCCTGATTCAGACCCACTCGCAAGCAGCTGTCCGCTCGCAAGTGGGTCGATGTTGTGCTCTGCGCATGCGCACGACGGCGGGAGCTCCGTCATGCGCATGCGCCAGACGCGATGAGCGAAGGACTTTCCTTCACTTGTTGTGTCTGATCGAAGGGGGCGTGCTGTCGCCTTAACCTCTCTTTCATAAGTTAGGAGGAGGCGTTTCCTGGACGAATGGGACAAGTTTTAACTAAATGTTGAGGAGATCCGCAGTACATACAGAGGTTCTGCCTCTGCCTTTTCTGCCGCTCCTCAGCCGATAAATGAGAGCGGTTGACCTGCATGGGTTCTTCGCCCAGAGGAGGAGAGGGTAAGCAGGAAACTGGACGTGGCCTTCCACGATCAAATCTGCCTCTTTCCAAGGCACGCTCCCTGTGACAGAGATCCACCTTGTTGCAGAGAGAGATTAACCCATCCAAACTGGTTGGAAGGTCACGGGAAGCTAGGTCGTCTTTGAGCCTTTCAGAAAGGCCACTCCAGAAGGCAGCGATGAGGGCATCCTCGTTCCAATTGAGTTCTGAAGCCAGAGTCTGGAACTGGACTACATATTGACCGACGGTCCTGCTGCCCTGACGGAGGCGTAGAATATCAGCTGATGCGGAAGTGGTTCTTCCGGGTTCATCAAAGATTTTGCGAAATGTAGCAACAAATTCGGGGTAGTTGGAGAGCAGGGGATCCGACTTCTCCCAAAGGGGCGAGACCCAATCGAGTGCTTGGCCAGAGAGTAGAGAGATGATATATGCCATCCTGGTTCTGGCCGTCGGAAAGTTGGCGGATTGTAGCTCGAATTGGATTTCGCATTGGTTTAAAAAACCCGTGCATAATTTGGGGTTGCCATCGAACTTGCTCGGAGGGGAGAGCTGAAGACGAGCAGGAGGTAGAACCAGAGGAGCAGGTGACACCACAGGAGGAGAGGCGGCTTGGGAGCCAGCGGGAGCGGGATGAGCCAGTAAGGACTGAATGTTGTCCAGGCGTGACGACATATCTTGGATAAATTGGATCAGCTGAGCCTGAGAGGTCTCCTGTCTTTCCAGACGGGATAGTACATCCTGCGAGGCTTCTACCCCAGATCCTTGACCACTTGCCGAGTCCATCTGGCCAGTGCAAACTGTCACAAACGTGGAATTCAGGAGCTGTGTTCCCGGACTGGGCCTTGGATCTGTATTACTTGGCGCAGACGCTCGCTGGAGGAGACTTGGCTTAATGAAGTTTCTCCGCATGAGAGGGTGCAGCGAACTGACAGGAGATTGAGGAATGCGGCAGTAACGTGGTAGCTAGGAAGCTACGTGGAGCGGCTGGATAGCCGTGGGTAGACGTTGGTATCTGAGTGGCTACGTGGAGCGCCTGGATAGCCGTGGGTAGACGTTGGTAGCTGAGTGGCTACGTGGAGAGGCTGGATAGCCGTGGGTAGACGTTGGTAGCTGAGTGGCTACGTGGAACGGCTGGATAGCCGTGGGTAGACGTTGGTAGCTGAGTGGCTACGTGGAGCGGCTGGATAGCCGTGGGTAGACGTTGGTAGCTGAGTGGCTACGTGGAGCGGCTGGATAGCCGTGGGTAGACGTTGGTAGCTGAGTGGCTACGTGGAGCGGCTGGATAGCCGTGGGTAGACGTTGGTAGCTGAGTGGCTACGTGGAGCGGCTGGAGCGCAGTGGGAAGGCTTGCTTAGCTAAACTAAGAAACTAGTTGCACTGGCAACTTGTGTGAGCATTGGGGATCCTTTTATAGTGGACACTGGGAGCTGACAGGCTGAGAGAGAAGGAGAAGGCTCCTCATTGGTGGTAGTGGGGTCACATGGGCAATCCAAGATGGCCGCGCCCATGGACCGGGGGACAGCGCTTCCTGGAGGTAGTCAGCGGGGACCAGTGGTCAGCAGGAGCCGGCGTGGAAGCAGCACAGCAGCGGGACCCTCCAGAGGACAACAGCGGAGACTGCCTTGGGAGAAGAGGAAGGAGCATACAGCGCGGGAGCCGGAAGACAGCGCGGGTCAGCGCCCGCACAGGTAAGCGACGGGGTCTGATTCTGGGGTCTCCAGGCCGGCGTGTGACACTGAAACAGTGTATGTATTCCAGGTCTCCTCACAGAATCAAAAGAGAAATAAATAGCTCAACCTGTGAATCTTTTAAAATGTGTCCGTGAGTAATGAATGCATCTGTGCACCTGCTGGGAGACCTGGAAAACGTGAACTGCTTGGGGTCCTGAGGACCGAGTTTGAGAACCACTGATGTAGATAATGCTATGGGAATGATACTGTAGGTTTAAGTGTGGAACAACATGTTTATTCCATGATACATAAAAAGGTGTCAGCACATGACATGTGGATTGTCCTGCAGACAGCGTAGGAGGATAAAGGTCTCATCCGAAGAATTAATCTGAGGTAAACATTGTATAATACTAAGTTTAGTAAATGCACAAATTTGAGTAACTATGAGAATATGCTTTGGGCCCCTATGCAGTGTCCCTTATACAGTGCCCTCATAGGGCCCCATATACAGTGCCCCCAGTAGTGGTCCCCATATGCAGTGCTCCCAGTAGTAGTCTCCCCTATGCAGTGCTCCCAGTTACTGCCCACAGAAGTGGTCCCCCCTATGCAGTGTCCCCAGTAGTAGTCCCCGCTATGCATTGCCTCCAGTAGTAGTCCCCCCTATGCAGTGCCCCCAGTAGTGCCCCTTATACAGTGCCCACAATAATGCCTCCAGTAGTAGTCCTCCTCCTATGCAGTGCCCCCAGTAGTGCCCCTTATACAGTACCCACAGTAGTGCCCCCCTACATATATAAGACAAACACAAAGAAAAACACTTGCCTGAATCCCTGCTCCTGCCACCATCAACTCCTCTGTCCTCCCACTCTGCACGATGGGAGAGACGTCATGACATCTCTGCCATCACCCACTGCGGGAGCCGGAAGGCGGAGCTCATGAGTGAGCTCCAGCCCGGCTCCCTCCGTGGATGCAGCAGCCAATGATAGGTCTGTCTGATTGTCATTGGCTGCTATAACAAACACACAGCCGCCGCTGGCAGCGGTGTGTTTGTTACTGTGTAGTGCAGACTGCTCTCACTGCCGTCCGCACTACACTCAAATACTGTGGAGCCCAGGGGACACTGGCTGTGGGTGCGGCGGCACTGTTGGATACAGGCGGCAATGGGCCCCTGCACCACAGCGGGCCCCGGTGCAAGGCACCAACTGCACTGCTGCTAGTTCCGCCACTGGTGACTATATTGATAAGATGAGATTCATATCTCAGCAATTAATGTCTGTAGTTTAGGTTAATGATGAGGAGATCTCTATGGCAATGCTGCAGAATTTAACATCTAAATTGTAATTCCTAGTAGTAGCTTTACGCTAATGCAGCCAAGCTATCAACAGAGATCAAAATGCTGCAGTTCAAAAAAGGTATGCTAATTTAATTAAATGCACAGAATACTGCATTACACACTAAAGATGCAAAGCCCAGAAAATTCAAGTGAAAGTACTTCGTATGTCATAAAGTAGGACACAAAATGTCTGAATGCAAACTGAAAATTTAAATGCTGCACAGAAAAAGAAGTGTAACAGCATAAATGAGTCAGTTTTAAGTGTCACACATGGTCGCAGAAGAGATTGATGGTATATTGATTAAGGAGCCATGAGGTATTTCAGTTGCAATCAAGAATGGTTCTCTACAATAAGCATGTGTGATCCTATAACAGTCAAAGGAGTAGGAGATAAAGGGTCTGATGCAGATCTGCACGCAAATGCAATCAAAGCTGCGGCCTATCACAGAGCGCAATTACGAAAATATGCTGACTCACTCGCCACCCGGTGTTCAGAGGCGCCCACTAAAAGCATCTCACATCCATCTATCATGCACAATACCGGAGCCATCGAATGTAGATCAGGCGGCCACAGCCTTCTGAGTAAGTCTAAGCTGTCACAGACATAGTGGGTCTAATATTTGTATATGCAGGCCCAGAAAACAGTGCACTGCATAGGGGGGACTACTGGAGGCAATGCATAGCGGGGACTACTACTGGGGACACTGCATAGGGGGGACCACTTCTGTGGGCACTAACTGGGAGCACTGCATAGGGGAGACTACTACTGGGAGCACTGCATATGGGGACCACTACTGGGGGCATTGTATATGGGGCACTACTGAGGGCACTGTATAAGGGACACCCAGTTACCTCTCCCAAATGCTGACTATCTATTGTTCAGTTTGCGAGTGACCTCTGTCTGAGTGTAATTGCAATTTAATAGCTGTGCGTGTGCAGTGCAGCTTTTGCACATGCACAGTGGATAACAGTTGAATCTGCATAAACATTTACACCTGCGTCCAGATCTGAATCAGGCCCAAAGTGTTTACAGTCACAAAAGTTTGAACATTCACACCTCAGCGGCGAATAGGAGGTGAATCCAAAGTCATAGGGATCCAAGGGTTCTGCACTATAGATAGTAAAAAGGTCGACAATATCTGGATAGACACCAGATGTTAAACAGTCAATAGGTCACCAGGGACAAAAGGTCGGCACCATAAAGGTTGACATGTAAGAAGGTCAACAGGTACAAATGGTTGACACAAAAATTGTCTACATAAAAATGGTTGACATGATTTGTTTTTATGGGTTAGGTGTAGAGTTAGGGTTAGGCACTTACTGGAGGGCTAGGGTTAGGCACTTAACTTGACGGTTAGAGTTAGGCACTTACCCCAGCGGTTAGGGTTAGATACCAGGAGGGAGGGTTAGGCAATTACCGGAGGGTTAGGTTTAGGCACTAGAAGGGATGGTTAGAGTGAGGCACCTACTCTGATGGTTAGAGTTATTAAGGCACCAGGAGGGAGGGTTAGGCAATTACTGGAGGGCTAGGCACTAGAAGGGACGGTTAGGGTCAGGCACCTACTCCGATGGTTAGAGTTAAGGCACCAGGAGGGAGGGTTAGGGTTAGGCAATTACCGGCGGGTTAGGCACTAGAAGGGATGGTTAGGGTCAGGCACCTACTCCGATGGTTGGAGTTAAGGCACCAGGAGGGTGGGATAGGGATAGGCACCAAGGGGAGTGTTAGGGTGAAGATTAGGGATAGAATACAAAAAAAATGTCAACCATTTTTTTGTGTCAATCATTTTTGTGTCGACCTTTGACTCTGTTGACCATTTGTACATGTTGACCTTCTTAAATGACGACCTTTAGTGTGTCGGCCTTTTGTCCCAGTCGACCTATTGACTGTCTAACATTTGGTGTCTATCTAGACACTGTCGATTTTTTTGCTGTCTATCTGTTAAGCCATACCCCAGATCCAAGATGTGTTATATGTACCTCTGTGATAGCAACAGGTACCCTGTACTGACAACTATATATCCTAGACACAAAGGAGTGGTGTGCGATAAAGACTTCTGACTCTCAATCTATGAAACTCTGACATAGACAACTAGGCCATCTTGGATATGACAGTATCCAGAAACTTCTTGATGGGATGGTCATAGGAATATCAGTGAGTAACACAGAAAAACCACTGTGTGATAACTGTATAATAGTCAAGAAAACCCATTGCCCCTTCCCAAAATCAGCAACCAGAGCTGAGGTACCCCTGGAATTGGTGCCTACAGATGTGTGTGGTCTGATGGAGGTAAAATCGATAAGTGGATACAGATACTCCATAACATTCATCGGGAGACTTCACTAGAATAACATATATTTATTGCATTAGAGCAAAGAATGAAGTAATGAGCAAAATTGCAAACTACATGAGATCAGTAAAAACTCAAATTGGTCACAAGTTGAAAGTCTTAAGGTCTGATAATGGAGGAGAATATCAAAACAAAGATGATGAAACCTACTGTACTTAAAGAAGCATGGCACTGAACATCAACTGACCATTGTATATACACCTGAGTAGAATGGTGTGAGTCTGCAAACCACACAATATTAGAGAGAGCTCGATCTCTGCTAAAAGATGCCAGCCTGAAAAAGTGCTTTTGGGCAGAAGCAGTGTCTTCAGCAGTATATCTGAAGAATTGTGCTCCCACAGTCGCTGTGAAATATAAAGCACCGATAGAGGCATGGGCTGGAAGAAAGCCAAGCATCAACCATCTCAAAGTCTTTGGATGCAATGCATATGTACATATCCCCAATGAGAAGAGACATAAGCTAGATCCCAAATCCTTAAAATGTATAATGCTTGGATAATGCCAAAAGTGTAAAGGGTCCCCTCGAAGAAAGAGCATACAAATTCAAGATACATTACATTCCAAGAAACAGCACCACTTAAAATAATTCTGGAACAGGTATTGTGGAGCAAGTATGTCACATTAGATATGCCAGCAGCTGGAGGTGTGTCTGAGACAGAGACTACCAGTTTGGACATCCAACCACAGAATAGAACTTTTGCTAGATCAAATAGTGGAAACCACCTAAAAGATATGATGAGGAGTTTGCAAATATCACATTCTGTGAACCCCAAAATATCCAGTAAGAAAAGTCCAGTAACAGCTGGTGTGAATGGAGATTTAGCAACAGACAAGGAGATTACATTGCTCAATTACAATACAGCAGTCCAATAATACATGGACTGTACTTAACAGACCAAAACAGTCAGGGGAAAATGCATCTTCTGCAAAAAGATGAAATCAAATGAGACTATCGGACGTTATAAAGCTCAACTTGGCACAAAGGATTATACACAAATATCTTGTGTTGTATACAGTGGAACCTACACTCTTGTGGCAGGGTACGATACATTACGCCATATCTGCCTTGTACAATATGCTGTTATACCAAATCGACTTTGACTCAGCTTTTTTGAATGGAGAACTGACAGAGGAGATACACATGAAACCGCCAGAGCATTACTGCGAGAATATGTTCCGAGTGGGAGAAGTCTGTCTTTTAAAGGAAACTTTGCATGACCTAAAGCAGTGTGGTCATTGTTGATACATTAATATAGATGCTGTACTGCAAGAAATCTACTTTGTGTGTTCAATAACTGATCATTGTCTTTACCACAAACACATACAGATTTGTCCTCAATACACATTGACCACCAAAGGAAAAAAAAAAAGGCATTGATTCAATTTCATTGCACCTCAGAACTGCAGTCGGAGTCATCACCGCAGCTGGATTCATCACCTAAGCCCGAGTCACCACTGCGCCCTCAGCACTGCAGCCTGCCCTGTTGTGTCACTGTATCACTGAGGTGAGGACAGTGTGCAGCTCCTAGGGGGAGGGGGTATGGAGACATACACATTAGTGACTGTGGTTGGAGGGGGACATGGAGACATATACACTGGTGACTAGAAGTTTGGGGAACATGGAGACATACACACTGGTGACTGGGGGGTGGGGTCATGGAGGCATACACACAGGTGATTGGTGGGAGGTGGACATGGAGACATACAGACTGGAGACTAGGGGGTTGAGGGACATGGAGGCATACACACTGGTGACTAGGGGGGTGGGGGAGATGGAGACAAACACTGGGGGGAGGGGGCATGTAGACATACTCACTGGTGAATGGGGTGAGGAGAGGGCCATGGAGACATAGCTTTCTCTTTTGTACAGCCAGCTTTCTCGTTTTTTCCTCCAAACTCTTTTTTTTCTCCACTCAGCTCTCTCGTTTCTGATTCTAGCTCTCTTTTTTCTTCTCCAAACTCTTTTCTCCCCTAACTTTCTCTTTTCTGCTCCAATCTCTCTATCTTCTCCTCTTAGCGTTTCTATTGTCTATAAAATATGAGTATATAATCCTGATATTAGACCCACATATGATAACAGAAGCTGCCTTCCTGAAAAGTGGAGTGCCAATCTCAATGCAATCAGACCAAATGAAAAAAACACACAGGTGGCACTGAAATATATATGCAATAAAAAGCATAAATATACAATTGATAGATTCAAATTTAATTATAGTAAAATATACAAGGTAAATGCTCCCGGGAGTATAAAGAACAACATGTATTAGATGCAAAAATCCACACCAGAGATAAAAATAGATCTAGGTTTAAATATTATTATGACACATTGCAGGTTGGCAATAAATAATATTTTTAAGAACACTGTTGCTAACTGTAATATTTAAGTCTCTTTACAAGAAACACTGTTGCCAGATTGTATCATCTGATAAGCAAATCAATCTTATCCACAGCTCTCAGATGGATTTTCAATGTATTCAATCACAGTACTAAATAGTATAAACCGTGGGGGCTCTATAAAATCCTCATAAGCCTCTATTCAGTTAAATGTCAGCAAATAATAAAGTAAATACTGTGGAGACTCTCGGTGCAGTCCTCGTCAGTCTCTACACGGTAAATTTAACAATCCTGGTGGTGTTTTGCTAAATAGCAGCATAAGTATTATAGTTACCATCAGGGAACTTTAAATATGTCATAGGCGGAGGGTGTCCTGAAGCAATAGCCCACCGGGACCAATGATGCAGACACCAGATGTCAACCCTCGCCGGGGTTCCTGTGCGGCGTTATGACCTCCTGGTGTGTGCGCTGAAATAAGCCAGGCTATATAAAGCTGTCAGCGCCGATGTAATCTTCTGAGAGCTAGTGGCAGAGTCTGTATATCGGAGCTGGCTAATGTATTGGAGACGGCTGATACAGCAATCAGCTTCACAGGATGTCTGGTGTATATAGGGAGTCTGTGGACTTCAACGCGTTTCTCTGCACATGGCAGCTTTTTCAAGAAGCAGAGATTCCCATCTGTATCCTGGGAGGGATTAATTACCTCCTCCAAATCTGTTGTTTAATTACGCACCTTTCAATCACCTTTCACTCAAGGTCCACTGTGTGCTCATAAAACTAGCACTACAGAGAATATTTTGCTAGCAAGTAAAATACATAATAATACAACAATTAAAAATAGGGAAGTTTTTTGTTATACAGATAGACTGATTAGTCATATAAGCTAAGAGTAGACACATATAACACTATAATCAGATTCTAATAGATCCCAAACAAGTCCATAAATAATGGTAAACAATACAAGCATAAAATATATAATTAAAAAAATAGTAAGAAAATCCAATAAATGTGAACATATCTAATCTAGATGAAGATCTATTATATATATATATATATATATATATATATATATATATGTGTGTGTTAGATAAAGATGTATATGCCATATTTATATGAGAGCAGTGTATACATAAATACTACAAATATAGATAAGCAAGTGAGTTAAATATCTATTATAAATCTTTATTTTCTGACAAATTGTGGGAAGAATATTTTATAGAAATTCCACATCTATATTATCGTTCAAACCTTGTAGTTTGTGAGATTGCATTTTCAGAATACTTGCAGCCTCTTGTCTGCATAGGACTCTGAAGTGATCTCCACCCCTACATGTCTTAGATACCACCTCTAACCCAACTAGTTTTAAACCTGTTGGGTCACCAGAATGTGACTCCGAAAATGTCTAGGAACACTGTGTTTCAGGAATCTATTTATGATGTTTCTTCTGTGTTCCGTGGATCTGGACTTTAAAATGCGTATTGTGCGGCCTATATAATATAGCCCACATGGGCAGATTAATAAATATATAACATATTGGGAGTTGCAATTTATACGAGTTTCAATAGAGAATTCAGTTTTGAATATTGCTGAGTATACACTTTTTGTGTTATTTGAAGCAAAATGACATGTGGTGCATCCATTAGAATTGCACCTATAGAATCCAATAGTAAGGAGACCCAACCATATGTATCCACTATTCAACTTATTGTTATGTAATGTGTTTTTAAAGAAGCTTGGGGCGAGGAAGTTTCGTAAGTTTTTTGCTCGCTTGAAAACAATAGTGGGTTTTTTATCTAAATTCTTCTTTAGGATAGGATCTGTAAGGAGTCATTTGTAGTTCTAATTATATTCGTTATTTACTAGTGGCCACATTAAATTTTGAAACAAAAGTCATGCCTATACAGGTTGAGTCTCCTATATCCAAATTGCTTGGGACCAGGGGTATTTTGGATAACAGAGTATTCTGTATTTTGGAGTATTTGCATACCATAATGAAATATCTTGGGAATAGGACCCAAATATACACACAGAATGCATTTATGTGATATATACACCTTATACACACAGCCTGCAGGTAATTTTATACAATATTATCAATAATTTTGTGGCTCAAACAAAGTTTGTGTACAGAATGAAATTCATTTATGTTTCATGTACACCCTATACACACAGCATGAAGGTAATTTTATACAATATTTTTAATAATTTGTGCCTTAGACAAAGTTTGTGTCCATTGAACCATCAAAAATCAAAGGTTTCATTATCTCAGTCAATAAAAAAAAATTCCATATTTCGGAATATTCCGTATTTCAGGATATTTGGATATGGGAGACTCAACCTGTATTTTGTTTGATCCCATTACTAATACTGGATCGTTTTTTCGTTATTCTATTTTTATTTAACATATCCACTCTGTTTAGTGCTAAAGAGTATTCAACGACTTGATCAAGTATAGGTTGTGGATATTTGCATTCTTTGAAAGAATCTACTAGGGTTATTGCTTGAGTCTGAAATGTATTAATATTTGTACATTTCCTTCTAATTCGATGTAGTTGGCTCTTTGGAACATTATTGAGAAATTTTTTATTATGATTACTGGAATAAGGTATAAACTTACAAACATCAACTGTTTTTTTTGTAGGTTGAAGTAGCTATCTTTCCCTATACACCTCAACCGTAACATCTAAATAATTAATTTGTGAAAAATCATGAGTGCAGGTGAAAGATAAACCATAAGTGTTATTATTAAGATATTCAACAAATTTAGTGATAGAATTAATGTCCCCTCTCCAAATAAAAAACAGATCGTCGATATAGCGACAGTATAGGACCAGATTCGCAGCGAAGGCAACATCCCAGATCAATTCCTGTTCCAGGAGGCCCATATAGATGTTTGCAAAACTCGGTGCGAATCTGGTCCCCATCACCATACCGACAACCTGTAAATAAAATAATTGTGTTGTAAAATAAACAAAATGGAATCCAAAATAAATATCCGTTTTCTCTCTGAGATCCTGTCATCTTTGGTCAGGCTCATATCAACTGTTTCCACACCTTTATTGTGTGGAATATTGGTGTGTAACGCCTGAACATCGCAGGTGACAAAAATAAAGTCTGCTACCCTTTGGGTTCCTTCTACTAATTTTATAAAATCTGTAGTGTCTTTGATGTGCAATCTCAGAGAGGAAGCATGCGGTTGTAAATAATAATCAACATAGGATGATAAATTAGAAGTAAGACCCTCGATTGCCGAAATAATAGGGCGCCCAGGGGGATTGTGCAGTGTCTTGTGTATTTTAGGGAGGTGATAATAAATTGGTGTTAATGGGTGGAGGGAATAGAGGAAATCCATTTTATCTTTATTTAAAACACCTTCTCTTTGAGCTGTCTGTAAGAGAGATTTTAGTTCTAATTGAAATTTTGATGTAAGGTTAAATACCAATTTTTTATAATAAATGGTTTGATCTTCTAGCTGGTGTTTTGCCTCTTTTATGTAATCATCAGTATTCTGAACCACTATACCTCCTCCCTTGTAAGCCTAGTCTACACCTAGCTTTCTCTATTCTCCTACAAGCTTTCTCTTTTCTCATACAAGTTCTCTCTTGTCTTCCAAGCTCTCTCTTTTCATCTTGTAGATTTCTTTTTTCCTACAAGCTCTCTATTTTTTTCCAGCCAAGGTCTCTCTTTTTTCCTCCATGCTCTCTCTTTTCTCCACCAAGCATTTTCTTTTCCCATCCCAGCTCTCTTTTCTACCTCTAACTTTATCTTTTATCCTTCAAGCTTTCTATTTTCTACTCCTAGTTTTCTCCTCTTAACTTTCTCTTTTCTCTTCTTAGCTCTTATTTCTCCACGTAACTTTCTCTTTTCTCCTCTTAGCTCTTATTTCTCCACCTAACTTTCTATTTTCTTCTCTATGCTCTCTCATTTTTCCTACTAGCTTTCTCTTTTCTCCTGCAAGCTCTCTCTGTTCTCCCCATCTTTCTCTTTTCTCCTGCAAGCTCTCTCTTTGCTTGTTTCATTTTATCTATTTTCTCCCCCTAGCTTTTTCTTTTCTCCTCAACATGCCAACTGTCAAAATGCACAATGTCGACATTATGAACATGTTGTCATTTTGAATGTTGACATGTCCCAATTCGACATAAAATCCATGTCAACGTTCAGACCATGTCGACATTCAGATGATTTTGTACCGCACCCATTTCTGTCCCTGACATGCGCTGCGAGAACTCCTACCACCGCTCATAGGGCCTGATTCATTATGGATCACAACTGCAACAGTGCTCACAGTTGGGCGATTGTTGCATACTGCGCATGGGTATACGTATGCAGCACAGTGCGCAAAGGCATCACTGCTATCACACCGCGATCATGGAGACCATGCAGAGCCATCGCGGAGTGATTGACAGGCAGTGAGCATTTGGGGTTGGTGACAGGGGGGTGGTCAGAGAAACATAGGTGTGCCTGACCTTTTGTACGCCGTTGCATTGGCGTGCATAAATTAGCCATTGCGATTGCATACGTGGCTTGAGTACTCACTGCATGCAACGAAGTTAGCAATTTCTAAGTAAGGTCAGGGCTGCTGTAATTCTGCTTGAGGGACCGATGGTAATCGATGCTACTTATGTTTGTGAAGGTTTGCAAAGTATTACGGATGTGAGATAGTGGTAGTGGGAGGCAGTGGGCATCTCTATGCTGGCAGTGTAATGGCATTGCAATTGCAATCATTAGCATATTTTCGCAACAGACTTGCTTGCGCTTATTGAGCTGTGATCGCAATAGCGATCCATGATGTATCAGGCCCATAGTTCCCTCTTCAACCAATGATGGACAGGAATCAAAGCCCAGAAGAGAAAGTACCTGGAAGAAGATAACTGACTCACCTTTCAGCATTAATATTATCTAATAGTGTTCACCGAAGTTCATTTACGACATTGTGCATATGTTCGTATGTGGCTGGAGTCCCTTCCACTTTCCTACAGACAAGAGCCAAGTTTGCCATCACGGGCATACCATGTTTTAGAAGGGAGCTGTGACAACCCAGCATTTGAATGAGGCTACTTAATGTGCCTCCAACCACATGCACCCCCTCTATTGTCAAGTGTCACAATCCCAGCCAGAGACTCTAGAGTCAAATCTCGCCACTTCTTACTGCTGTCTCGGCATGCCGTGGGTCCCCAGGTCCCAGCATATCCACTTCTCCTCCCTGTAGCTTCCAACATACTTACTGGCTTCCATGTGCAGCATTCCCTCCAGAACAAATTGATGGGTGCAGCCATAACAGTCTGTGACAGGTGACTGTTCATCCTCCAACAGGAGACCAGTTTGCTGTCACCTGATGTCTGCAGCCAATCTCTGCTCTCTCAGAGGTATATAAGGATTCTCTGAGCACCGAGCACTTGCCAGTACAATCTTGTCCTCAGCCTAGCTGTGTGATTTCATCTGAGCTCCTGTGGTTATTCCTTACAGTCCGATGTCTTGCACCATCAGGCCCAGCCTGATATCCTGCACCATCGGTTCCAATCGGATATTCTGCACCATCTGTTCCAGTCAAATATCTTGCACCATCGGTTCCAATCCGATATCCTGCACCATCTGTTCCAGCCACATATCCTCCACCATCAGTTATAGTCCGATATCCTGCACAATCGGTCCCTATCCACTATCCTGCACCATCGGTTCAAGTCTGATATCCTCTATCATTGGTTCCAGTCTGATATCCTCTACTATTGATTCCAGTCCAATATCCTGCACCATCGGTTCCAATCTGATATCTTGCACCATCGGGTCCAGTCTGATATCCTGCAACATTGGTTCCAATCCATTATCCTGCACCATCTGTTCCAGTCTGATATCCTCTATCATTGGTTCCAGTCTGATATCCTCTACTATTGATTCCAGTCCAATATCCTGCACCATCGGGTCCAGTCTGATATCCTGCAACATTGGTTTCAATCCAATATCCTGCACCATCTGTTCTAGTCTGATATCCTGCACCATCAGTTTCAGTCCGATATCCTGCACCATCAGTTCCAGTAAAATATCCTATACCATCGGTTGCATCCCGGTGTTGTCCTGTCTGCACATCGGGCGCAGCTACCCCCTTGGGGGGTCTCTGGTAAAAACCACCAGCGTGTTAGACTCTGCACCTCTGTTCTAGGTCTCAACCAATACCCCAGGGTACTGTTCAGCTTACTTCAGCCTCAGACTACAACTCATGAGCGGTAAATGTATAAGACCATCCAGTTTTCAGATTCGTGCTCCAGAACACATTCCAACTAGCAACTCCAGTCCGGCTCCACAAACAAACAAACAAACACAAACACAAGCATGACATTGCGTGTATCATGTCTGAGATTTTAATGTATAAGGGACAAATCAATCACCCATAATGCACAGTTTCCCCAATTATTCTTTTTTCAAGCAAATGTCTCCCGATTCCTTACTTACCTTTGTCTGGTGCTGCAAGGCCTGATCTTCCACCTGGGACCACCTCACTCTTGCAGAGCTAGAAAAGAAGCATGGGGAGGGTAGAGGGGGAGATATAATTAGATAGAGAAAGAATGATGGGGGAAAATGAGAGAGATGGAAAGCAGGAGGATGACAGAGGTACCCGTGCATTTCATGTTTATTGTATATTTTCCATGCTCTCAACCCGGAGAATGATAGGCCCAATATACTAGTAGCTACTAAATGAAAATTTCTGTAATAAGGTTCAGCTTAGCTTTGGGGCCTAGGGCCTGATTCAGAGCCGCTCGTAAGCGGACGCTCGTTCGTTCCGAGCGATGTTTGCCCAACTGCGCATGCGTAGGGATCGTAATACGCATTCGCGAACCAGTCAGTGCGGCCGAAAATCGTTTGTTCGCTAAATAGCGAATGCCTGCTAATATGAGTGACAGGAGGAGGCGTATGTGGGTGGTAACAGGGGAAGGTGCTTGAAAACGGGGAGTGGAGATCAGAACGCAGGCGTGCTTAAAGGTCAAAACGGGCGTTTTATGGGTGTGCATAATTAATACAGCAGCGTCACTGACCACGTCACTGGGTTATTTTATAGTCAGAACTGCTCGCAAATTTGTGGTAGCAAAAACCAACCACAAGAATAGCGAGCAGTTCATACGCTGGTCGATGTACTCGATTAATCTAATAAATAGCGGACATGACGTATGATGCGAGCGGCCAGGGGGCGTTTTTGACAAAAAAACGACCGCATGTTCTGTTCGCTCATTCAGACATGGAGGCGGCAACAGACCGCAAAGAGCGAACGGTTCATTTGAATAGCCACCCCCTTTTTCTGAACGAGCGAGCACTAATAGCGACCGGCTCTGAATCAGGCCCCTAGTGTGGATCGTATGATAATTTTACTAACCCGTCCAACCCTAGCTCTTCACATCAGATAATGATTATCCCTATAATATAGTTCAATATTAGAGCTGTGTGTTTTTGGCAATAAAACTGGTGCAGCAACATATCACAACAGTGATACATTGTAAAGATAACATAAAAGGACAGAAAGTAAATGGAACTTTGCCAGTATATATATCTCTATCAGGCACAGTAACACAGTACTAATCCAGAAAGACAGATCACATATAATAAAGCATTTGAAGTATTGTCACGCTTCATATATATGGCAGTATTTATCAGTGTCTGACTGATAACCTCTTTCTAAAGTATTTCTTGTGAGATATGCTCTTAATGAATTAGATCAAATATGTCCCATGTTAAAATGAATGGAGCCCTGAAACACTTTATTATGGTCCGACCCGGCTTTCTGGAAAGACTAAAAATTCCTTGGGCCTTATACTGTATCATGCATATCTTGCTTGTTAGGACTATCAATTTTAACCAAATATAATAAAAAATATAAGGTGAAAAGGAATAAAAGCTCCCTGGGGCTGCAGGGAGATGAGAGATGATTTAGCAACAGCTCAGCCTCGCTTCTGTATAGTCAGACACTGCTTTCAGAGCTGCACAGAGAGCTAATAGAGGCATGCCTCTGAGTATGGGGGCATACCTTGAGCACTGATGGACACCTTGGATGTATCATGTGACCAAGAAGTGCACTGCAGTGTTTAGAGATCAGAGCTCAGCAGCAAAAGAAGACTCAGTGATGCATGTAGGAGAATCAATGGACACTGAAGCTTATTGTAATGATGGGAGAGCTACAGTGAGTAGGGGGTGAGACAGGCTCCCAGCACTCAGACCCATCTCCATGTGTGCCTCCTCAGCCATTGACCTCACCGTACGTCACTGGTCACTAGGACCCACAGGAGGACAGAACAGACTCTGAGACACCAACCACAGACAGAACCATTTCAGCGCCCAAACATAACCACAAGTTTCCTTATAAGTACCAATATATAGTACGATACCAGGGCTACCATCCACCAGTGCATTCACCCAGCTCATGCACTAGAATGCCCAGCATTGCCATAAGTTTCCAGTGAAATGTTGAGTGAATGTTTGATTTCTTGTACTCACATTTCTCCCTTACAGGAATATAGACTGGAAAATATTCAAAATGTTAATACAGTACTTTGTTTTGCAAAATGTCTCTGCCTAACCCTCAATGTCTTGCAAGACTTCAAATGTGATTTGGGGCTCGTTATGAGTCCTGTGATATCAGTCTTAAGCAAGGGAGTATTGGAAGTAGTGCGTTCCTGCGCTGCCTCACACCAGCATCCTGTTAGTTACAATTAGCTGGTGGTCACTCAGACCTACTGGAGCATAGTCAGAAAGTCCAACCTCTGAAATCCGCTACTGCGGACGTATTAAGAATGGAGGGGGCCCGTGTGCATTCCCCACCCGTGGCCCCTCTCTCTCTCCCCAGTGGCCAGCAGCACACTGACCGGAGCAGCAGACTCTGGGCACTAGTCTGTGCCAGAGTCTACTGTGCATGTGCAGGTCACTGGGAACATGGCATGTCAGCCATTTTCCTGGCGAATTCACTACTGCGTATGCACAAAACGTTGAGAAAATGGCCACGGTGGCCATTTTCCAGTGGTTTTGTGCAATGCTGCTACAGCCGACGCAGGACTTCGGAGAGGTAAGTATTAAAAATATGGGTGCACGGTGTGCGGTGTGGCCCCCACATGGATCCAGGGGCCCACCTGTACCGTACACCCTGCACCCATTATAGATACACTCCTGCTACGAGGGGACCTGAATGAAAGCAGAGGGATCTGCATGGTTCCTTCCCATAGGAAGGAGTTGGGCTTCAAGTATAGATGCCATCTGAAGTTGGCGTCTATTCTTGCAATCAAATTCTGAAATTATGTATTTTCAAGGTTTGATGAATTTGGAAATGAGGAGGTCCCCATACTACTGTACGGGGACCACATTCCACTTCAGGGATGACAGGTAAGCAAGAGATTTCAGTTAGATCTCCTTTATCACTTGTTTAATGAATGGGGATAGCACTTAAGTTTTACTAAAGTTGGTGAAAAATTGACATTTTCACAGACTTTTAAGTATAGTGAATAAGCCCTTCAGAGAGCCCATCTCATGAGAACGTACAATTTATAGTGAGTGTTAGAAGGAGACATGACTTGGTGGGACAGGCACAGATGGGATGAGTGGTAGTAAATACATAAGGCCACGCCTTCAAAATTAAAAGGTAAACTATATTATTTTCAGAAATTAAAAACTTCGGTATCCGATTTGACCATGCTGATTATGCCACTCTAAATTGGGAGACAAGGCTGGAAGACAGGGACGTATCTATAATAGGTGAAGGGTGGGCGGTGCTCACGGGCTGCCGGGCCCCACCCATATTAGCTGAAACTTACCTCTCCCCGGTCCCGCGTCAGGTGTCTCAGCGCTGCTCAAAGTGCCAGAAAATGGCCGCCGTGCCCATTTTTTTCCGGCGTTTTGCGCATGCACAGTGAGTAAATTACTGGGAAAATGTCGGTCGCGCCATTTCTCTGGTGATCTGCACATGCGCAGTAGACTCTGGGCACACTCTAGTGCCCAGAGTCTAGTGATGCTGTGGTGGCCGACCAGCTGCATCAGTTGGCTGCCGGCCGCCAAGGAGAGAGGAGGGGGCCCCTGATGGGGAATGCACACGAGCCCCCTCCTCTCTTAAGACGACCCAGCTGGAAGATGTGACCAAGAAAGTAAACTGTCGAGGGAAATAGAAATTTTCTCTCCGGGAAAGGATTGACCTGTGTACCTTGATCCCTGTGTTTTATACGTCAGCTATGTGTGCTTTTTGCGTCAGTCTTAGTGGTCCAGGTTTAATTCCTTATTTTTCCTGTTGTTTTGGGGAAATGGAACAAATCCATTCAAGCAAAGCATCACAGGTTGAGGGAGGAGGGTGGACTGGGTATGGTCATCCCTGTGGTAATTTTTGTGACAACCTTTAAACTCAACCTTGGGAGTCTGTTGTTAGAGCCTCCCCCTCGATGGGTAGATGGTTTTAAAATCTGGATGTCTCCTTTCCACAGATTGTGGTTAGAGGGTGGCCACGTTAAAGGTCTCCGAGGTCGAAATGGGTACCTCCTAATCAAAGTCATCCTGTTCTTTACAGTGACAAAGCATTGAGGGCTGGAAGTGAGTAAAGTAAAAAACAATTCTAGATGGGCGTTGGGGAGAAGAATCTTGCAGACTCACTTTTCATAACCTCTATCACTAAAGTATAGCACGGGTGATGTTTGCTCAGCTGGGTTGTCTCTGATTAATTCTCCGAGGTTCCCACTGTAGTTTAATAGACAAGACAAGATTTTTCCATGGAAGGCTTTATGTGAGGGGTAATACGTGGAGAAGTGCCGTTGATCATGGTTGCTCATGGGAGGAGTTTCAAGGGGCTCTGGACCACTTGAGTGCCCCTTCAATATAAAGGTTTAAAAGGTCATACACATCCAGTGCCTTTTGGAGCTTAGTTACCCTGAGTGGGTTTATGAGGCATTCAAAGGGTATACAGTAGGATCTTTAATTTGCCCACCATATTTCTAGTCATCTCAGTGGTTAGGTTAAAGCATTCTGTGTTTAGACTTGGGTCTCATTCCCAAGATATCTCATTATTGTATGCAAATATTCCAAAATACAGAATATTCCAATATCCAAAATACCCCTGAATTTTGAATATGGGAGACTCAACCTGTAATTAATTTTTCTTTGAATTGGTTTGCATATACAGTAACTAAAAGCATGGTTCAATTTTTATTTACTTTAGGGCAGAGGCATGACCGGGTCTGGTGACACCTGGTGCGCACTCCATAGCTCCCCTCGCGCAGTGGAGCCGCATGCTGGGCTGCCCCCCAGAGACTAGTTCCTGCACTGTCAGCTCCTCTGTGACAGGAGCCAAGTGCTGCAGGATAATGTCACACTGCAGCACCCGCCTCCTGTCACTGAGGAGGCGCCGGCATTTTAGTGTCACCCCTTCTGAGGGTGACACCCTGTTGCAGCTCGCACTCCCATTGTGATGCTACTGCTTAGAGGATATAGGGCCTGATTCAGACCCACTCGCAAGCGGCTGTCCGCTCACAAGTGGGTCGATGTTGTGCACTGCGCATGCGCACGAGGGGGGGAGCTCCGTCGTGCGCATGCGCCAGACGCGACGAGCGAAGGAAAGTCCTTCGCTCGTTATGTCTGATCAAAGGGGGCGTGCTGTCGATGTTGATTGACAGCACGCCCCCTTTGGTGGGCGTGCCGGGGGCGTGCCTCCCTGACGGGGGCGTTCCCAAGGGAACGCCTACCGTCAGAAGCCGGCCCACTGACATCACTAGTGATGTCAGTGGGAGTGATTTTGGCTCTGATAGAGTCAAAATCACTCCGGGCCTTGCAGTTGAAAACCTCAACCGCAGGCTCCGGCTCGCAGTTTCGATGGTCGCGATGGTCACGACCATCGCGGCCATCAAACTGCACGCTCGTATAGGCTGTGGGTGGTGACCCACAGCTATACGAGCGTCCAGGAGGACGCTCCAGAATTATGGAGGGCGGCCCTCATTCAGAGCGTGCGCTCTGCTCAGAGCGTACGGCTCTGAATGAGGGCCATAGTCTGGGGTAGGTTGATTAGTTTTGATGCACTAAATTGATTTTGTATATTATGAATTATTTATGCAAATTTGTATGTATATTTATGCTTGGTCAACAATTATTATAAGAATAATATTGATATTGAGTGCGCGATAAAATCAGGGGTGCAGCAAGGATGAAAACACAATAGAGTAAACACCCACTACTCATCAAATCATGCACAAAAAAGGTGTGGTTCCCCTCCTAGCGCTCCCCTAACACCACATGCACATAGGTGATAAGGCACAAAAAAGAATAATCACCATAAATCAATTCCACTGGTTATGGGAAAATGTAACCATGTAGATGGATCTTGCAACCTTATATTATGTATAAAGTATGAATGTTCCTTATCCTCCAATGTTTTCAAACGTTGGTCACAACAGGTCTCACATATGGGGATATAAAAGGAATATAGACATAGTGTAGATCCAAATACAACAAAATATATTTAATAATAAGTAGCACTCACAAATTACAGATAAAATTTAAGCATAATAGCATCCATTCAACATGACACAGCAGCAGCATGTACGTAATCTTCCTCCTTGGATTCCTTAGATGATATAAGGAGGGCAATAATACCTGCTCCGGATGCAGTCTAATGCCCAAAGGTAAATCAGGTACAGCCAGACCTCTGTCTGTGATGGATGTCGTCCTTAGGACTGCATCCGGAGCAGGTATTATTGCCCTCCTTATATCATCTAAGGAATCCAAGGAGGAAGATTACGTACATGCTGCTGCTGTGTCATGTTGAATGGATGCTATTATGCTTAAATTTTATCTGTAATTTGTGAGTGCTACTTATTATTAAATATATTTTGTTGTATTTGGATCTACACTATGTCTATATTCCTTTTATATCCCCATATGTGAGACCTGTTGTGACCAACGTTTGAAAACATTGGAGGATAAGGAACATTCATACTTTATACATAATATAAGGTTGCAAGATCCATCTACATGGTTACATTTTCCCATAACCAGTGGAATTGATTTATGGTGATTATTCTTTTTTGTGCCTTATCACCTATGTGCATGTGGTGTTAGGGGAGCGCTAGGAGGGGAACCACACCTTTTTTGTGCATGGTCAACAATTATTGTAAGTTGGTCTATTATGTTTTTTTATGTTCTTACTGTATTGAATTATTTATTTATTAATTCACTCATTTATTTATTGTTATTGTGGTTGCAATTTCTAATAAAGAGAATATAGTCAATTCAGTAAGGGTGTTGTTTGATTGTGTCCCCTGGTGCAGCCTTTGGAACTAGGGACTCCAAATGTTGAGGGTTCACTCAGATTGATTTGTAGATGCAACCTGCAAAATGTGGGGCACATGAGGCTTTGGAGGTCCTAGCTGTTGTCTGCCAGATTTATGAACTTTGGCTAACGTCAGGGGACCATAGCTATGGACCCTGGGCCCCAGGAGTCCAAATTTTGCAAGTATAATCTGCAATATGACATGAGTAATCCATGAAAATATGGGGTCCATAGCTCAAAAGTCCTGCCTCGAGTACCCCATCATACTTTGAAAAAAATCTATAATTGGTCCTCCATGTCAATTGAATCAGAGGGTTGTTTGACTGTGTCCCTTGGTCCAGCCTTTGGGGCTATGGACACCAAATGCTTAAGGTTCACTCAGATTAATTTGCAGATGCAACCTGTAAAATATGGGGACCCTGAGGCTTTGGGGGCCTGCGCTGAAGCCCAACAAATATATGAACTTTTACTAACTTTTGGGGGCCACAGTTATGACCCCGGGGCTTCAGCATCCAAAATTTTGCAGGCATCATCTGCATTATGAGTAATTCCTGAAAATATGTTGTCTAGCTCAAAAGGTCTGTCCATAACATTTTACACAAATCTAGGCTTGCAGCCTTCATATCAACCTAGTCCAAAGTTTGACCGTGTCCCCTGGTCCTGCCTTTGGGGCTCCCTAACTTTGCAAGTATCATCTGTATTATGATCTAAGTAATCCCTGAAAATATGGGGTCATTGTGATGCACCCTGGCTGTAATAATAGCAACCTGGGACTAGCTAGGACCATTGTGAAGCATCCTGCCTGTAATAATGACAACCTGGAGACATTGTGATGCTTTCTGGATATTTTGATGACCATCTGGGACCAGACTGGGGCCATTGTGATTCATCCTGCCTGTAATAATGACAAACTAGGGCCATTGTGATGTTTCTTGCCTGTAATAATGGCACACTGGGGTCATTGTGATGCTTTCTGGATGTAATAATGACAACTTGGGACCTGGCTGGGGCCATTGTGAAGCATCCTACCTGTAATAATGATAACCTGGAGCCATTGTGATGCTTTCTGGATATTTTGATGACCATCTGGGACCTGGCTGGGGCCATTGTGATTAATGCTGCCTGTAATTATGGCAAACTGGAGCCATTGAGATGTTTTCTGGATGTAATAATGGCAACTTGGGACCTGCTGGGACCATAGTGATGTATCCTGCCTGTAGTAATGACAACATGGGACCTTTTAATATATCCTCACTGTTTTAATAAGAACCTGGGACTATTGTGATGCAGCCTGCCTATAATAGTGAAAACCTAAGGCCATTATGATGCATCTTAACTGTAATAATGACAAGCTGGGGCCATTGTAATACATCTTGTCTATAATAATGACAACTTAGATCCAGTGCCAGATTATTGTCCACAAGGGCCTGGAGCTGAAAATGATTAAAGGCTTATCGTGTGATGCCGCAGGGGTGTGTGACCAATGCCGGATGTGTGTGACTGGTGATGTTGGGGGTGTGACCAGTGCTGTCAGGGTGTGGTCTATACAGGCATTATGGGGTGTGAATAGCACCATGGAAGGCATAGCTAGCTCCTACCTTTAACCAACTTATACCCCTTTCAGACATGCCGAGAATTCAGGCCTGCCTCAGCCAAATTCCCGGGTTGCCGCGTATGTCTGAAATGTACCTACCCGGGAACATGTTCCCGGGTAGCCGACCCTTCAATCAACCAGGGAATTTCCAGGGACTTAAGTCTTATGTCTGAATGGTGCTACCCTGGAATTTACTACTCCCGGGCTGAACCAAGCAGCTTTTACATTGATTTGGCAGTGCAGAGCATCCTATGGGATGCCCAGCGCTGCTGCTTTGAGTTGGCAGTGCGGACGTTCAGAGCTGCTGCTCACCACCCCCAGCATCGGACACCAGGGACACCCACCGGCGGGTCTCTGCCACAGCGGGCCGCCCGCAGTCCCGCTGGACCACCAAGGCACATTTAAATTATTTAAGAATAAAATGCCTGTAGTGATTGGTCGGCTGCCTGCTGCATGATGATGACATCATCAGCGGCAGCCGGAGAGGGGATAGGCTAGGAAGGGCAGAGGAGAGGCAGGTAATATTAAAAACTAAAAAACCCTGCTCTTGTCTGAAAGGGGTCTACCTGGGAATTTCCCGGGTAGACGCTGTAGTGTGAAAGGGGGGTCTCGACCAAATATCCGGGAATTTGCACAGGAGAATTTCCCTGGTCTGAGCAGGAAATTTCCCAGGTCGTATGTCTGAAAGGGGTATTAATCTCCCTCCCCTCTTATGCATATATCAATAGTGTAATTTGAGAGTCTACTAATGAACTTAGGAAAACACCACTGGTTGACGTGAATCATGGATGGCAAAAAAGGCACTAAGGGGAATATTTATCAATTATCAGGTTTTAGACCCAATAATGATCACAAAACAAAGAAATCCAGGCACTGCAGAGTTCCAAATACTTGTCTCTAAATGGTTGAATGAGGGAGTCAGCCTCATTAACAACAATACATAAATAGTGATATAAAGGCAACCATAGACAAAGTATTAATGAAAATTAGATTAAATCAATGAGGTACGTTTGTAAAAAATTGTACATTTATTCTAAATGATAAAATCAATATTACCATATAGCAAACATATTATGCACAAAACAATGAAAAATAAAAAAATAAATAAAAGGGGCCCAAAAGTCACTAGAAAATGATGATGTTACTTGTATCCAATATGTGACACGCAATCAATGTTCCTTTGTAATGGAAGAAGCAGAAAGTTCTCTTGTAAATTCCATACCAAATCACAGCCCTTGAAATAATGAAATGGACACTCCATGGGCCGAACTGAATCTCAACCCGACCAGCAGGGAGTTGATGACAGATAGGGCTGCCGGAGGGAGCTTACATGCGTTGCGGTGACTCTTGTGCAGCTGCTTATTAAGGTAGTCCCATCCTCACCTCGGCTTGTGTCCTCCAAAGTTGCGGTGATGTAGTGAGAGCCGTAGTCACGGTGGCTGGCAGGTACAGCTCTAGCCACTTGCTGATGGAGTGCTGCTCGATGTTAGACCCAATAATTGTAATGTCTTATCGCTGCTATTCATGCCAATAAGAAAATATATACTGCCCAAATGTATAAAAATTCACACGCAGGGAGAGGGGCTCCGAAAGGTGCCCGTCCCTGCAGTGTGTTTGAAGGGAATTTACGGCATCAGTGGTTACTTCACTCCTTTATTGGGACCTCCGAGTGCTGCTGTGCATGTGCAGTCTAAGTATGTTCGGCGGCCATTGCCAGGGAGGCAACCCTCTCCTGGTAATTCTTGCGAAATGCAGCCCATAGGCTACAGCGGCAAAAGCCATCCGAAGATGCCAGGGCCAAGCTTAGTATATCTGACAGCTTTGCATCACGTGTAGACATCAATGGCTGCAATTCAATTCAATGCGATGTTGAAAAGACCCATGAGGGAGCTCCCAGAGTTATTCAGTTCAGTGCGCTGTTAAGTCGGTGTTGCGATTCCCAGTGACCACTCCTAGTAATCCATCTAGAACTCAGGCTACAAGTTCTAGGCTACGAGTTCTTCCGCCATTAACAGCCGCCCATTGTTCCCTTAGAGATGAGTAGCACACCGGTACTCAGGCGGCCGTTTGGACTTACTGCTCGGAGTAGTAGCAGCTTCCAGGAGTGTCGACTGGAATCCTGAGAGGAAAGGAAAGAGTCTTGTACAGGAAGAGCAAATGATACAGTTGGAGAGAAGCGGCTTGGGAGCCGATGGTGTGAAGTGTGCCAATGGTACGGCTACTGTGCAGATGATGCGGCAAATGTGCCGATGATGCGAAAACTGTGCCGATGGTATGGCTTGTGTGCTGATGGTGTGGCAATAGCCGGTGATAGACAGTTAATAGTAATGCTGTCGCTTTGGGAGCCGATGGTGCGTGAAATGTGCCGATGATGTGGCAAATGTGCCAATGATGCGACAATAGCCAGTGGCAGACAGTCAATGGTAATGCTGTGGCTTTGGGAGCCAATGGTACGGCAAATGTGCCGATGATGCGGCAAAGGTGCCACTGGTGCGGCTTGTGTGCCGATGGTGCAGCAATAGCCAGTGATAGAAAGTTAGCAGAAAATGCTGTGGCTTGGAGAGCCGATGGCAGCAGGGTAGTATAGGTGCCGCTTAGAAGCCGTAGAAGAAGCTGGAGAGCCGGGGACAGCATGGAAGCTGTTTTTGTGGCAAATATTCCGAAGGTGCGGCAAGAGCCGCTGGTAGAGGAGTAGGTAGTTGGTGCTGCGGCTTGGAGAGCCGACGCCAGCACGATAATATATATGCAGCTAAGAAGCCATAGGTAGGCTGAAGAGCCGGCGACAGCACGGAAGCCACTTCGGGAAGGCCAAAATCTGCACCACGAGGAGGAACAAAACACTGACCATGCAGCCAAGCCAAGGGAACTCACAGATACCGTGTAGTTGGCGAGGCAGCAAAAGTCCAGTGTGTACAAATAGGAGGAACCACCAATCACGCTGCACTGTGGATGACATGTCACTTCCTGAGGCGTGCCGGTTGCCTAGCAACAGGAGAAACTGGAGTAACCCTGTCCTGACTGGGTAACCTGCTTGAAGGAGAAAAGTCGTGACCGCGACTTGTAACAGTCGGAGAATGCCAGTTCTCGCGACTTAACCTGAGTGTTTAGTTATGAGAACCAGCATTTTCTGGCAGCGCTAACGTGAAAACAGCCACATGGCTGCCAATTTTGTCGTATTACTCCTCCCATCCCAGGAGGGTGCGAGAAGAAATCCTTTAGCCCGACCAAACATCGCGTTGAATTGAATAGCTTCGGGAGCTTCCTCCCGGGGCTTTTCAACATTGCATTGAATTGAATCGCGGTCTATGAGGTCTGCAGCTGCTGTGGGACATTAAGGGACTGCAGCAGATATGGAGGTATCTACTGCAGTCCCTCCATGGTGCATTGGGGTAATAATTAATATTTGTGAGTATCTACATTCCCTCTCTAATCTGTATGTCCTGTAATGTGCTCTTTCCCTTTTCTATGTTTTCCTATATATCCAAAATGGCGCTATTGTGGTTCACATACAGAGAATATCAGTGTGTTCATATAAATCCAATCCACCTTAAATAAAATAAAGTCTTACTCTCTTCATATAATATAGATTAATGCCTTCTTTATTTTCACTTTACAGTTAATAAACCATAGGATTTCTGGGAGATTCCTAATACTCCTCATCCATTGACAGAGATAATAGACTCATTGAAAAAATAAGCCAAAAATTAGCAACAAATACTGTAGTATCTTCATACAAAATTAGATCAATTTATTTACACATTGCATTCATAATTTTAAAAAAAGATAACAGACCTATAACTCCACTATAAGGAGATAACATCCAATGCTAGACTTGCTTCACAGGGTTTTACACATCACCTGGTCCAACAGAATGGTAGTGGATCATGAGGTAAATCGACGCCGGCAGTCAGCTCCCAAAGTCTCCAGGTTGGTAATCACCCAGTAGCAGCAGTCCTTTCCAAGTCCAGTCACCTGCCTAATGCATTTCGGTCTCCATAAGACCTTCATCAGGAGAATGGTGACTGTGAATAGAATTCTCCTACTTATACCTCCCCTAAAAACCAAATCATCTATTGCAGCTGGGGAGTCTGCTCCACATGGCTGAGTACCGGAAGTGACATAATTTCGTTGCGGAAGTGAGATCACCGCCAAACTTCAGGTTTATGCGTTCCACAATGTTCCTCCTGCGTTCCAGCGGCCATCCTCGTTGCCAGAAGCAAGATGGCCACTTGACTTCCATTTTTGTATTTCTTTTACATATGCAGCACTTCTTTTCCAATAGATTAGATTGTGCCACAATCTTATTCGCAGTCCATATGATGTCCAAACATGGTACTGTATCATAGCCACGAATATAAAAAACAATGGTACATACTATCTCCAACAAATCGCACCCAGGTATGCCAATTTAGTTATGGACTTTTGAGAGGAACAGGTTATATGGCAGCAGAGCAATCATCTGGGGGTGAGCATTGTGTCCTGGAAGCATTTTATTGATGATATTTTGTTTATCTGGAGAGGTACTGAAGAGGACCTATGCACTTTCTGTGAAAACTTAAAGAAAAATTAATTAAACATTAAGTTATCCTTCTCTATAAGTAAGATTGTATTTCTAGACCTCAATATTTATATTAAAGAGGGAAAATTCATACAAAAAAACATATGAAGCCAACAGACTCAAATAGCTATATAGATAGGAAGAGTCAACACCATAAACATTGGCTAGAGAGTATTCCCTATGGACAGTTTATAAGAGTTAAAAGAAACTGCACAGAAAGGGAGGTATGTGAATCAGAGATCAGTGAAATGGATGAAAGTTTCTTAAAAGCGCTATAGAAGGAGATAAAAGAAGCAGTGTGAGAAGTCACAGCTTCCACAGATGTGGGCTATGTTTAATGTGTAGGACCACCAAGTGCAATAGAAAAATTAAAAAATTTGAGAGAAATGGGGTAACCTACCCAATTCAAAAAGGTATAATGTGTAACTCAAACTACGTCGTATGTGGTCTGTTGGGAAGACGAGTCTTTCCGAACACATATATAACATTAGAAAGAGTTTAGAAACCCACACTGTATCGGCCCATTTTAAACATAAACACCAATCAAAATAATGCTACATAAATTTTTTTTTGCCAAATTCAACAAATTAACCCACCTTGGAGATCGAGGGATGTAGATACTAACTTATCACAGTGCGAAAGGAGGAAACCTTTTTAAACAAGTTTAAAACCCTCACCCCAAATGGCTTTAACAGGGATTTTGAGCTCAAATGTTTTTTATGAGGTTTTTACTTATATCTTTCTAGTAATTTGTCCCTTTTATAATATACATTTGGTCTTTTTATAATCTTTTTATTGTTTTTTAATGATATAGTGTACAGTAAGTTATTTTAATATGTATTTTTATATTTGTTTTTCATAATCGTGGCTATGATACCATGTTTGGACATTATATGGACTGCAAATAAGATTGAGGCACAATCTCATCTTTTAGGATAGAAGTGCTGCATGTGTAACAGAAATTAAAAAAACGGAAGTCAAGCGGCCACCTTGCTTCCTGCAATGGGGATGGCTGCTTAAACGCAGGAGGAATATTGTGGAATGCTTACACCGGAAGTTCGGCAGCCATCTCCCTTCCGGCAACGAAATTATGTCACTTCCGGTATTCAACCACACAGATGCACATGGAGCAGCCTCCTCAGCTGCAGTAGATGATTTGGTTTTTAGGGGGGTGCTGTATAAGTAGGAGGATTCTATTCACAGTCACCATGCTTCTGGTGAAGGTCTTATGGAGACCGAAATGCGTTAGGCAGGTGACTGGACTTGGAAAGGACTGCTGTTCCTGGGTGAAAACCAACATTGAGACTTTGGGAGCTGACTGTCGGCGTCGATTTACCTCACTATCCACTACCATTCTATTGGACCAGATGATGTGTAAAACCCTGTGAAGCAAGTCTAGCGTGGGATGTTATCTCCTTATGGTGGAGTTATAGGCCTGTTATCTTTTCAAAATTATGAATGCAATGTATCTAATTTTATATAAAGATACTACACTATTTGTGGCAAATTTTTGGCTTATTTTTTCAAAGAGTCTACTATCTCTGTCAATGGATGAAAAGTATTAGGAATCTCCTGGAAATCCTATGGTTTATTAACTGTAAAGTGTAAATAAAGAAGGCATTATTCCATATTATATGAAGAGAGTAAGACTTTATTTTATTGGACTTATATGAACACCCTGATATTCTCTGTATGTGAACCAATTTCTTTGTTGCACTATTACCTTGGAGATCGGTGAAGGCTTCGCAGTATTCACAGCTGAATTGTGTTTTGTGCAAATATATAGATCTTATTTTTGTATGTTTCCCTATCTGT
This sequence comes from Taudactylus pleione, assembly GCA_031769625.1. Lineage (NCBI taxonomy): Eukaryota > Metazoa > Chordata > Amphibia > Anura > Myobatrachidae > Taudactylus > Taudactylus pleione. Next base: position 2,935,730 of record JAUIMM010000052.1, on the reverse strand, counting down.
AAGTTTTAGAGTCTCTACCAAATGTTTTGTACTGTCCTCTCCCCAGGGGTGTTTTAAGAGAGGAGGGGGCTCATGTGCAGACTCAGTGCGGGCCCCCTCCTTTCTTATGAGGTACTGCCGTGGGTGTTGCAGCAGTAGATTTTGGCACTCCGAGAAAATGGAGCACACGTCATTTTTCCCGGGGAAAGCAGTACTGCGCATGCACAGAGTCACTGGGAAAATGGGCGCCACCATTTTCTCAGTGATTTTTGCTGCTCTGCAATGCCAGCTCGGCGCTGCAAAGCAGCACGCTGGTGACTACGGATGGGTAAATATGAAACTATATGGGTACAGGGTGTGCAGTGTGGACCCCCCCATGTCTACCGCACACCTTGCACCCATTATAGATACGCCCCTGCCTCTCCCCCCCAAGTCTTGTATTGTCCCCACCTTTCTTTATGTCTTGTTTTCTCCTCTCCCTATATCTTTCATTGTCCTTGTTCCCCCTGCTCTCTTTGTATTGTATTGTCCCCTCCCCCCACCCTCTATTTATTGTGTTGACCTTTACCCCTCTGTACTCTATGTTTTGTATTCCCCCATTCTCTATGCTAGCCAATTAGAACACTGATACATAGCACTCATCTGATTAAAGTACAATCCTCTGAATCAGATACTTACCATTGTAATCCCCTTCTTTCCGTGCTTCTGCAACAACAATACAACAGCAAATCATATTGCTGACATGCGCAGCCCATTGGTCAGAAGGGAAAAAACACAATTCTGGCGCTTTTAGCTAATCACTGTAAATCATATATAAGTAATATAGAACTGCAGCAGATAACCAACCTCTGTGTATGTAGGGACGTTTTTACTTGTTCACTGTGCTACACTGGATACACAGTTGCCATCTGTTATTGGACTGATGCTTCATTAAACACCTATACCCAGGACTTTCGCAGCAGACTTTGCAGCAGAATTCTTTTACATCTGCAGCACCTGTCACATACGTGTGCATTTACTGACATACAATACAGGATACCAGAGGATTGAATCACACATAGGGGGCCCCCGCATTTGCCGACTACAAAGTCCGTGAGTACACGAAGGCAACACTGTGAATACGCAGTGCAACATAGTATCTTTGATCTGCTGTGACTGTGATTGTTCTGTAGCCTGGCTCAGTGGCTGCTTCTTGGAGTATTTTATACAGCTGTATTTTTGCGCAATCATACTTGGGGCTGGTGACTACAGCACGAGATCGATATCATTTATGTGCCTCACAATATTTGAAGTTTACGAGTCACTGCATATGACCGTATGTGACTTTTCTTTTTAAACAACACCGAGGACTGTTTTTCTCCACTTGCTAAATCAATTAGCCGTCATTATCTTCATTGTGGAAGCATTTACTATCTGGCCTGTAGAAACACCTAACAGCTCTCAGCATCTATTATACGTGTTTTATTCTGTTGTGCTGGACTACAGCTATTGGCAAATTTTGTATCGATACATTTAATAGTTACACAGTGTTATAATCATTTCAAAGTACAATATTAGATTGATTTTTTAGAGTGCTAAATGTATTTATTTTTGTTATTGATTTTATGTGGCATCCTTAGTGGATATTAAATATTTATTGTGTATTTATGTGCATTCATTATCGCATTATTACTTTTCCAATCATCTATTTGATTTAATATAGAGTCAGTACAGATTTTGCTTTTTTTCCATTGGTCAGAAGGGCTGTCAATAGTAATCTCAGACGCTGATTGGAGAGGAACCAAGATATAGGTCTATGCAACCCGGTGGTCCGGTTGCTCCTATGACTAAGCTGACAGTGAAACGCGTGTCAGGACAACATAGGACACACACACTGCATGGTTTACCCTGTGTATTTTAGTTGCGTTTCCTCCTAACCACGCTATTTCTTAAGGTGCCCACACACATAGCGATTTTTCATCCAATTAGGCCGATTTCGACTAATCGCAATGACAAATTGGTTAAAATAAGTCCAAATTGTGAGTTTATACTCACGAGCATGATGCAAATGCGCGTCCCCACTCATCGTACCTCGCATCCTCTGATCTGCCGTGCTGTAGGGCAGATTAGCCAACCTGGAACACGATGGGAGCCGATCATGAGGGTTTTTTTTACTTACGATGAATCGTACGATTCATTGCACAATGCGGAATTTGACTGACAGGAGCCTGGACACGCCCCTCCGCCATCTTGTGCAGCATTGTGTATGGAGGAAGAAAGAAGCACAGTCTGGAGCCTGCACACTGAAGTGTTTTTTTTGTGGAAGTTTGGTGAGTATTTGTACTGTTTAAATGCAACCACACTGACCACCAATGTGTGCCCCCCACTACCCACCAATGTGTGCCCCCGAGGTAATAAATGCATGACCCAGCCACTGCCCGCCATAATGAGGCGGGCGGTGGCTGAGTCATGAATTAAGCTCCCACTACCCACCAATGTGTGCACCCCATCTAACCAACTGGCCACCAATGTCATGGGCCCACCTAATATTTAATTAGAAAACAATTCAACTTTTTGATACATTAATAAACAAATATATATAAACAAGATAAACAAATACATTACAGGAAGAGTCTTCATATTGAAATAGCATAAAATATTTGTCAAAACGTAAAAAAATAAATACAATACTAATAAAATAAAAATACATTTAAAGTAATAAAACTTAAAAAAACAAACCAAAAAAAGTCTTTACTGTAACCAAAAAAACACCATTCATTACATTTAAAAACACACACCATTCCTGTAAAACAGGGGTCTGCAACCTTCGGCCCTCCAGCTGTTGTGGAACTACACATCCCAGCATGGCCTGCCAAGGTTTGGAAATATCAGCATGCTAAAACTGTGACAGGGCATCCTGGGATCTGTAGTTCCACAACAGCTAAAAGGCCAAAAGTTGAAGACCCATGCTGTAAAAGAAAGAAAAACATTAACATACCTAAAAATAAAAACACAACATTCCTGTAAAAGAAAACACAATTACAGTACCATACCAAACCTTTAAAAAAAAATATTAAAACATTCAAAAATGTAACCATAACACAGGGGCATATCTTCCTATTGGCCTGGATGGCCGTTGCCAGGGGCACTGTTTCAGCCCAACATCACTATTACATGATCTCCTGTCTCCTCTGCTCTTAGCAGGGTCTCGCAGCCAACTGCATCAAAGAACCCTAGTCTCCTACTGTGTCCTCCCCCTCTTGCCAGTGTCCCTTATATCAGAAACATTTAAAATTAGGGAGAGTAAATTTTTTATATTTTTATTCCTAATGTTCCACCACAATACCTAACACATATCAATCACCACTCACTAATTCCAATATGTCAACTGTGCAGGAAAAGAGCGCAAGCACCACATCAATCACAAAGCGCTATTTGCAAGGTAATTTGCATATATGCAAATTATCTTGCCCACAATGCATCTTGTTTGTTATTGATGCCCTCTTTTCCTGTGTTGTTGACATATAGAAATTAATAAACAGTGCTTTTCATGTAGTGTTATAAGTGAAAAAAAATATCTAAAATAATATATATATATATTGTCTCCCTATTTCTACAGGCATGTAAATTGAACTACCCCAGTGTAAGTTTAATAAATTTGTGTTTTCTTCAGTTTGGGGGAGCTGGTTATGATCTTTATAGGTTGTGGTTAACCCTGTGTTGAGAATAAGACATGATCCATATGGACTGTCTTCATTCTTATGTGGGATAATATAAAAGATTCATGTGAGTTATCATCCCAGTAAATTAATGGTGGAGTGAAGGTATCAGTTGTTAGAAAGCATAATGCTGTATAGATAGCCCAATATGAATATATATAAGTATGTATGATTGCATATGGTGCATACAAAATGACCCAATTGGCTAAAAGATATATATTTACTGAAGAAAAACATACATGAATAAAGAGTAAACAATATTATCAAAGTATTGTAGTGGATGGTGAATGAATCGTCAGATTATACACATGCAGGTGAGTATGCAGTGTACAGCTGTATGGGGCAAGTCTCGAGGTGCGTGCCTCTCTGTAAGAGAATGAGTCCCCCACTGTTACAAAGTGGGATATGATGTGATAAAACAACACACTGCTGGGATCTGGAGATAATTTGGCTGGGAAGAGTTAATGTGTAAGGGGGGGGAATAAGTTGGTGCGGCGTCCCGCACGATAAAGTCAGTGGACAGCGGCGTGTAGGATGAGTATAGATGCCCGGGGTGATGTTCTGGGGTAAGCAGTACAGGTATATACCTGGATAGCAGTGGGAGGCGTAGGACACTAACACCGAGTCCGGGCCGTGGACCTCGCCGGAGAGCACCGGGCTGACTCCGTGACCACCGGCGCGTCCAGTCGGGCGGGACTGCGTGGTGTAACAGAGATGGATGAACGGAGATGGCTCTGGTGGAAACAGTCCCCGTTCTCCAGACCTGCTAAGGCACTCACTTCCTCCTGCCTCGACAGGACTCCGCTCTTACCCCTGCCGGCTCGATGATCTCTGGGATCCTCATCTCTGGTCTGGTGTCCCTTGTTACGTGTCCTGGCAGTAAGTGTCAGCCGACACTGTGGATTCAGTGTTTCTCTCCAGTCCTCGCTTGTGGGTTAAATAGGATTATGGTTCTGGTGCCAACGCGTTTCGACCCACAGAGGGTCTTCTTCAAGGCAACCACATTGCAAGGCAACCACAATTTGAATATATGTAAATGATGTTACCCATAATGCATTTTGTTTGTTTTTGATACACTGTTTTTAAGCTTTTCCTGTGTTTTTTTTGCATAAAAAAATTTATATATAGTGGTTTGCAATAGAGTAAGTTCTATAAAAGATATATATATATTAAAAAGAGAAATAAAAATTATACTCTCCCTATTTCTTCACGTGTGTGAATTAAACTACCCCCAGTGCGTGTTTTTTTTTTTTTTTAGTATAAGCAGTCATTGGAGGGGGGCGCCAGTCTCTTACATTGCCAGGGGTGCTTGGACTCCTAGATACACCCCTGCCATAACAACATAAAATATAACAAAACTATATACACTAATATTTATATGTCCTTTTTTTCCTCTTCATAGATATGTTCATGGACAGTGAACGTGAGTTCGATTAGCGGATTTATTGAAATCCTGCACTCTAAAGAGTGTCTGTGGAAGATAACTTCATGCAAATACCACAAGTCGCACAAGTTGGCCGCATTACAGCTGCTCTTCGAGTATATAAAACGGTATACTGTCGATGCTGACCTGAGAACTGTCTGGCAGAAAATTCAAAACCTCAGGACAGTGTACATAAAAAAAAAAAATAAGGTGGATGACTCCAACAAATCAGGAGCAGGCACAGACGATATATATGAGCCCACGCTCTGGTACTACAATATGATGTCCTTCATCATTGATCAAGAGCCACAAAGGGAGTCTATCGTGTTGATGGCTGAGCGAGAGGGAGAACAGGAGGTTGCAGATGTGCCTGGACCGTCTGCTGAAGTCTTGGTAAGTAGTGATACAGTTAATACACCAAAATCCTTAATGTTTTTGTTGTTCAATCCCAAATGTCCAATATAGTCAGTTAGTTCACATACATTCCTCCTGCCATGGCACCGCACCTGGTCCGTTGAAATAGGCCATGTACTCCTCCCTCAACTTCTTTGGCACGTGCAGTCGATGTTGCAGAAATTGGTGGTGCAGACACAGATGTAAACTGGGCAATGTCCTCCGGAGGTCCTACATCTTCTGGTCTAGCTGGGACTGGTCCTCGTTGCTTAGTTTTTCTTCGCAAAAAGTTATGCAACACACAGCACGCCATCACGACCCAGTCTATCTTCTCTACACGTAGGTTGATGGTGGTGTGGAAAATGCGGAAGCAGTTGCTCATTATTCCAAACGCATTTTCCATAATGTTCTGTGCCCGGGTTAGATGGTAGTTGTAGATCCTCTTCTCTCTGGTCAGGCCCCTCTGTGCAAATGGCTTCATCACATGTTCATGTAATGCAAAAGCCTCGTCAGTGACGAAAACGTAATTTAGGTTGTGCTTTGTCTGGTCTAGTGACGGCAAGTTAAGTGTTTTGTTGGTGAGTCTGTGGTAGAAAGTCGTCTGTTTGAAGGACCCACCATCCGAAGCACGGCCATTCTTGCCAACATCCACAAACAGAAATTCATAGTTGGCATTCACCACTGCCATGAGAACGATGCTGAAGTATCCTTTGTAGTTGTAGTAATATGATCCGGTGTTGGCAGGTGGGTTGATGTTGATGTGTTTCCCAGCGATGGCTCCCTCCGCAGTCAAGGAAATTCCAACATTGGTCAAACTCTTCAACGATCTTCTTCTACTCCTCCACGGTGTTAGGAAACTGTAAAATTTGTAAAAAAAAGGGGTTAAAACATGACTATAATATTTTTTTTTCTTTGTTTCCTATGTAGACTCCCACCCAAGACCTTGATTTGGGATCCACACCGGACCTCAGTCTGCTTGGGGAAAGTGATGTGGAGAATACAACACAACTGGCAACACCCATTGCACCAGGACCCTCATCCTCTTCCCAATAACCCCCCCAAAAAAAACAAGGGAGAAAGGAGAACCATACGGAACGGGAGGACTTATTCTCACGAATGCAGAACACCTGCTTCAAAAACCTCCTGATGCAATCGATGACTTTACAGCTCATGTAAACAGCAGTATGAGGAATATGGATGAAGATACTATCACCAAATTTTATGACTCCCAATAGGTGCTGGCTGCATGGGATAGGGTGGTGATGACGCTGCTTGGACAAGGTCACTACGCACATGGCACAAGTACACATTGCTGGAAGCTGGGGCCACAATGTATACTTGTGCCATGTGTGTACTGGCCTGTTCAAACTGGCGTCTGACCCACCCTATCACATACAGCCAGCTACCTATTGGGATTCATAAAATTTGGTGATAATGCTGTTTTGTAAAAATGTTATTGCAATTTTTTTTGCATACAGTTCAGTGCACAGTTTGGGTTGCCTACAGGTCAGTGCACATTTTCGTTAATGCAGCCTATTATTTGCTGTCTATTACTAAAAAACAAAAACAAAAATTCTGAGGACAGGGTGTCCAAGTGTATTTTGGCCACAGTGGCTCTGTATTGTATCAATGTTGTTTTATTTATTTTTTCATTACCAGTTATTTATATAGCACACACATATTCCACAGCGCTTTACAGAGCATATTTGGCCATTCACATCAGTCCCTGCCCCAGTGTATGCACACACACATACATACAAGGGTTAATTTGTGTTGGGAGCCAATTAACCTACCAGTTTATGTTTGGAGTGTGGGAGGAAACCAGAGTACCCAGAGGAAACCCACGGAGAATATACAAACTCCGCACAGGTAGACCCATGGTGGGAATCGAACCCATGACCTCAGTGCTGTAAGGCAGTAATGCTAGCCATTACACCATCTGTCCTGCGTTGTGTACACAAGGTGGCTGCTATGTACACAACATGGCTGCTATGCAGCACAGTTTTCTCCCTTATTGGCACAGTTAAAAAGTTAAATTTAAAACAATATTTAACAACAAATAAAAACAACATTTTTTTCTTTAAACAAGACAAAAATGTGTGGTGTCTTTTTTTTACTTACCTTGCAATACTGGTACTGCAGCACTTTAACGATTGCTTTGCAGGTCTCCGGAATGATGATGCCCAAGGACTGAGGTGAGATGCATGTCCCAAACTGCAGGTCTTCCAGTGACCTTCCTGTAGCCAGATACCTCAGGGTAGCCACCAGTCTCTCTTCAGCAGGGATTTCCCTCCGCCACCTTGTGTCCTGTCTCTGGATGTGGGGGGGTCACCAGATGCAGCAATTCTTGGAAGCTGGCATCATCCATGCGCAGGTAGTTCCGATAGTCATCCGGGTTGTTCTCCTTTATCTCCATCAGCAGGGACATGTGAGAGCGGGTATCCCTTTGTAGCAGCCACTCCTTAGTCCAGCAATCTCTTGTCCTGCTTCGCTGGGCCCTCTTCCTAATCTCCCGGACCTCAGCTTCAGCAACCAACACTCTATACCGATAGGGATCCATCAGCACAGAATTCAGGAACAGGATAGAATGCAGGTAGGTAGCACACACTTGCAGGTAGAATAAACTTTGTAAAAGGCAAGCCAAATACAAAGAGCACAGTAGCAATGTACAGGATTCAGCAGGAAAACATCTAGCCTCATCTAGTAGCAGAGCAGAATGTACACAGAGTTTCAAGAGTGCCTGCTCTTTATACTCCATAGATAGCCCCTCCCATTGTTTTGACTATTTAAATTTCCCACCAATAGTCAAGAGCCTGTTTTTGTTTTTTTTACACTCACGATTTGTTATGGCCAATCTCACGATGCGTACGATCCGATAGATCGTGAGATCGTAAAACAGATTGGGTGTTTTTTTGGCAAAATCGTGATCACAACAGCAAGGGAGCTCCCGTGAAAGTTCATGGTCTACCAGGGTCTACCTTAAGCATTGCGAGTGCAGGCGATGGTTTCTGCCTCAACCGATGTCTGTAGGCAATTAACACTGTAACAGGTGTTAATCGTGCTGACGTAGGTTGTCGCCTGCGACCGACTCTGAATTAGGCTGTAGAGATAGGAGGTGTGGTTTCATTGTTGTCGGTGTTTCCGCGCTTACGATGTGCATTGCGATTGAGCGCTCGTTTTGCATATTCTCGATCACCTTGGGTGCGACCGATCGCTCCTGAGCGACTGCCTCTGAATGAGGTCCTAAGTGTAACCATCAAATTGTTAAATTGTTTCTATAGCAATAAGTAATATATGAGTTACAAGTTATACCGGGTTACTCTGCAGTTTTGGATCAGTAACTCCTGATTGGGAGCATTTTTCCTCATACTTAGGTATACTTCATAGTTTTTACTATAAAAATGATCAGAAAAATTTGAAGAAAATATTATAAATATCTTCTTTGTTTTATTCTAATAATTTTTATAGTCAAGACTCTGGAGTAAAAAGTATATGGCAGGTGAGGCACTGGCTCCACTGTTTACCTTTTCCGCACATTCCTGATCAAATCTCACCAAATTTCCAGCACTATACACTGCTACACCTTTGTATAATGCCCACATGAACACTCGGGTTCATATGTGTATCTGTAAACCTGGCTCAGATACTAGCCAGTACCTCCCCAGCCATTTACCTCACCGCACGTCACTGCTACTAATTAAGCTCCTGGAGTGGGAGTAATTTAGCAGTTAAGGGATAGACACACTATTGCCCTCATTCAGAGGCGGTCGTAAGAAGCGAGCACTCGCTATGAATGAGGGCGGCCACTTGTTGTTTGAAGTGCGGCCTCCTGGTCGCTAGCTAAGCTGTGGGTTACCACCCACAGCTTTAGCGACGGACCAGGTTGATGGTCGTGATGGTCAAGACCATCGCGACCATCGGGGCTTGCGACGAGACCCTAAGGTTGGGTCTCGGCAATCGCAAACCCCAGGGAGCTTCCTGCTCTGATCGAGCAGGAAGCTCCCCACTGACATCACTGCTGATGTCAGTGTGGCCGCCCACAAAATGGCAGGCATTCCTTAAGGAACGCCTCCATTTGTAAAACCACCCCCCACCACGCCTACAAAACGGGTTGAGCTGTCGATCACCATCGACAGCAGCCCCGTTTTTAGTGAGCTCCCGAGTGAGAGAATTTCTCGCTCCGGGGCTTGCGCATGCGCAGTGCGGCCACTGTGCGTGCGCAAGGCCTAAACATCGACCCGGTTGCGAGCACTCAGCGCTTGCGACCGGGTCTGAATAAGGTCCAATATCTTTACATGTGGGACTATTATAGTTCCTAAATACATTATATGGATACATTGTAACATTATTAATTGAAAATATACACCACCCCCTAACAATAATCTCTTTTATTATAGTATGAAATTGGCCTCAAATTGAGGAAGCATCTAAGCGGATGTGAAACAAGTACTGTTAAACATTATATGAGATTCATAGATTTCCCAAGGGAAGGGAAAGCAGATATGCAGCTGGTTGTGAAATTGTGATTAAATAAGATGACACAATTATGTTTATACATGCAACTTAATTTTAATAATAATAGCGTGGTATATATAATTATGATTGATGAACAGTTGATAGTAATTGTGGATAACACCAGTTTTTAATTCACGTACTTACAGTTTTATTATAATACAAAGAAAAAAAACAAATATTTTGCTGACCTTATTTTAACGATATAATATTATTTAGGTCACTATGTGCTATATCTCTAATTGTCAATAGTCCATGAGTGCCTCGTAATAGGAATACTTTTTCTTCTTGTTTTGATAGTACTTACCTTATTCATAGGCGTACCTCCACTTAGACCAGGGATGGGGAACCTCAGGCAAGGGGGCCGTATAAGGCCCCTGGAATCATTTGGTCTGGCCCTCAGAGCTTTTTTCTGCTAGCCTCATCTGGCTAGCAGGTGCCTAGAATGGCACCCTGCAGCCAGAATCTATGCAGTAGTGCTGCCTGGAGGCTTCAGACGATCACACCGCTGCCTTTAAAACAACTCCCTGGAGCATCATCTGGATGCTCCGGCCATTGCTGTAATCACCGGCGATTGAGGTATCGTCCCCATGTTACATCACACAGTGGGGGCATGGTCTGCGCCGGACCCGCAAATAATGTTATATATATCAAAATGGCCCTCGGTAGAAAAAAGTTTCCCCACCCCTGCCTTAGACTATGCATGTCTTCTATTCATTTTTGTAAATAGGGGAAGGACAGTTTACATACTAGGGTCTGTGTGCAGATATTCTTTGTGGTTCTCGTTATTGACTGTAATAATCAGTGCCAGATTAAGGTCCACAAGGGCCTGGATCTGAAAATGAAGAAAAGCCTATTGTGTGTGACCAATGCCAGATGTGTGTGACTGGTGATGTTGGGGGTGTGACCAGTGCTGTCATTGTGTGTTCTGTACAGGGATTATGGGGTGTGGCTTAGAACCATAGATGGTTTAGCTAGCTCCTACCTTCAACCAACTTAATCTCCCTCCCCTCTTTGCTTATATCAGTAGTATAATTAGAGAGTCTACTTATGTCTCCCCCTTCCCCGTGATAAGTGACCTCTGTCTTCCCTTTTGTGCTCTTCTTCACTGCCGCGCAACTCATCCAGTTATTATCACTGCAGAGTCGTTGGCATTGACCACAGCATCACAACGACGTCATCACCTGACATCTGCACCACTACCAGGAGATTGCATAGCTGGCGAGAGTGGGGACTGTCAGAAGGAGAAGGGATAAGGGATCAGTCCCATGACCCACCACCTAGCTCTTGATGGTGCAACCCAGGCCAGATTCATGGTCACTGACAGTCAGTGACACTCGTATAGGGGCATAGCAGTCACCTGAGTGGGTAGTAAGTAAGGTAGTACAGCCGACAGCCAGCCTTACTTGCATCAGTGGTATCCAGAGGATCCTTTTGGCCTATTTTTTAGGACTGGCATGCACCGGCCATTGTGATGCTTCCTGCCTGTAATAATGACAACCTTTGGAATGTAAGCTCTCAGTTTTTCCCTCCCTTATTATTACCTTCGGCACCTAACCCTTGACTTCTGCCATTGTACTGCTTATTTAAAGGTTATGATCGCTGATGCAGCAATGTTTATATGCCATATACTTGTCCTGCATTGTCTTGTACTGTAAGTCACTGTTCTCTTGTTCTGCCCAATTGTTTATGTACTATGTAAGGCGCTACGAAACCCTTGTGGCGCCATCAAAATGACAGATAATCATCATCATCATCATCATCATAACTGGGACATGGTAGTTTAAAATCAAGGACTGTACATCTATGGAGGAAATACTGGGCTTCATGTCATGAAGGGGGCAGATGTGTGGAGCAGTGAATGGTGTATATCTCCAAGATGATGGGAGGAGAATTGGGATACAAATTATGTGGGAGGTTTGCTGATTGAACAGGACATGTTCAGCATATTTGAGGAAATAATAACTAGTGCAGGAATGAGGAGCACTGATTTACTGATTTGGGCGAGAAATGATTGGTGGAATATTGAGGTAAAATATAGTTGTAAAAGGGCTGAATGTGGTTGTAAGTTGTACAGAATGGAGTGAAAAATATTGGGGGTTCAGGAAATAAGGGGACAATTACTGCAATGGGTACAGTAACTGTCATGTTATAATAATGGCTAGTGTGAATTGTGGTGATTAGTGTTAATTACATAAAGGTACAAGAGATTTTTCTGGAAAGTGTGGATTGTTGCAAGAGCCAGGGTGGGCAAAACTATGGCCACATGTGACCCACCAGACTATCTAGTGCTGCTGACAATTTATTAAAAAATCCCAAGTTGCACCCAGGGCCATCGAGAGCTCAAACGGGACCATGTACTGGGGGGGCATGGCTGACTCTGGGGGAAATGGCTTTGCGCCCTCAAAAAATATAAAAATAGATTTTTCACTGTTGGCACATAAGAAAAGTGACTGCTGGCTGGTACAATGATAGGCAGTCCAGCAGGATCACATACCTGTCATGTGGGGAATTGGTGCTGGTACCCAGCTGGTGACAATGATGATGATAGCCCTGGTGATGTGTCAGAAACTACCCTTGGCTGATCTCATCTCTGCCTCTTCTCTATCCCTGACACTCTGCTTCATTTAAATACTGGGCACTGCCTCTGCCACTAAGAGACGTCCTAGCCAGCCAATCTGTCGGGCCTCTGACCCTGGTCTTATCTATCAGCCAATCAAGAGAGGAAGTTCAGGCCAGCCATAACTACTAGCTCCTTGACAGTTGGCTGAGTGCCGAGAAAGAGCACAGCACTGTTAGTGACAGACATTATGGAGTCTATTTACTAAGCCTTGGAGAGAGATAACGTGAATGGAGATAAGGTACCAGCAAATCAGGTCCTGTCATTTTTCAAGCACAGTCTATGACATGGCAGTTAGGAGCTGATTGGCTGGTACCTTATCTCGGTCAACTTTATCTCCATTCAAGGCGTAGTAAATAGACCCCTATGTCACTTAGACCCCGCCGACTTCTCTGAGACATTTAGAAACTAAATAGGATGAAAATTGCAGGGGTGTGGTTTGGAAGGTGGGGCGTGGTGGCTCCTGGAGGGAGAATCGATGATCCATACCCCTCCAACTGGCCCAGGACCATGTAAGTAGTACTCACTCCCCTCGCAGTGCCCCTGGTTGCCCCCCCAGCTAAAACAATTTCCCACCCCTAATACAGGGTCTAATGCAGAGTTGGTCACAAAATTAGCATATTTAATGCGTAAAACCTACATACAATTATATAATATTTCTACTATACATTTTGAGATGTGTATGGCTCTGCAATGGCAGCATATGTGTCCAGTTTGTATATTTATTATGGGATATGTAATATTTTTCTGACCATTTATGTTATTTATATGAGATAAATATGTTTGATACTGAAATGATTATACTATAGACCATCTATAATGTTAATGCATACACTATCAGGGGCCAGGGCGCCATCTGCTCCCTGAGCGGTACTATTTAAGGCCTTCGGGTTGCCAGCTGCTTAAATAAAATCAACCCATTGTCTTGCTTCTTATGATCATTGCTGTGTCTCTCCTCTTCTTCCTTTGTTCCTTTACTGACCTTTATTTCCAGCAGCTTAGATACACATGGCTGCACGTGTTCCTGTTCACCTCTGGGTTCCCTCCAAAAAGCTAGTTCAAATCAACCATTGTTATATGCTATATCAAACATAAATCTGGCATTGCTAATATCTGCTTGCCGCAATGTGCGACAATCTATTCGCAATCACCAGATTACTGCTAACACAATTCTGTACATTATGACCCCAGACACGATGTTAATATGTGGTTCCATCCCTGGACTATATGTATAGCTGGTTTTCTTCTTTTCAATATATATATTTGTATTTTTGATGTTATCTTAGAGGAAATATGTAACCATTACATTGGTATAATGGTTATAGTAAAATAGTGATTATGAAAGGAAAGTTTGGTTACAAGAAATGCCTAAAAATGCATTGGGAACAATTACGTAAGATTAATGTGTGGCCAATCAAATTAATCTCTCATGGCCGCAAGGGGGAACTTGTCACCGCAGCTAGCTGGTAATCAATTGTAAAATAAAATATACCTTAGGAATATGAGGATGAGAGACATTGCCTAAATTGAAAACATCATTAATTGTTACTATAGATACACTGCACATATATATTTTAAAGTGAGAAATAGATTAAATAGGTTTGACTGTATAAATGTTTAGTAGCATGCATGTAGAGGTATTTGTTTTACACTGAGACTATCGGTCATTGTTATAAGAAACAGACAAGAGGTCATATATATTGGTATTAAGACCCCAGGCATGACATACAGTCAGGTCCATAAATATTGGGACATTGACAGAATTTTCAGATTTTGGCCTCTATTCACCACCACAATGGCTTTGAAATTAAACAAACAAGATGTGCTTTAACTGCAGACTTTCAGATTTAATTTGAGGGTAATTACATCCAAATCGGGTGAACGGTGTCGGAATTACCTACTTTTTACCCACTTTTTAAGGGGCTAAAAGTAATGGGACTATCAACTCAAAAGCTATTTCATGGACAGGTGTGGGCTATTCCCTCGTTATTTCATTATCAATTAAGCAGGTAAAAGGTTTGGAGTTGATTCTAGGTGTGACATTTGCATTTGGAATCAGTTGCTGTCGACTCTCAATATGAGATCCAAAGAGCTGTCACTATCAGTGAAGCAAGCCATCATTAGGCTGAAAAATCAAAACAAACCCATCAGAGAGATAGCAAAAACATTAGGTGTGGCCAAATCAACTGTTTGGAACATTCTTAAAAAGAAAGAACGCACCGGAGAGCTCAGCAACACCAAAAGACCCGGAAGACCACGGAAAACAACTGTGGTGGATGACAAAAGAATTATTTCCCTGGTGAAGAAAAACCCCTTCACAACAGTTGGCCAAATCAAGAACACTCTCCAGGAGGTAGATGTATACGTGTCAAAGTCAACAATCAAGAGAAGACTTCACAAGAGTGAATATAGAGGGTTCACCACAAGATGCAAACCATTGGTGAGCC
Organism: Taudactylus pleione; assembly: GCA_031769625.1. Taxonomy (NCBI): domain Eukaryota; kingdom Metazoa; phylum Chordata; class Amphibia; order Anura; family Myobatrachidae; genus Taudactylus; species Taudactylus pleione. The sequence continues at coordinate 2,920,658 of JAUIMM010000052.1, read as the reverse complement.
ACAAAAACAGGAAGACCAGATTAGAGTTTGCCAAACAACATCTAAAAAAGCCATTACAGTTCTGGAACAACATCCTATTGACAGATGAGACAAAGATCAACTTGTACCAGAGTGATGGGAAGAGAAGAGAAGGAAAGGAACTGCTCATGATCCAAAACATACCACCTCATCAGTGAAGCATGGTGGTGGTAGTGTCATGGCGTGGGCATGTATGGCTGCAAATGGAACTGGTTCCCTTGTATTTATTGATGATGTGACTGCTGACAAAAGCAGCAGAATGAATTCTGAAGTGTTTCGGGCAATATTATATGCTCATATTCAGTCAAATGCTTCAGAACTCATTGGACTTTGCTTCACAGTGCAGATGGACAATGACCCGAAGCATACTGCAAAAGCAACCAAAGAGTTTTTTAAGGCTAAAAAGTGGAATGTTATGCAATGGCCAAGTCAATCCCCTGACCTGAATCCGATTGAGCCTGCATTTCACTTGATGAAGACAAAACTGAAGGGAAAATGCCCCAAGAACAAGCAGGAACCGAAGACATTTGCAGTAGAGGCCTGGCAGAGCATCACCAGGGATGAAACCCAGCGTCTGGTGATGTCTATGCGTTCCAGACTTCAGGCTGTAATTGCCTGCAAAGGATTTGCAACAAAGTATTAAAAAGTGAAAGTTAGATTTAGGATTGTTTAGTTTGTCCCATTACTTTTGGCCCCTTAAAAAGTGGGGGGCACATATAGAAACCGTTGTAATTCCGACACCGTTCACCCGATTTGGATGTAATTACCCTCAAATTAAATCTGAAAGTCTGCAGTTAAATCACATCTTGTTTGTTTCATTTCAAAGCCATTGTGGTGGTGAATAGAGGACAAAATATGAATATTCTGTCAATGTCCCAATATTTATGGACCTGACTGTACCTATTTACACATCAAACGCAACCAAAGGAGGATAACTGATGACTAAATACCACCTTTTATGACACTCTGACTGCTGGGGGGAACAACAAGCCTTATTGTTTCCGAAACCTTGGAACTTGTTACTTCAATAGAATGGAATAAGGTTCCTTAAAAGAAAGTGGTATATGTGTATAGATCACAGAAATACACACAGGTTATAGCTTTTTGAAATATGTTATGAGAATATGCCAGTTAATGTTATTGTCTGGGATATGAGTTATTTTGTAGTGTATTTAAATATTTTCTGACTTCGACAGTATATTATGTTTCGCACTTGGGATGCTTTGACATTTTATCCCTATTGCCCGGGTAAGCGACACAGCAAATGCACCAGTTTATTATTTATTATATAATCTCACTGACATCAGAAACCCCCCAAAATGGTCACTGTCCCTGGAAAACAGAATGCTGTTCAATTATGTTGGGGTCTATTCATGAAGCAGTGAAAAGACTGGAGAAGTGTACCAGTGGAGAAGTTGCCCATGGCAACCAATCAGCTTTGAGGTTTCATTTATCAAGTACATTCTGTAAAATAATAGGTAGGAGCTAATTGATTGCCACTGGCACACTTCTCCACTCTTTTCACTGCTTCATGAATAAACCCTATACCATATATGCTTAATCTCCCGGGAGTTGCGGGAGGCTCCCGTTTTTTTGAGTAACCCCCCGCACCCCCGAAAGAGTAGGCATATCTCCCGCATCCCGCCCACTTCATAGTGAAGTGGGCAGGATGGGGAGATTTTGGGACAAATTTGTGGGTCCGTATGCAGGGGGCGGAGCTAAATGATGTGATTTGCATCATTTAGCCGTGCCCCCTCCTCGCAGACTCGTGAATAGTGGGCTTTCTGGCAAAAGGGATGGGGCATGACAGCTGTAGACTTGTCCCGCCCCCCGAAGCCGAGATGACCGGGTTGCTCCCGGAAAAGATTAGGTAAAGGGCATACTTGCCGACTTTTAATTAAACAGTTTGTCTCACCCTGCATCATCTCTACACTACCAGCAGATCAACTTCCAACTTGGTAACTGATGCTGTGGAAGCTGCGATTCATTGCTGTCATCAGGGTCTTGCTGGATTTAAAGGACTTCCAAAGGGTTAAATGAGAAGTGGATCTGAGCATGTTTTGTCTGTTATTGTTGTACTATATGATAAGCTCTAACACCTGTTATAATTACATGCCTGTCACTCCATCTCTCATCAGTTCTAGATTAGTCCAAATGATAATGTCCTCGGCTGCAACTTTTATACAGTAGCTATGGTGACACAAGAGCTGAAAAAGCTGAACTGCACATTATATCATTTTGCTGTTTATTGTCTGTCATCGCTTCCCAGTCATTTTCCGAGCATTGTGAATGAGGAGTTGTAATTTCCTGACTCCTCTCCAGAAAATGTCACAGATTCCAGTAATAAAAGACATGTAAATTGATGGTCTGGAATGTGCTCTTAAAAGGGCATCAACCGCATAATGCCCTTAATTGTGCCTAACACAGTGAAATGTATATGCTAGACACAGTTTCATGTTATCACTCTGTACAAACTTCAGGAGGTTTGTCTGCCACCTCTTTGCCTGTGCACAGTCATACTTTCAAACCTTACGGGACCTGATCACACCCCAATGATGTTACACCACAATTGTTACACAAATTATTTGGCATTTGGCCACAGCCCCTTGTTATATGTATTGTGAGATGACTATCACGCCTTAATTAAAATGGCAATGGAGCTCTTGGAAGACATAAAGAGATTATAGGGAAGAGAAGGCATGCAATGTAACTGTACTAAATGACAAGCTCTGTAAGCCAATTGCAGCAATTGTGCTATCCTAGAGATGAGCTAAAATTCTATAACAACTTAATTGCCAACAATCTTGATATTCCCAGGACAGACCTAAACAGCTGAAAGAGTGTGGACTGGCACAATATGTTCCCTTAATTGAATTGGGCATGTTTGATCAAATCTGATCATGGTTTGAGTCATACTTGCCTACTTTTGAAAAAGCATTTCAGGGAGACTGTGAAAGCAGCAACTATGAGTGCGGCGGTAAAGTGGGCGTGTACTGCTACATCTGAGAGGCGTGTCCTAAAATTGACTTATATCCACATGTAAACGAGCCCCAAAGCAGTTAGTGATATCTACTGGTTGACGAAAACACACTGACACTTCTCAGAAAATACGTGTAACCATAGGGATCATTGTGCCTTATAACCAATGCAGGGAAATGATGCTAATGATCCCATTTGAATGTATATATCTGTTTTTCTTTTATATAACATTGTCATAATGGGGGTAAGGTGAAATGAGGAAGATTGGTAGACTCTTCAGTTGGGGTGAGCGGGTTCGGATTTCTGAAGTCCGAACCCCCCCGAGCCCCCCCGATCCGAGTCAGGCTCGACTTTTCCCGCCTGACTCGGATCTGAAATCGAGGCAAAACGTCATCATCCCGCCTTCCTAGTCTCGCGGGTTTTGGATCCTATATAAGGTACCCGCGTCGGCGCCATTTTCTCACTCGGCTGTGGACAGTGAAGAGGGAGGGTGGGAGTTAGGGCTGGCTGGGCTGTGTAGTGTAGTGTAGTGTAGTGCTGCTGTTGTCCACTACTTCAAAGTCCATAGGGGCTGGCTGTGTTGTGCTGTGCTGCTGTTGTTAATAAGGGCTGTGTCCACTACTTCAAAGTCCATAGGGGCTGGCTGGACTGTGTTGTGCAGTCAGTTCTCCATAGGGGCTGTGTCCACTCCAAAGTCCTGTGCAGTGTCCCAGTCCTAAAGGGGTGCTGTAGTGTTGTCCAGGGGGTGCTCTGTCCATCAGGGATGCTCCCCCCAAGTGCTAAAAAAATAATATATTTTCTGTGTTTGTGAATTGTGTGCGCAGTAGCCGCACGTGCATCAACAAAGTAGTGCCAAGCGTGCGCCTGTGTCATAAGTAAAGGGCCGGCTGGCTTGACCATTAAAGGGTGCTGTAACCCCCAAAGTACACTCCAGTCCAAACCAAAAAAAAAAATTATTTTCTGTGTTTGTGAATTGTGTGCGCAGTAGCCGCACGTGCATCAACAAAGTAGTGCCAAGCGTGCGCCTGTGTCATAAATAAAGGGCCAGCTGGCTTGACCGTTAAAGGGTGCTGTAACCCCCAAAGTACACTCCAGTCCAAACCAAAAAAATATATATTTTCTGTGTTTGTGAATTGTGTGCGCAGTAGCCGCACGTGCATCAACAAAGTAGTGCCAAGCGTCGCCTGTGTCATAAGTAAAGGGCCGGCTGGCTTGATCGTTAAAGGGTGCTGTAACCCCCAAAGTACACTCCAGTCCAAACCAAAAAAATATATATTTTCTGTGTTTGTGAATTGTGTGCGCAGTAGCCGCACGTGCATCAACAAAGTAGTGCCAAGCGTGCGCCTGTGTCATAAGTAAAGGGCCGGCTGGCTTGACCGTTAAAGGGTGCTGTAACCCCCAAAGTACACTCCAGTCCAAACCAAAAAAATATATATTTTCTGTGTTTGTGAATTGTGTGCGCAGTAGCCGCACGTGCATCAACAAAGTAGTGCCAAGCGTGCGCCTGTGTCATAAGTAAAGGGCCGGCTGGGTTGACCGTTAAAGGGTACTGTAACCCCCAAAGTACACTCCAGTCCAAACCAAAAAAAAATTTATTTTCTGTGTTTGTGAATTGTGTGCGCAGTAGCCGCACGTGCATCAACAAAGTAGTGCCAAGCGTGCGCCTGTGTCATAAGTAAAGGGCCGGCTGGCTTGACCGTTAAAGGGTGCTGTAATCCCCAAAGTACACTCCAGTCCAAACCAAAAAAATATATATTTTCTGTGTTTGTGAATTGTGTGCGCAGTAGCCGCACGTGCATCAACAAAGTAGTGCCAAGCGTGCGCCTGTGTCATAAGTAAAGGGCCGGCTGGCTTGATCGTTAAAGGGTGCTGTAACCCCCAAAGTACACTCCAGTCCAAACCAAAAAAATATATATTTTCTGTGTTTGTGAATTGTGTGCGCAGTAGCCGCACGTGCATCAACAAAGTAGTGCCAAGCGTGCGCCTGTGTCATAAGTAAAGGGCCGGCTGGCTTGACTGTTAAAGGGTGCTGTAACCCCCAAAGTACACTCCAGTCCAAACCAAAAAAATATATATTTTCTGTGTTTGTAAATTGTGTGCGCAGTATCCGCACGTGCATCAACAAAGTAGTGCCAAGCGTGCGCCTGTGTCATAAGTAAAGGGCCGGCTGGCTTGACCGTTAAAGGGTGCTGTAACCCCCAAAGTACACTCCAGTCCAAACCGAAAAAAAAATTATTTTCTGTGTTTGTGAATTGTGTGCGCAGTAGCCGCACGTGCATCAACAAAGTAGTGCCAAGCGTGCGCCTGTGTCATAAGTAAAGGGCCGGCTGGCTTGATCGTTAAAGGGTGCTGTAACCCCCAAAGTACACTCCAGTCCAAACCAAAAAAATATATATTTTCTGTGTTTGTGAATTGTGTGCGCAGTAGCCGCACGTGCATCAATAAAGTAGTGCCAAGCGTGCGCCTGTGTCATAAGTAAAGGGCCGGCTGGCTTGACCGTTAAAGGGTGCTGTAACCCCCAAAGTACACTCCAGTCCAAACCAAAAAAATATATATTTTCTGTGTTTGTGAATTGTGTGCGCAGTAGCCGCACGTGCATCAACAAAGTAGTGCCAAGCGTGCCCCTGTGTCATAATTAAAGGGCCGGCTGGCTTGACAGTTAAAGGGTGCTGTAACCCCCAAAGTACACTCCAAACAAAACAAAAAAATATTTTCTGTGTTTGTGACTTCTGTGCACTGTGGCTGCACGTGCTTCAACAAAAGAGCAGTGCCAAGCGTGCGCCTGTGTCCCATAAGTAAAGAGCCAGCTGGCTCATTTCTTAATGGGTGGTGTAACCCACAAAGTGCACTACTCTCCAGCAAAAATAAAAAAATATTTTCTGTGTTTGTGTGCGCTTTAGCCGCACGTATATATATCAATATAACATAAATGGAGGACCAAACTTTCTCCGATAAAAATAAAATAGGGAAAGATCAAGAACCACTTCCTCCTAGTGCTATTGCTGCTGCTGGGAGTTGTTCATCATCCCAGAGAGGAAGTAGGAACATCACTACTTTTACTAAACAACTGACCCTCCAACAGTCCCTAGCGATGAGGATGAAGTACGACAGCAGTCATCCTGAAGCAAAACGTATAACTGAGGCCTTGACTGCTATGTTGGTGTTAGACGTGCGTCCGGTATCCGCCATTAGTGCAGTGGGATTTAGACAATTGATGGAGGTAGTGTGTCCCCGGTTCCAAATCCCATCTAGATTCCACCTGCATCCTCAAAGCAGCAGCGACATGCGTGCGTCTGTCTGTTAAAGGATGGTGTAACCCTCAAAGTGCGCTCCACAAACAATAAAAATATTCTTCTTCTTTTTTCTGTCTTTGTGAATTGTGTGGGCTGTAGCCGCACTTGCATCCTCAAAGCAGCAGCGACAAGCGTGCGTCTGTCTGTTAAAGGGTGGTGTAACCCTCAAAGTGCTCCAAAAAATAAAAAACTATTTTTTTAATGTGTTTGTGACTTGTGTGCGATGTAGCCGAACGTGCATAGTAGCAGCGCCAAGCGTGCGCCTGTGTCATAAGTCAAGGGCTGGTTTGGACATCTGGTCCGGACTGAAGGACGTGCCAACAATTTCTGACAAGTCTACTGTCACTGCATATGATACTGTCCTCAAAGCAGCAGCGACAAGCGTGCGTCTGTCTGTTAAAGGGTGGTGACACCCTCAAAGTGTGCTACACAAACAATAAAAATATTGTTCTTTTTTTTCTGTCTTTGTGAATTGTGTGGGCTGTAGCCGCACTTGCATCCTCAAAGCAGCAACGACAAGCGTGCGTCTGTCTGTTAAAGGGTGGTGTAACTCTCAAAGTGCTCCAAAAAATAAAAAACTATTTTTTTAATGTGTTTGTGACTTGTGTGCGATGTAGCCGCACTTGCATCCTCAAAGCAGCAGCGACAAGCGTGCGTCTGTCTGTTAAAGGGTGGTGACACCCTCAAAGTGTGCTACACAAACAATAAAAATATTCTTCTTCTTTTTTCTGTCTTTGTGAATTGTGTGGGCTGTAGCCGCACTTGCATCCTCAAAGCAGCAGCGACAAGCGTGCGTCTGTCTGTTAAAGGATTACATCGGTGACAGCATCCAAGTAGGCATGTCAGACAGTCCGTACCTGTACTGGCAGGAAAAAGAAGCAATTTGGAGGTCCCTGTACAAACTGGCTCTATTTTACCTGAGTTGCCCCCCCCTCCAGTGTGTACTCCGAAAGAGTGTTTAGTGCAGCCGGGAACCTTGTCAGCGAAAGGCGTAGGATGTTGCTTCCACAAAATGTGGAGAAGATGATGTTCATAAAATGAATTATCAACTCTTCCAGGGAGACCAGCCTCCAGAACATACAGAGGGACCTGTGGTTGTGGATTCCAGCGGGGACGAATTAATACTCTGTGAGGATGAGGATGTACACAACACTGAAGAGGGTGAGGAATCGGTGGATGAGGAGGATGAGGACGACATCTTGCCTCCGTAGAGCCAGTTTGTGCAGGGACAGATAATTGCCAGCTTGTTTTGTGGGGGCCCAAACGAACCAATCATTTCAGCCACAGTCGTGTGGCAGACCCTGGCGCTGAAATGTTTGGTTTGTTAAAGTGTGCATGTCCTGTTTATACAACATAAGGGTGGGTGGGAGGGCCCAAGGACAATTCCATCTTGCACCTTTTTTTTTTCTTTGCATTATGTATAGTTTGGGGCCTAGTTTTTCAAACTGCCATCCTGTCTGCCACTGCAGTGCCACTCCTAGATGGACCACGTGTTTGTGCCGCCCACTCGTATCTCTTAGCATAGTCATCCAGCTACCTCGGTGCAACCTTTTGGACATAAAAACACTATTGTGAGGTGTGAGGTGTTCAGAATAGACTGGAAATGAGTGGAAATTAAGGTTATTGAGTTTAATAATAGCATAGGAGCAGAAAACCCCACAAATTCTGTGATTTTAGCTGTTTTTATGCTTTTTTTCAAAAAAATACAGATCCAAAACACAAAACCCAGAACCCAAAACATGGAAGGGTGGTTTTGGCAAAACCAATCCAGATCCAAAACACGAAGAAAGATCCAGATCCAAAACCAAAACACGAAAAGTGGCCGGTGCACACCCCTACTCTTCAGGGAGCAGGGAGATTGCTGCTATTTCAGGGAGTCTCCCTGACAATGAGGGAGAGTTGGCAAGTATGGTTTGAGTGCATCTGGAACATGGCTGATTTAATCACATATTTGGGAATGCATGTAACAAGAATATTTGTATACAAGGATGACATGTTAGAATATGGACATAGCATTCCTGGTGGCAAAACGTTTCTTAACGGATTCCAGTGTCCAGCATTGACTTCCTGGTCACAGTGTTCATGTGAACAGCAGTTCTGGTGCACATGTCTGACCAGTAGAGGTTCCAGTGGGTATTCTCCCCCTATCCCTAATCCTAATACTTACCCCTAACCCTCCCCCTAGTGTCTAACCCTAACCTATCCCACTACCACTACCACCTGCAGCCTAAATCAATGTATACATTCATTTACTAAGCAATTGTGTTAGCCCATGCTTGCCAACATTATGGCTTCCCCCCAGGTTGGTATAGCAGGGGGTGTGGCGCGGCATATGATTTTGGGGCGGAGTGGTGCATGACCGCACGGTCGTGTCATCATGGCCTCGCCCACACTATACAATCCCAAGATTCCCGGCATTGTGAAGCAGGGGGTGGGGCCATGAATACGTGATTGCGCTCCCCCCCATTGCTGGGACGTGGGGGGGGATGCGGCCGACCGGGAGACTTGCCTGTTTTCCGGGGTAGCAGGGATCGCCATCCGATTGAAACCCAGAATCTTCTGGGGAATGTAAATGCCTGATAGGCACTGATACACAATATTTTAAAAAGACTGATATATTACTTTCACAAGTAATATATTGCAAAAAATTAATTGGATCGATTCTGGAGACTTGATGTATCAGCAAAATGGATCCTAAAATCACAACCGAAGCTACTGCTGTCCCCGTTTTAATTGTCATGCTTGTAAATGCATTCCCCATTTAAGTGGACTGTGAAAATTCCCAATTTACAAGATCTGAAAAGCTTAACCCATTGTAGACTTTGGGTTATATTTTCCAACTTGTTGCTCAGCCAGGTCTGGACCAGGAAGTAACGTGATCACGTAAGCCATGGGTGTAACTACCATAGGTTCAATGGGTGTATCTGCTATGGGGTCCAGAGCTGAGGGGGCCCATCTTCCTTGTTAAAGTTATATGTGTTATATACATTTTTCACCTTTGGGTGGTCATAGGGGCCCTTACAAACTTTTGCTATGGGGCTTTCAAACACCTAGTTATGCCACTGGCATAAGCAATCACTTTAAGTTGTAGCTGATCGGTGCCCCACTTCCAGTGGCGTAACTACAGAGGGTGCAGGGGGTGTGTTACCCACTGTGCTACCAGCGGGCGCCTGGCGCCTTCTCTCCCTCCCCCCCCCCGTGTCCAGCCGGAGCTCCGGCTTCCGGGTCATGCAGTGCACTATGGGAGTGGCATCATGACGTCACTTCCATAGTTCCGAGGAGCAGGCGCAGGGTTCGGACGGCAGCAGGCACTGGAGCGGGGTTTGCGGTTAGTATTGTTTTTTTTGTATGTGTTCGTGCGTGGGGGGGGGTGGGGGCTTACTACTGGGGGCATTACAGGGGGCTTACTACTGGGGCACTACAGGGGGCTTACTACTGGGGACACTACGGGGGCATTACAAGGGGCTTACTACTGGGGGCACTACAGGGGGTATTACAGGGGGCTTACTACTCGGGGCATTACAGGGGGCTTACTACTGGGGACACTACAGGGGGCTTACTACTGGGGACTTACTACTGTAGGCACTACAGGGGGCATTACAGGGGGCTTACTACTGGGGGCACTACAGGGGCCTTACTACTGGGGGCATCATATGGGGGCACTACAGTGGCATTACTACTGGGGGCATCATATTGGGCCACTACAGGGGCCTTACTATTGGTGGCACTATTGGGAGCACTACAACTGGGGGCACTACAGGGGCCCTTACTACTGGGAGCACTTCAAGGGGCATTACTACTGGGGGCACTACAAGGGCCCTTACTACTGGGGGCACTGAATAGGGGGACCACTACTGGAGGTACTGCATAGGGGGACCACTACTGGAGGCACTGCATAAGGGGACCATTACTGTTGGGCACTACATAGGTGGGCACTGCATAGGGGGACCTCTACTGAGGGCACAGCATAGGGGGACTAATACTGGGGGCACTGTATAAAAGGAACTGCATAGGGAGGCGGCAGAAGCTGGGGCTGGCACAGGTGCTGGAGGGTGGTAAATGTTAATTTTGGGGGGAGGGGGCACCAACATTTATCTTGCCTACGGGCACCTGGGATGAAGTTACGCCATTGAGCCTTCGTATAGTCTCTGGCTCTTTTCGGAGTCCATGTCCCAGCAAGATTATTTTGGTAAATTGTCCAGATAAAATATTTCTTATTGCCAAAATAGGAAATAAAACTTATCGGGGCAAAAATGTGTGTATTATTAAATTGGCCCATAGGACTGACACTGGTAGTAAATGGAGAGAATACAGTAAATTAACAGATGTACAGTATCACCACGGGCCTGGAAAATTCCTTCTCTGGACCCATATTTAGGCGAATATTCTATAAAGTAATCTGAAAATGTACTTAAAATGCCTTTGATGGCATCACTATACATATTTTACATCATATTCTACAAAATAATTTGTAAATTATGTAAAAGCCTCCGTATTTTACTTGTTATAGTTGTTCTCTATCCCTTAAGGCAGAATAATTTCCTGGTTTTATTAGAGATGTGCACGGACCCATGTGTTTTGGTTTTGCCAAAACACTCTCCAGTGCTTTGGTTTTGGATCTGGATTTTTTTTAATTGATAAAAACAGCTATAGGTATATCTAGTGTTGGTTGGTTTTTAGAAGTGGAGGTGTTGCCCATAACAACCAATCAGATTCTACTTATCATTTATCTAGCACCTTCTAGAAGATATAGCTAGAATCTGATTGGTTGCTATAGGCAATAACTCCACTTCTAAACACCCGCAGTTTAGTAAATATACCCTCTAAAATCATGTTTTTTGGGCCTGTGTTTGTTTCTACAGTATTATTAACCTAAATAACATGAATTTCCAGTCAATTGGGACTACCTTACAGCTTACAATATTGTTTTCACCTATATTGGCCAAAGACTTCAGTGAGTTCACTGGCTAAACTAAGCAACAGAGCAGCAGCAACAAACACATGGCAGTTTATAAAGAATATATCACATCTAGGAAATAGAGTGGCACTGCAGTGAAAGACAGGATGGTAGTTTAATATAAACTATACGATGCTATAGAATGTTTTCATTAATTAAGAACTAGATCAGAGGCCCAAGGTAAATTGAGGTACAGTACCATTTAGATGAAGCCAGGTAAAGCATTGATTGATTGATTGATTGATTAACTATCTGTGAATGTATTTGAGGACTGAAAACTTGCCATTTGCAGGCATTCTGTATAATGGGGATTTATTTTCAGGAAATATTTCACAAATAGGATTAATAAGCAAAATACTAATTTGTCTTGTGTGTTTTCACTGTAGATTTCATGTATCAAAATGGTTGCTAAATTTTATACTAAAGAAAAAATGTTTTCAAAATGAAGCGTAATTGGACCACCTTAATTGACCACCTTTCGTTGATGTTGAAGTACTGTGACTGGCAGCAGCCACAGCACTAGTACTGGTTTGCTGCTCCTGCTCTTCTATCAACTGATCCGTAATTGTTTTTTTTTTTTGACACCAGGACAGGAATAAAGCTACTGTTGTTCAACTTATCTGCCACCACACCAAGTTGTTTGCACCAGCCAAGAAATAATTTTTTTACACTGCAGATGATAGGGTAGGAGGGGGTGGAACCACCACACATCATTGCACCACACGCCATCGCTTACACTGGGAGGAAAACAGACTTATTTGCAGTCTTTTTTTTTACACAAACACTGGCAATGGTTTTCACACACTTGGAGGAACAGCTCTTTGTGAGAATTGTTTTGGATGCAGATAATGGGGGGACACCACCGCACACACCATCGCTAACACTGGAAAGATAACACACTATGCTAATTTTTTGCACTAATGTCTTTGCTTTTTATATATATAAATAACACTGGCAATTGTTTTCATGCACTTGGAGGAACAGGTCTTTGTGAGAATTGTTTTTGGATGCAGATAATGAGGGAACACCATGTCACACAGAACAGTAATATGCTGCGACACTTATCTGAATACACACTTCTTGAAATACACAATATAATTTTTAAATATAACTGGGACAAAAACGCAAAACAAAGAGGTCTTTTAGGGATGCAGCAGCCGCAGACACAGCAGAGAATTTTTTTGAGAAATAAACAATATATATAATAGTAACAAAAAAAAAAAACACAAGACCACACACAGACAATAGCTTGGAAGTTTGCACCGCAGTTTGTGAGACGAGTGTACAGTCAGTGTGACAATGAGGATGCCGGAGTCGTCCTGTCCCTTTCCACTAGGCACCTACTCCAGCTCTTACTTACTATTTGCACTCCTACCTACTCCTAGTTTTATTGGCACCCTGATGCTAATGCCGTTTTTTTATATCACAGTGCTCCAGGCCACATCCTCTCCCTCCACTCTTCTGTGCGAATCGATCACGGAGAGACTTTTATATACAATCCAAAACATGCGAGATCCAACGCCAGGAAGATGACATTCTGCCTCATTTTGGGATCCGAACTTGACAGGAAGACCCGAACTGGGTGTGTTAAGTTTCCAGGGAAATGAAATTGCTCATCTATAGTTTTTATTAATGTTGAATACTGAGAAAATGCCTTAAAAAACAGGTAAAAACAGAGGCACCAGAGGGAAGGTGCGTCAGGAGGCCAGCACTGTGTTGAGGGAGTGGACAGATACCTCCCTCTGGCTGTTCCATGTGGTCGGCCTTGCATACAGACCTGTGGGTCTCTTCGGCTGCAGAGAGAAACACACAGCTCTGCTGGCAGTGAATGGACAAACAGCGGGCAGCATCTGATACACACAATGGCGCACCCGCTCTGGCATACTGACTGAGCCACATCAAAGAGCGCCCTGTGCACATTGTGGCATGTCTGCTGACAGTTCTCTCACCCACTGGTGGAAACTACAGGGGCCCCTATAAAGCAGCTAACAGCATTGTAAGGTAGGGCAGTGAGGGAATCAACACCCCCATTTATACCTCCTGCAACACTTTCTAATAGAAAAGTGTCCTTGTAAGTTGCACATCGAGCAAGGAGAGAGAGGAGACTGCTGCTGCTCAGCGGTAGTAGCCTTTCTTCCCAGCACAGCACATGCTGCTGTGTGCTGGGCGGCAAAGATTCCAGGGAGGCTGCAGTCTCCTTTCTCCTCCTGAATGAGGTGCCCGCTGGTGTTACAGGAGATGGCGAATGCAATATTTCCACTTCTTAAATAAAAAACAAGAGACAATTCGTTAAGAACTGAGCCCACAATGCATTTATTACTGGCATAAAACAATAACATCAAAAATAGTGGGTCACATTTAAGGGCATATAAGGGCATCTATATGGGCAAATATAAATTGTGAGGATAGATTAGTGGAAGAGGGCAGGTTCTATCTCAACTTTACAGCACAATGCAAAAAATTCTACTTAGTATTTGTGAGCTTCCAGGGCAAGTAGGATGTACTTTCCCTGCATGTAATACAATATTACATTTGCACCAATTACATCACAACATTGTCTAGGGGAAAATCTGCATCTCCTATACTGGATTGGTTCCATTAACTGTAGATTAGCCCGTTGTCTCCATCATCATAAATTGAACAGTGAGTGAAGTAAGAATAAAATTGTTTGTAAACTAAGAGCCCGATTCAGAGTTGGGAATAGAGTAATGGGGCATACACACTAGATGATAAAAGTAAACAATAACGATATCGTTCAACTAAATATCTTTCATATCGTCCAGTGTGTATGCACCAAACGACCAACGATGCGCGCTCCCGTGGGTCTTTAACTATATTTGCTGTTGTGCAAACATGCAGGCCAATCTGACGATATCATCAGAAAGTGCCTGTTCAGGGATATGGCAGGATGACGTCACTGAACGATATCGTTAACATATCTTTCACCAACATCGCTCATACAGAACATTGGGGCCAATTTATCAAGGATCACTTTTGCAATGCGATCAGGGCATGCCAGTAACGCCTCTGATCGAATTGCAAAAAGCGATCCTATCAGCTGGATGTATCATCCGGTACATGGGCTCCGAAAGGAGCAAAAGCTTCCCGCAGTCTGGCCGGGTCCTGACAGCTTATGAGGTCAGGAAGTCTGCGTGCACTCACGCAGACTCTTGCCTCATCCCTCCCGGGAAAACGTCAATCAGGCTGGGGCAAGGGCGTTTCTAGAGAGGAGGGAACCCGTGTGCAGTCTCCAACACGGGCCCCCTCCTCTCTGCCCGACGGCCGGCAGTGCACTGAGCTGTGCGCGGCCAGCACCCGAGTTATAGACTCTGGGCACTAGAGTGTGCCCAGAGTCTATAGTGTATGCACAGATCATAGGGAAAATGGCCGCGGTGGCCATTTTCCCTGTACTGCGCATGCGCAAACGATGGGAAAATGGTCGCCACGGCCATTTCCAGTCGTTTGACAGCGCCGGACCCCCGCACCGACATGGGACTCCGGAGAGGTGAGTAATATTATGGGTGCAGGGTGTGCGGTGCGGGTCCCCCTGGGCTGGGGGACACGGTGTGCGGACTTGTATTCGGTGGGTGGCACATGCACAGTACACCTCCTGCACATGCGCAGTCCATCCCACCATCAGAGATGTGTGCTTACCATCGGGTTAGTGTACATCTCTGAATCAGGCCCTCTATTCCCAAGGCCAGCTACACACTTGGCAGATATTGGCACGATTTGCCATATCAACATGACAAATGGTGCATATCGGCTAGTGTGTACGCACTATTGTGCACTCCTGCGGGGCGTATGCGACTTCTTCTAGTCGGCGTTGCTGCACGGCCAAACGGAAGATATCACATGCAATTAGGTATCAATTGTGTAGTGCATACGGCCAACCCGGACGACCAGATGATAGGTCGGTCCGATTTGGCCAATTTAGACGTCATATATTGCCAGTAATCATAGTGTGTACGATAGCAGCGATAAATCATATACGATCAAACGATACAATATATATCGTCGAATGCGATATTGAACAATGTGTACACTCAATATCGTATGTTCTGGCCTCAAAGGAAATTGGATGTAAAATTGGTCCAATTACAAGTGGTTCAGGTGTGTAATCACCCTAAATCAAGCCCTAAGCTTGAAAGTGTAAGCTGCACTAGGGCAGGGAAAGTTATTTATTTTTATTCTTTGCATAATGTGATTGGTATTATTCTTATTCTTATTATTAATAATAATAATACATTCAAGTAACATACAGTATGTGCTTTTGTGTCTGTTTGGCTCCACCTTGTGTTATGCAGCAGTATAACATGCAGTATAATGTGTACATTAACTTTACAATTTTGAATTGCCCTCATAAATGTAAGGTGAATGGCTTTAGGTCTTGTACAAAAATATTGAAAGCAGTAATAAGTTAAAAAGTAGAGTACTCCATGAAGTCAGAAACAGACTGCTAATACCTTGTTTGTATTCAGACATGTGCACACTGCACAGTCTGCTCTGTGCTGGAGTAAGGACTATTGTGACTCGCCTAAGTGAAGAAGGGTTATTATCTGGACCTTCAAGAGGAATATGAGGTGAAGCAGATCTTGGATTCCAGAATTTCTTGAGGATCTGTCCAATTCCTGGTTGATTGGAAGGGGTTTGGTCCTGAAGAACGCTGTTGGGTTAAGGCGTCAGATGTCCATGCTCCACAGTTTCCATGCAAGTATTACCAGAAGTTTCCAGATAAACTGATTTTGGGGTGTTTGGCACCCACCCCTAGATGGGAGGGTAATGTCGCAGCATGCCAGAGCCTCCTTACCGTGTCCAGTAGCGCTGGTCTCCCTGGGCTGTTATGCTCCTGCTGTGGCTGGGTCTCCAGCAGCGCCAGCTATTTGTGACATAACCGTGGGCGGTTATCCACCTGCTGGTCTTCCCGGCTGTGTGTGGTGCAGGTGGTCGCGGCTTCTATAGGAGTGCGCACGCTGACCTGTTTAAAATTTAAAGGGGAAATGCATACCAACGTGATGTCACATTCGGTGCCAGATTCAATTCTCCTCTCTACAAAGGGAGACTGAGCACAGACAAGTGCCAGAGTATTAGGTCTCATTGCTAGCTCCAGCGTTCCTGCTCCCCAATCTGTTTGCGGTCCTCTTAACCTAGTCCTTTCCCAGGCATTCCCGCATGTTAGCTCTGAGGTTCTCAAACTTGGTCCTCAGGACCCCCCACAGTTCACATTTTCCAGGTCACCGAGCAGGTGCACAGGTGTATTCATTACTCACTGAAACATTTTAAAAGTACCACTGGTGGAGCTAATTATTTCACTTTGATTCGTAGAGACCTGAAAAACATGCACTGTTTGGAGTTCCTGAGGACAATTTGAGAACCTGTGAGTTAAATGATATTGTGCTGTTATTGCTTCACCTCTGCATGGATCTAGGTTCATTCAGCCTCCTAACCAGTGCCTACCAGCTCCATACAGAGAATATAAACAGAGGGCCACGACCTGCATGTCAGATGGCGCGAAGCCCAAACTTCCTTGTGGGGGTCAAGTTAGATTTCACATCTCTTTTCTGGGTATTAGTCAATTCACAAGTACGGGTCAGCAACTACATTATCTATCCTTGAGTACATGACATATAGTTTGCTTCCAGTGTTGTTTAAACTCTGTGGTTCGGTTTCCTTGACAGCAGCACATCCTTAAGGGGCAAATCCATTACACGATTTTGTGAACAATCTGACAAAAATGAGGAGGTATTGGTCGCATTGTTCACAAAGTCAGGTAATGGATAGCCGGCAAGGAGCAGTGATGCGCATGCACGCTGAACATGCCCGTCAACCTGACGACGCTCGTCAGGTTCGGCATGTTCAGAGATAGGAGGTCGGACTCCTGCACTGAAAGACGTAAACCCCTACTGCATACTTGCCTACTCTCCTGGAAGTCGCAGGAGGCTCCTGCTTTTTCAGGTAACCCCCTGCACCCCCAGAAGAGTAGGCACTTCTCCTGCATCCTGCCCACTTCGTACCAAAGTGGGCAGAATGGGGAGCATTTTCACGGTGATCCCCAAATAGGGGGAGGGGCTTAATGCCGCAATTCTAAAAGAATCACGTCCTTTGGCCCCACCCCTATTTAAATATGCATTATTAGTAGCACTTTACAGTGATGGGGTGGGGCTTAATGACGCAAAACATTTGGCCCCCGACCCCCATAGGCGCACATCGGCTTTTACTCCTGCACCATTGTGATTGTCTATCTAGCTACTGCAGTGCAGACACAATGGGCCTGATTTATAGTTGTATGCTAATACTGCCGCTGCAGCGTATGTGTGCTCAACTGCTATGCGAAAATATGCAAATGTCACAGCCATTGAGACGCTCACCTGTGGCTTTTCAAATCCAAGCAGCTTTGTAAATTGTTGCATCTGCATACTGTACAAAGACGCAGCATCGAACGCAAATCATTTGATTCCTGGAGAATGGCCATGGGAACTGGAGGTCTGATTCAGACCCAGACGTTAAGCCACGATTGCACATTGCGGTGGGGTAGGGTCTACCTCAAGGGATACGAGCAGCTCCGATGGCTCTCGATGTTACTGATATTACATACACTTCCTGGAGATGAAGTGTGCTGCGAAGGAAAAGGGGGCGTCTTTAGACCGGCGTGCGTTCACTCTCCCGTCACTCTCAATGACATAGAGGGCGTCCTTAAGCCTTGCCGTGCGATTGCAGAATTTGCATACCCTGCCCCTGATGGCTGCGAAAGTGCGCTGCTTTGCGTCTGGGTTTGAATCAGGCCCTGAGACACAGGAGCCATAATTTTTGAGCCTCAGAAGCCCAACTCCCAGTAGTGCAGCATGTGGGTGACATCATAGAGCCCTCCACTATTGCTGTCCACCTGCCTGGCCCCACAGCGCGAGCTGAGTGTCATGGGGAGCTGCTGTCCCACCAACACAATCTTTCTGCAAGTTCCGGAGCCACTCCCAGAGGTAGTGTGTGGGGAGTTATTGTGCTATACAAGCATTAAAAGGGCTGCAGATGTGACACTGCCAGGGCACAGCCTCCTTCTGCTGTGGTTCCATGCCACCCAAGCACAGGCTCCCCGCCGCACACACCGACACTGAGTGACTGACTGATTTTTTTTTTTTATATAAGACAACCCCTTATATTACTAAGTAGTGGAGATAATTACAGTTTATTACAAGTTTATGGTATTGGGGGGAATGTAAGAGATTGCAGATTTGTAGTAACTCTGTACACCTCAAAATGACTGGATGTATGTTTGTTAAGTTTTATTTTTGTGTTTGTTCTTTTTTTGTTTAATAGTACTGTATTTTATGTATTTGAGAGCTGTTGTATAATACTATTGTATTTTATGTATGTGAGAGCTGTTGTATAATACTACTGTATGTTATGTACGTGAGAGCTGTTGTATACTACTACTACTGTGTTTTATGTATGTGAGAGCTGTTGTATAATATTACTGTATGTTATGTATGTGAGAGCTGTTGTATAACACTACTGTATGTTATGTGTGTGAGAGCTGTTGTATACTAGTACTGCTGTATTTTATGTATGTGAGAGCTGTTGTATAATACTACTGTATGGTATGTATGTGTGAACTACAGCCATGGCCAAAAGTTTTGAGAATGACACAAGTATTGGTTTTCACAAAGTTTGCTGCTTCAGTGTTTTTAGACCTTTTTGTCAGATGTTACTATGGTATACTGAAGTAAAATTACAAGCATTTCATAATTGTCAAAGGCTTTTATTGACAATTATATTAAGTTTATGCAGAGTCAAAATTTGCAGTGTTGACCCTTCTTTTTCAAGACCTCGGCATTTTGCCCTGGCATGCAGTCAATCAACTTCTGGGCCACATACTGACTGATGGCTGCCCATTCTTGCCTAATCAATGCGTGGAGTTTGTCAGAATTTGTGGATTTTTCTTTGTCCACCCGCCTCTTGAGGATTAACCACAAATTCTCAGTGGGATTAAGGTCTGGGGAGATCCTGGTCATGGCCCCAAAATTTCGATGTTTTGTTCCCCGAGCCACTTAGTTATCACTTTTGTCTTATGGCAAGGTGCTATATCATGCTGGAAAAGGCAATGTTCATCACCAAACTGTTCTTGGATGGTTGGGAGAAGTTGTTCTTGGAGGATGTTTTGGTACCATTCTTTATCCATTTCTGTGTTCTTAGGCAAAATTGTGAGTGAGCCCACTTCCTTGGCTGAGAAGCAACCCCACACATGAATAGTCTCAGGATGCTTTACTGTTAGCATGACACAGGACTGATGGTAGCACTCACCTTTCCTTCTCCGGACAAGCGTTTTTCCAGATGCCGCAAACAATCTGAAAGGGGATTCATCAGAGAAAATAACTTTGCCCCAGTCCTCAGCAGTCCAATCCCTGTACCTTTTGCAGAATATCAGTCTGTCCCTGATGTTTTTCCTGGAGAGAAGTGGCTTCTTTGCTGCCCTTCTTGACACCAGGCCATCCTCCAAAAGTCTTCGCCTCACTGTGCATGAAGATGCACTCACACCTGCCTGCTGCCATTCCTGAGCAAGCTCTGCACTGGTGGTGCCCCGATCCCGCAGCTGAATCAACTTTAGGATATGGTCCTGGTGCTTGCTGGACATTCTTCGGCGCCATGAAGCCTTCTTCATAACTATTGAACCTATCTCCTTGAAGTTCTTGATGATCCGATAAATGGTTGATTTAGGTGGCCTTATTGTGCAAAGCAATGATGACTGCATGTGTTTTTTTGCAGGTAACCATGGTTAATAGAAGAAGAACAATGATTTCAAGCTCCACCCTCCTTTCAAAGCTTCCAGTCTGTTAGTCTAACTCAATCAGCATGACAGAGTGATCTCCAGCCTTGTCCTCGTCAACACTCTCACCTGTGTTAACGAGAGAATCCCTGACATGATGTCAACTGGTCCTTTTGTGGCAGGGCTGAAATGCAGTGGAAATGTTTTTGGGATTAAGGGCTCAATTCAGACCCACTCGCTAGATGTGTACGCTCGCACTCAGCATATGCAAATCCGGCACACACCCAGCAAGGCAGGTGATCACATGGCAAGGCATAAGCATGCCCACTATGTCTTGGCATGCGATCGCTTTGTGTATGTAGACATCCACAAGCCTGTCATAAGATGCCCACTTGTGCATGTCATCTCCAGTAAGTATGCAACCATCGGTACATCGGGTACTATCGGATGTGATCGCAGCACTTGAGGCAGACCATACCCTACCGCAAGCACTTCAGTGCTGCGTGCTGGGGAGGGGGCGCTCTGAGCCCCCTCAGCCCTGCTCAAAGCCAGGGGGGGCGCAATCAGTGTGATCGCTCCCCCCCACAGGCATCGGAGACTGCTGTGGCTGCTGCTCAGCAGCCACGAGCAGTCTCCACTGCAGCACATCACATGCTGTGTGCTGGGCTGCTGTGAGGGAGGGGGGAGCGGCGCTGGACCTGGGCCCCCCACCGGGCCCCTCAGGAAGCCCGGGCCCGGGTAATCTGTACCCGCTCCCCCCCCTCTCGACGCCCCTGAGTATATATGAACTGTCAATAGCTGGACGTAGTATACAGAATTAGTGTTTTTCTACTAGGTGGTGAAGATTAAAATAACACTGCATGAAAAAGCTGAATTGATGGTGTAATGCCTTAATTTTTTTGTGTGTATATTGTGATATCTTGGGGGCAATTAACTCAGCAGAGGTTGGATTGGTGCAGTGTTTAGGTGCTTAATGAGGGTCCACACACAGCTTTCAAGCAAATAAATGATGCTTTACTTCCAGCATGGAAAGTCAGGAAACAAACAGAAAATAAAAAATAACCTAGCCCCTATTTAGGGCATCTAACTCACTTCTTGAACCCTCTCTATAAGGGTGCAGCTAATCTGCCAACAAAGTCTCAGTCTGCTTCTCTGCAGGTCTATCGCCGACTCCAGCCTGGCTTGGCTGCCACAGCTATACAAACACAGTCAGTCTCTATGCCTTCCCTGTATCCTTCAGGTATACAGTAGGCCCTGGCTTCCACAGCCTGAAGCTTCACTGCTTTATTGTCGCACAGTCTGAGAGTTTTGTGGTCCCCCTTTGCCTCCTGCAAGGTCCAGACACAGGCCTCCTGGCCCCCAATGGCTCGATTAGCTTCACAGGGCTCTCTGGCTGCCACAGTCCCACATAGACTGTCTCCAACAGCAACCTGACTGGTCTGCCTTTTCATCAGCCCACACCTGAGCTCTCTCCACAAGGCAGGCATTAGGCATCTTCCCACAATGCTTTTCTACTCTGTGTGGGCGGATCTGTCCTGCCCCACAGAATCTGCTGCTCACCAGTGCCATGTTTTGTGATACTGCCACAATAAATATTTATATATACAGTCAGGTGCATAAATATTGGGACATTGACAGAATTTTCATATTTTGGCCTCTATTCACCACCACAGTGACTTTGAAATGAAACAAACAAGATGTGCTTTAACTGCAGGCTTTAAGATTTAATTTGAGGGTAATTACATCCAAATCAGGTGAACGGTGTAGGAATTACAACAGTTTCTATATGTGCCTCCCACTTTTTAAGGGGCCAAAAGTAATGGGACTATCAACTCAAAAGCTATTTCATGGACAGGTGTGGGCTATTCCCTCGTTATTTTATTATCAATTAAGCAGGTAAAAGGTCTGGAGTTGATTCTAGGTGTGACATTTGCATTTGGAATCAGTTGCTGTCGACTCTCAATATGAGATCCAAAGAGCTGTCACTATCAGTGAAGCAAGCCATCACTAGGCTGAAAAATCAAAACAAACCCATCAGAGAGATAGCAAAAACATTAGGTGTGGCCAAATCAACTGTTTGGAACATTCTTAAAAAGAAAGAATGCACCGGAGAGTTCCGCAACACCAAAAGACCCGGAAGACCACGGAAAACAACTGTGGTGGATGACAGAAGAATAATTTCCCTGGTGAAGAAAAACTCCTTCACAACATTTGGCCAAATCAAGAACATTCTCCAGGAGGTAGGTGTATATGTGTCATAGTCAACAATCAAGAGAAGACTTCACAAGAGTGAATATAGAGGGTTCACTACAAGATGTAAACCATTGGTGAGCCACAAAAACAGGAAGACCAGATTAGAGTTTGCCAAACAACATCTAAAAAAGCCATTACAGTTCTGGAACAACATCCTATGGACAGATGAGACAAAGATCAACTTGTACCAGAGTGATGGGAAGAGAAGAGTATGGAGAAGGAAAGGAACTGCTCATGATCCAAAACATACCGCCTCATCAGTGGAGCATGGTGGTGGTAGTGTCATGGCGTGGGCATGTATGGCTGCCAATGGAACTGGTTCCCTTGTATTTATTGATGATGTGAATGCTGACAAAAGCAGCAGAATGAATTCTGAAGTGTTTCAGGCAATATTACATGCTCATATTCAGTCAAATGCTTCAGAACTCATTGGATTGTACTTCACAGTGCAGATGGACAATGACCCGAAGCATACTGCAAAAGCAACCAAAGAGTTTTTTAAAGCTAAAAAGTAGAATGTTATGCAATGGCCAAGTCAATCCCCTGACCTGAATCCGATTGAGCATGCATTTCACTTGATGAAGACAAAACTGAAGGGAAAATGAACAAGCAGGAACTGAAGACATTTGCAGTAGAGGCCTGGCAGAGCATCACCAGGAATGAAACCCAGCGTCTGGTGATGTCTATGCGTTCCAGACTCCAGGCTGTAATTGCCTGCAAAGGATTTGCAACAAAGTATTAAAAAGTGAAAGTTAGATTTAGGATTGTTTAGTTTGTCCCATTACTTTTGGCCCCTTAAAAAGTGGGAGGCACATATAGAAACCGTTGTAATTCCCACACCGTTCACCTGATTTGGATGTAATTATCCTCAAATTAAATCTGAAAGTCTGCAGTTAAATAACATCTTGTTTGTTTCATTTCAAAGCCATTGTGGTGGTGAATAGAGGTCAAACTATGAAAATTCTGTCAATGTCCCAATATTTATGCACCTGACTGTATATATATATATATATATAAATATATATATATATATATTCATATTTTCATCTAGTGACATCAATGTGAATAATCCATTTCCCCCATTATTCTGTTGTGTGTGTGTGTATATATATATAATCTAGTGACATTGTAAAAACTGTGCATATATCCAGTAGGTATCACTAGGTCAAGTCTTTACCTAGTGACACCCACTGGATATGTGCAGTTTTTACAATGTCACTAGATGAATATTATATATATATATATATATATATATATATATATACACACACACACAATAGAGTAATGTGAGAAATTGATTATTGCCATTGAGATACACATTCATTATATTAAGTGTGTGCTGTTCTTGACTGTGTATATCTAAAACTTTTATAATGAACAAGCACCATGGATTATTTATTAAGTGACATTTGATACATGAATTTTTTACTCAGAGTGTTTAATAGAACACAAACTTCGGGGACATGTTGGATCTTGAGGCTGGTGATTTGTTGGGAACAAAATGTTTTCTTGACAAAGATGTGTCAAAGATTCTTTTTTCCAACACTGAATCTTTGAATTTTGACTTGGATACACCAAATGAAGTCTTTTTAGACCTTGTTAAACTGAAAAAAGACAGGTTGATGTGATCCTTCACAGGAATTATTTTGTCTTTGAGAACACTTTCTGCCTGCAATTACAAGGCATGGCTATGGGGTCAAACATGGCCCCTAGCTATGCCAGTATATACATGTATGATTACAAATGTACACACATTTTCAAAAATTTAATTTTTTCTAAATTTATTGTTTTTTATGTCAGAATTATTGATGACATTTTCTTTTTGTGGACTGGAAGCACTTGAGGAATTTATTGGGCAATTGAATAACATTACTAGTACTATACATTTCATGTGCTCAAACAGTCCATGTACCCTTACTTTTTTGGATGTGGCAATTTCGATTGTGAATAACAAATTTGAGACCAACATTTTCAAGAAGCCAACTGATTTAAACACAATTTTGATTGCTGAAAGCTTCCATCCCAAACCCCTTAAGAAAGGTTTGCCTTTTTCTCAACTGATCCGAGAGGCTAGAATTACATCTAATACTAAGAACTTGCCTATAGCCCTCAGGAAAATTGGAGATGATTTTGTAAAACGAGGATATGATGGCCGTGAGGTCGATGCAGCTGTTTTACGGTGTATGGAGATGGACAGGAATTTACTACTTAAGCCTAAATCTGTAGAGACCAAACTTGATCGAGTAGTATTTCCAACAACCTTTTCAATCTCATCACATAAGATGAGGGAATCGATACTTCGCCATTGGCATATAATAAAGACATACCCTATCCTTAAGGATTCTTGTCAGAATTATCCACTTATTGCCTACAAAAGGAGCAGCAATTTAAAAGACCTGGTGACGAATGCAGATGTGAGTATTAGACAGCCAAATGAAAATTGGCTTACACTCAAAAATGGGACGTTTTGCTGCAGGGGCTGTGTCAATTGCTGATATCTCCTCACAGGCAAAATTTTTGTGCACCCTTTCAATGGATTACATCACCGGTTGTGTCACTGGATGGCTTGTGAAAGTATATTTGTTGTCTATCTCATCACCTGTCCCTGTCATTTACTATACATCAGCAAGACTACTAGACTGCTTAAAGAACGCATTGCTATGCATCGTTCCTCAATTAAGAAAACCTCTACTTTATTTGACCTCACTACACCTCCGGTTGTGAGACATTTTCATGATATGGGCCATACTATCAAGGATTTTATTTTATGCCACTGGATCAGATAAAACCTTCTAAAAGGGTTGGAGACAGGGGGAAACTTCTCCTACAGAGAGAATGTGAATTTATCTATAAATTTGAATCTTTACGACCAAAAGGGCTTAATGAAGAGATCTCATTTGGGGTCTTCTTATAATATCAATAATAATATTTTTGCCTCATGTGTCATTAACAACTTACACTGTTTTTAATGCTTTATTTGATTTTGGCTTTTGCATTTTGTCTGGATTTAATTTCTTTAATAATAGAAAAAAACATTTTTTTTGGTACATATTTTGATTATTTCAATAGTTTTTTATATTTGGGGTAGTATTGGTTATTTAGTGTTTTTTCTAATTTTGATAAGGCTTTCAGTCTTTGTATATATTTATTATATAGAGTGGTTTATTATGTTTAGTGAATTCTATAATTTTTTATGTTCACAATTTTTTTGTCTTTTTCATACAGTGATTTTTCTTTAATTTTTGTGGTTAGGAATCAGTTTTTTTTGTCATTGTCCTGTCTCTGTTTGTGATTTAAGAAGGGCGTCAACCAGACTTTCAGCGGGGCACTATTTCTTATATTTATGAGTGCACTGGATGAGTTTAATATACTTTACAGAGGTCCCCTAGGTTACCGCTACATCACCGCTATGCACCTGAGCCTCATGGTAGCGCTGGTCCCAGCACCGAGTCTGGCTCTGATGCGTGATGATGTCAGCGGCACGACACGCCGCTTCCATGCTGGAGTCCGATGAGACACTTCCGGGACGCGCTGTCTCGTGGTTTACAATTCAGGTGAGTGTCTTTGCTTGATTTTCAGGTTGGCGCCCATTCTTCTATTTATGCAGTATAACATCTCAGGGTAAGTGTGCCCATGATTAAGGTGTAAATACACCGAAACGGCCGTCGGGCCATCTACCAATTTTGTTTGTATTCTAAAGTCACCAGGCTATCGATAGGTATACAAATTATTCCTGCTGGTTTACACCATTAGTGTTATTGCAACAGAGTGTTAGTTTGACCATTAATTTAGCATACATGCTGCCTTGTTATGGAGTGACATGCCTTCAGTGGATTATTTCATACTGTATTCTTTCATACAATATATGATGACTATTATGTCTTTTTTGCATTGATAAGAAGTGTGCTGGTCTTTTTTTTCTGTGCATTACCACCGGATATCTTTATATATATATATATAAAGACTCACTCCTCTGGGAGCACTGTGATCGGGCAGATTCCTTCGGGCAAAAGGGCCCGTCCACGAGCGCCTTGGGTTCCGCTGGGCCCTAGGCGAGTGCCTAGGACTTCTAGCTGGACATCCAGCCCTGATAAGACTACTGTATGTTATGTATGTGAGAGCTGTTGTATAAGACTGCTGTATGTTATGTATGTGAGAGCTGTTGTATGAAATAGAATCGGTATGACATACCGCCGCACTAAAGCCCGGCGGATGCAAGACAAACGCCGGAAGGCAGAAGAATGAAGATCCCGACAGGGTAAGTATTTCAGCTATTCCTAACCCTTCTCCCCCCCTAATCCTCCCTTAGGGGTAAAAACCTATCCCCCCCTCCCCGCATCCTAAACCTGACCCTAAGTCCCCCCCAGGGAGCTCCTTAACTTAACCCTTCCTCCTCGGTGGCTATCCGCTCCGGGCGCTCGGCTTACCTTTGTTCGGGATACCTGTGCATCAGGATTTAGGCTTGGAGATGATAGGCGTTTGGACCGCAAACCGTATAAGACTACTGTATGTTATGTATGTGAGAGGTGTTGTATAAGACTACTGTATGTAATGTATGTGAGAGCTGTTGTATAAGACTATACGGTATGTTACGTATGTGAGACCTGTTGTATAAGACTACTGTATGTTACGTATGTGAGAGCTGTTGTATACTACTACTGTATGTTACCTATGTGAGAGCTGTTGTATACTACTACTTTATGTTACGTATGTGAGAGCCGTTGTATACTACTACTGTATGTTACGTATGTGAGAGCTGTTGTGTAACACTACTGTATGTTACGTATGTGAGAGCCGTTGTATACTACTACTGTATGTTACATATGTGAGAGCTGTTGTGTAACACTACTGTATGTTACATATGTGAGAGCTGTTGTATTATACCACTGTATGTTATATATGTGAGAGCTGTTGTATTATACTACTGTATGTTATGTATGTGAGAGCTGTTGTATAAGACTACTGTATGTTACGTATGTGAGAGCCGTTGTATTATACTACTGTATGTTACATATGTGAGAGCTGTTGTAT
This sequence comes from Taudactylus pleione, assembly GCA_031769625.1. Lineage (NCBI taxonomy): Eukaryota > Metazoa > Chordata > Amphibia > Anura > Myobatrachidae > Taudactylus > Taudactylus pleione. The sequence goes on along the minus strand of JAUIMM010000052.1, from coordinate 2,893,369 downwards.
TATACTACTGTATGTTATATATGTGAGAGCTGTTGGGAAAACAATATCAGTGCGCCTGTGTGCAGCATAGTGCCTGTGAGCCTGATACAGAGGTGGGCTCTATTGTATGCACGGTGGAGATTTCTTACGGATTTACATCTGCAAATATATACAGTCACCGTCTCTAATGCCAGCGATCCCATCAGTAACTGCGATTGCCATTGTACAGTTAGGAGATTTCGCAGTAACAAAACTAAATTGCTTAACAGCACAAACATCGGCATAGTGTCCAGCTTTGAATCAGGCTCATTGACAATGGTAGATCACCACTAAGTAATTGAACAAAAAGTAGATCCTAGGTCACAAGAGTCCGGCCACCCCTGCTGTACAATTATACAGGAAGAGAGGCTACTACCTTTGTTCTGAGATTCCTTGCTACCAGCATCTTATCTACCTACATTTCCAAAAAACACACCAGAAGTATATAAATACAGCATTATCGCCACAGGATATGCTGCAAGATGGTGATCTCTCAGCGTTGTTCAAAAGCACAGACACATATATGAAATTAGTGACTGACGTACACAAAGGTTTATTGCTTGCTGTACATTTTTAAACCTTTTCATATGGATATTCCATGTGTGTGTGTTTCTGAGAGACCAACATCTAGCTCCACACTTGCTGATGAGATAAGTGCTGCTCTTATAAACATCTGGTACATTTTTTGAAATTTATTTTTATTCTAAGACAGTGCAAATTTCTACACCATGGAAATGCCCAATATATCCATAGGAATATTTATAGTAGGTTCAGTATGTGTGGTGCAAATGTGCCCGTGGACCAGGGGACCCCGCACACCCATCACCTAGAGTATACTTACCTTGTGCAGGCAAGCGGGTCCCTCCTTCTCCTCCGCAACGTCACCTTCCAGTAAAGATGGTGCTCATATTTATATTAATTACTATTGTTGGTAGTGTACTGTGCACTTTTTATAAGATATTTTTTATTTTACTGTTACATTTACAGCATGTATGGGCTGATTCAGAAACGCCCATGGCCACCTTTCCATCTTGCCGCAGCTGTCTGTTTAGTACATTATGATAATGTGAAAATCCATCTTCGTATAGTAAAAATCTGCACAACTGCATAGGAAAGCCTATTCCACCCACTGTTCTTACATCCGCTGCCGGATCCGCCATCATTACTATCTGGACTTACACTAGCCTGATGCTGGGTGCAAAAGATCCGTGTGACACAGACGTCCCAACTCGGTAAGCACGCTGCAAATGAGCTTGGAAGTCGTCCGATGTGCATGGTCGCCTCCAAGGTTCTGCCCGTATCACAGACAGTGTAGTTCGTCAATGGAAGTATCAATCCATACGCACTAGTGATCTACGTCCGTGTGTAGGTAGCTGATCCTGCACCTGTGCAGAAGCAAATTTCTTTCTTTAGCGCATGTGCAGTATGCTGAGATCCGTACGCAATGCAACTTTCTTGTGACTCAGTCATAATCAGCCCCATGGTCTTTTTAACTTTTTCTTATTTTTCATGCGTTTATATAGAGCCACTAGAGGGCATATGCAGACACTAATACAGAGGTTCCTAAACTTTTTTGAATCACAGTGCCCTAGAGTATCAGCATTGTTTTCATGGCGCCCCTAAGCCAAAAGTTTGTTATTGAGAAATTCAGAAAAATTTTTTTTAGTAAAGTTAAGTAAATTGTGCCTACCTGTCATCATTAGGTTCAGTTATGTGATGGGGACAGGTTTGTGCTTCTGTTTGTCCACATACTTACATTACATTGACCACCAACCTGAGGCACCCCTACAAGTGTCCCGAGGCATCCCATGGTGCCACTGCACACAGTTTGGGAACCACTGAACTAATTTTCTAAATATGTATCCATGCATAATAAGTGGTGCAACAATTCCAAGTATAAGGCATTTATCACCTGTTGGCTGCTATTGAGAAATTATTTGTCAATAGGGTACCTCACCAAGCATTTTATCAGGGACTACTCCATGCAAATATATGAATGGGTCCTGAATGTTATAACTAACCTCAGTCTCAAAGTAAATATAGGAGATGTTCTAATAGGTTTCTTTGCAGTGCTATACAGTCAGGTGCAAAAATATTGGGACATTGACAGAATTTTCATATTTTGGCCTCTATTCACCACCACAATGGCTCTGAAATTAAACAAACAAGATGTGCTTTAACTGCAGACTTTCAGATTTAATTTGAGGGTAATTACATCCAAATCAGGTGAACGGTGTAGGAATTACAACGGTTTCTATATGTGCCTCCCACTTTTTAAGGGGCCAAAAGTAATGGGACAAACTAAACAATCCTAAATCTAACTTTCACTTTTTAATACTTTGTTGCAAATCCTTTGCAGGCAATTACAGCCTGAAGTCTGGAACGCATAGACATCACCAGACGCTGGGTTTCATCCCTGGTGATGCTCTGCCAGGCCTCTACTGCAAATGTCTTCAGCTCCTGATTGTTCTTGGGGCATTTTCCCTTCAGTTTTGTCTTCATCAAGCGAAATGCATGCTCAATCGGATTCAGGTCAGGGGATTGACTTGGCCATTGCATAACATTCCACTTTTTAGCCTTAAAAAACTCTTTGGTTGCTTTTGCAGTACGCTTCAGGTCATTGTTCATCTGCACTGTGAAGCGCCGTCCAATGAGTTCTGAAACATTTGACTGAATATGAGCATATAATATTGCCCGAAACACTTCAGAATTCATTCTGCTGCTTTTGTCAGCAGTCACATCATCAATAAATACAAGGGAACCAATTCCATTGGCAGCCATACATGCCCACGCCATGAAACTACCACCACCATGCTTCACTGATGAGGTGGTATGTTTTGGATCATGAGCAGTTCCTTTCCTTCTCCATACTCTTCTCTTCCCATCACTCTGGTAAAAGTTGATCTTTGTCTCATCTGTCCATAGGATGTTGTTCCAGAACTGTAGTGGCTTTTTAGATGTTGTTTGGCAAACTCTAATCTGGTCTTCCTGTTTTTGTGGCTCACCAATGGTTTACATCTTGTGAACCCTCTATATTCACTCTTGTGAAGTCTTCTCTTGATTGTTGACTTTGACACATATACACCTACCTCCTGGAGAGTGTTCTTGATTTGGCCAACTGTTGTGAAGGGGTTTTTCTTCACCAGGGAAATAATTCTTCTGTCATCCACCACAGTTGTTTTCTGTGGTCTTCCGGGTCGTTTGGTGTTGCTGAGCTCTCCGGTGCGTTCTTTCTTTTTAAGAATGTTCCAAACAGTTGATTTGGCCACACCTAATGTTTTTGCTATCTCTCTGATGGGTCTGTTTTGATTTTTCAGCCTAATGATGGCTTGCTTCACTGATAGCGACAGCTCTTTGGATCTCATATTGAGAGTCGACAGCAACTGATTCCAAATGCAAATGTCACACCTAGAATCAACTCCAGACCTTTTACCTGCTTAATTGATAATGAAATAATGAGGGAATAGCCCACACCTGTCCATGAAATAGCTTTTGAGTTGATAGTCCCATTACTTTTGGCCCCTTAAAAAGTGGGAAGCACATATAGAAACCGTTGTAATTCCTACACCGTTCACCTGATTTGGATGTAATTACCCTCAAATTAAATCTGAAAGTCTGCAGTTAAAGCACATCTTATTTGTTTCATTTCAAAGCCATTGTGGTGGTGAATAGAGGCCAAAATATGAAAATTCTGTCAATGTCCCAATATTTATGCACCTGACTGTATATGACAATTGAGAAATAATTATAACTTCTAAGCATATATTACAACATATTAAATACAACTTCATACATTCATTCTTTAGCTAAGAACTCTTGTACTCAAAGTGTCTGACTCATGTTCAAAGATATTAATTTCTCTGCTAGCGTCTGTTTCTCTGACAGAAGAAGAACATGACAATCTCAATAATACAGGTTAATATAGCAAAAGAAAATATGCTAAAATGGCTTATAATTACTGCCACATCAAACAATATACATTTATTGCATTTATCCCCTGAATGTCATTAGTATTATCTCCATGCAAAAAGCATCAGCGGTTCCAGGGGCGTTTTAAGAGAGGAGGGGGCACCCACGCAGTTTTCCCGGGGACAGCAGTACTGCGCATGCGCAAATCACCAGGAAAATGTCCACCGCCATTTTCCCAGTGATTTTTGCTGCTCTGCAGCTCTGGCCCATCGCTGCGGACAGGTAAGTATAAGACTATAAGGGTGCAGGGTGTGGGCCCCCCTGGACCCAGGGGCCTGTGCGCGCTGCACACCAGGCATCCATTATACATCCATTATAGATATGCCCCTGAGCAGTTCCTACCTTCTCCTCTAGGCGAGCCTACAAGTGTATGTATGCGCACAAAAAACAACTGGCTTCTAGGGAATGCAACAGCTACAGTTCTTAGAAGCTGGGTGAGGCTGGTGGGATAGAAGGGGATTGGGAAACAGTCTCCCTGAGTCTGGCGTGCAATTAGCAGAAAGTGTTTCCAATGTGAAGCCATTGCCAGTCCACTCATTGGGGAGGTTGATTTTACTGGGGTGGCTGCAGCCCCTAGGTGAAATCCGTCACTAGTTATAAGATTTCCATCTATAATCTGTCAAAGTCAAATAATTGGGTATGATCGCTTTACAATTATTATCTGACGATATAGTCGTCTATAGTCTGATGGCGTGTTATTAGGACGCTACTTTGCGTCGGTGCAATCCAATGCGCACAAATGCGAACACACACATGTATTCACATACACACGTGCAAATATGCGAACGCATACATATAAAATGGTTCCCACACATTAGAGATAATAATCAGAGGTATTAAAGGTATCGTTAGCTAATAATCAAGATGTAAGATGTACTTAAAAGAGATCTAAGGTTCAGAATACAGTGGACATGTCATGTTTGGTATCATACTAAATCCCTGTTTATTTGAAAACATCCGTTTCTATCGGCAAAGAAGTCGCATCATGCGTCCGCTAATTATGGATGATAGGGAGTTATAGAGTAGAATGCTATTTCTTGTATGCAGTGTTGTAGCCAGTTTTAACCAGTTCTTCGGCGGGAAGATACACAATGTGACCGTTGGAAGACTGATCCATACCCCTGATGACACTGTATGACCAATGACCAGAAGCAAGAACCAATGAAAACCTGCCAACTTGTCCCTTTGTTTTATATGTAACCTGTACCGTATATAGGCTTGTGTACTGGCTTCAGTGTAACGACATATTCTTTGCAACCACAGACTTCTGGACTGAATGATTGTATACTGGAACCAGTGTGCGCACGCGTATGTATCGGCTGTACTCATTGTTTATTTAATTGCTTTTTACTCTAAATGTTAAACTTACATTGTGTTACCCTTTTTTACATAAATAACTTTTGTGCTTTGGAACCACACGATTAGACTGGAAAGCAATTCTTTCTAAAGCGACTTGCACCACAAATTAGCGACTGAACGGCATTCATAGATGAGGGCTCGCGACTGATATCACGCTACCGGAGATCACGCATATCGTATGGATTTCGGTTCCTCAACAAAGGGTGGACGCGTCATATACGGGTAAGAACGCAATCTGTTCAAAGCCTGTTTAGCACTTTATGTTGTGAAACCGAATATCCGTTTTTGTGTAATTTAAGGAGCGCTGATTAGGACCTAGGAACAAGAGATAAAAGTCTGTTTCTTTTATTGTCACTTTTGCGCTGTAATAGGCGATTCGCACAAAGGGTATGCGTCTTCCCTGTATTGCTGCCACATGTTTAAACAATCGTTTTGATAGTCTTGTTGTATTTATAGTGTGATCACTTGTTAAAACTTCTGAATAGTTATTGTCACTTGGGAAAGCAATTTTTCTGCGCAGAAAACAAGGTGGGATATGAATGTATACGCGTGCTTGTGATGTGAAAAGAAAAGGTTTTTGTACTGTTGAAAATAGACAGGGCTGGTAAGGTGTCCAAGAGGTGGGTAGGACAGCCGTAGCAGTATACATAGTAGGTATAACTGGACGAGAAAATGGATTGTTTCTCGGCCGAACCCCCAATAGTAATCGCAAAGTCCATTGATAAGTTTTAGTGTCCCTGGGCAATGTGATCGTTCCGCATGGTGGTGTATACCGTGACTGTGACTTGGGGGTCGTGGGAGGAAATCAATGGCAAGGTTAAGTGTTAAAGGAATACTTAAATTCTACCAGCTGGAGATTACTCAAAGTAGGAAGCGGTCGGACAAAGCTTGGTGTAATTTGTCTGGAAAGCAGAATAATTGCATAGGCACTATTCTGCTCCTCATTGTGTAAGCTGACAATCATGCTTAAGCGGTCAGTTGTGCACAGTGGGAGGAAGTGAGTGGACGCAGCTTGTAGATTCGTCCACCGGTCGAAGTCCCTAGTGAAAGCGAAAGCATTGTCCCAGATGGGTGCTAAGCAGTCTCTAGGGATGGTCGATGAGGTGCTGCTTATGGATGGGCCAATTGGATTGGAAAGGTATATAATGCATGTGAATTATGGCACGTACGCTATGGCGTACTGCGACATATGGGTCAAGATGACCACAGGATGTATGAAACCATTTCCCAAGGTTGGCAGTTTCGATTTGGAGGTATTAAGCAATGTTAGAGATAACATATGTTTAGTCAAATCATTGAAGAAAAGAGTAAAGTACAATGACTGTTTAAATCTGTGGCTGCACGAGGGGAACACATGGCAAAATAACGCGCCGCAAAGTGGCGTGCCGCGAAATAGCGTACTCACGTGTCAAAGTAGCATGCCGCAAAGTAGCGTACTCACGCCGCAAGGTAGCACTACCACGCATAAAAAAGAGAGCGCATGCGCACCTCCACCGCCCTATGCGGCCGCAGGTGAGTGTACAGCCGATACCAAAAACTAAAAAATTGTAACAAGTAACTTATATCCTGTATTAAGGAAAATGTTGTTGTAGAAGATGATGAACCCACTGTAATTTCAGCGATTGCCCATGCTGTTCACATGCTAGATGTTCCACAGAGACAAGGAAAGGGAGCGATCCAACCAGCAGGGGCAGCGGTTGAAATTGGTGAGAGTAGTGGAGACCATGGTAGAAGAGGTAACATCCATAGTACCGAAACAATAAGTCCAGCAATTAATCCTGAACATAGTGATGTGGTAGGTATACATCCTGTCCGTACAATAGCAGTTCCCAATGGGAAACCGGACAAAGATGGTATAGTTCCTATAAGGAATGTAGCAATGCATTGTCCATGGACAAGAGCAGAATTGCACTCAATTATGTCAGACTTCCCAGATCCTAGGAAAGAGTTGGCCAATGTCAGAAATTTCTTAAAGATTTAGGTAATGCTCATGAACCAACTAATAAAGATTGGCGAGTGGTGTTAAGGGCCTGTCTTGCTTCCAATACTGATGTACAAAAGTTTATTGCGGATTGTATATTGGAGGAGGATGAATCCTTAACAGATGAGGATAACCAGTTGAACATCAAGCGAATAATCACACAGTTGGCCTTATACTTTCCAGTGGTAGTGAACTGGAGCAAAATCTTCACTATTAAACAAATAGATAGTGAATCTGCTACAGAGTATTTCACCAGAGCCCTGCTAATGATAACCCAGTATACAGTGTGACACAGTCAGGATAGGGGTCCCTCTCCTGGGGTAAATGGACTCCCTCTTTACACACACAGCAGCCGAAGAAACAGGATACAAGTCTGGGGTTCTCGTACAAACTGGTCGACGCCATTCTTTATTTTGCCAAATGAATATATACATAAACAAAACATAAACATAAGTCCTAGCCCGGCTGGGCACTAGCTACACAGCAGGTTCCCTTTCTATAATAACGGTAGGGCCTATTGCCCTCACCATCAACAAAACACGTGCACAGTACATACAAGGATTAATCACCAAGTGTCTCCGAACAGGCTAGTATGCCTGCTCTCCCAGGTGTGAGACACTCAGCCACAAACAAACCCAGCTTCTATTGGCCAATTCCAGCTGCAAGCCCTAATGAGCCTACCAGGCTGAAAGGCCCAAAACCTGGAGTGGCCTGTGGATGGAGCCCTCCCTCTCCTCACAACCACACCACCAGGACCCAAACCGGCTTTTCTCTAAAGCCGACATTTCTAGTCTGTTATTCCCAAACAGACTTCTCCTGGGGGTTTCAGATCACATATGACAGTAACCTAGGACATACATAGAAGCCATTCCATACTTAACCCTGTTGTGATAGAAGCACTGGAGATCAGAGATAAAGGATTATGTACGCCACAGGGAGGAAGCTCTTACGGTACTAATGGATGGTCTCAAAGATAATCTAAAGACCAGGGTGCAAACCTCTCTACCTAACTGGAGAGGAATTACTGTAGATACACTTAGAGAATCTGCTATAGAACATGATAAGAACATTTCCAGGAAGAAAGAGACACAAAGTGACAGGTTAATGGCAGTGAGCATTCAGGCTCTAGAAGGAGCATATACACAGCCACAACCTTACAACACATACAGGCAACGAAGGTATACAGTAAGGTGTTATAATTGCAATAAAGGACACCTAAAGAGGGATTGTAAAGTGAGAAATTGGGGGCCACCTAAGAAGTGAACACATAGATTCACCCAGAGAGGGCACTCACAAGAATCTGAAAATTTCCAACAGTTACCCGCTCACATAGTGACAGCAAACGCTCTGCTGGAGAGTGATAGTCAGTGCTAGAGGTCAGGTCATACCTGTAGTCTACAACCAGTCAGGTTAACTGCAAATACTAGGGAAGAACCTACAATGACAGTTGATATATCTGGTACTAAACACACTTTTCTTGTAGATACAGGGGCGACCAGATCCGTGATAAATTCTCCGTTTAATTTACAGGTTACCAACAAGACCATATTAGCAATGGGGGTAACGGGGAGAATACTGCAGAGGTTACTATCGGGCCGCTGCACACCAAGCATTCCTTTCTCCTGGCAGTGGCGGCTCCTACTAACCTGCTGGGAAGGGATGTGCTGTGTAAAATGGGATGTGTCATATACTGTACCCCTGATGGTATATTCCTAGATATACCAGAGTAGTTTGCGCATGAGGTACAGGATATATTGGATACACCACAAAGGTTAATGCTGCACTCTGCTGTTCTAGAACAAAGTCCATCCCAAGTAAAAGAGATGTTATTGGAAATACCGGGTTCCATCTGGACCAAAGATGGACAGGACACTGGATTGATGGCAAACATAGCTCCTGTAATGGTTAACTTGAAGAGTGGTAGGCAGGCTCCAAAAATCCCTCAGTATCCATTAAAGCCAGAGGTGGAGCTAGGGGTGTATCCTATAATTGAGAGGTTACTGCAACATAAGATTTTAATTTGTATAGCAAGTTCAGCCAATAGTCCAATTTTTCCAGTGAAGAAGAGTGGTGGGAGGGGCTATAGATTAGTACAGGACCATAGAGGAATTAACAAAGTGGTTGAAAACTAATTCCCTGTAGTGCCCAATCCAGCTGTCATCCTCATGCAGATTCCACCGTCTGCTACTCATTTCACTGTCATTGATTTATGTTCTGCTTTCTTCTCTGGTCCTCTTCACCCTGACTGTTAATATCTATTTGCATTCTCCTACAGAGGGGTACAATATACATGGACATGATTGTCCCAGGGCTTCATAGATAGCCCCAGTATTTTCTCCCAGGCCTTACACGACTGTTTGCAATCTTTTCAACCAAGCAATGTCTGTCCTTATTCAATATGTAGATGATTTTTTGTTGTGCTCTGATTCATTTATGTCATGTTTAAATGATACTAAACTGTTGTTACTTCATCTTTCACAAACAGGGCACAAGGTTGCAAAGGACAAATTACAGCCATGCCAGACTAGGGTCAAATAACCCAGGGGCTAAGACACTTGACAACAGACAGAATTCAGGCCATACAGACCATGACACTGCCACAAAACCGTACCTTCTTGGGGATGTGTGGATACTGCAGGACGTGGATCCCGGGTTTTTCTATTTTGGCATTACCATTGCAGGACTTAGTTTCATCCTCAAAACCCGACAGTGTCATACACACTGAGGAAACAGAGCAGGCTTTACTAAACCTTAAGGATAGTCTGACAAAAGCACCTGCCTTGGGAATACTAGATTATGAAAAACCCTTTGAATTATATTGTACGGAAGCTGATGGCTGCGCAGAAGGTGTCCTCACACAGAAACATGGAGACACCAGCAGACCTGTAGCATACTACAGTGCACAATTGGACACTGTGGCAAAATCACTCCCGACGTGTTTAAGAAGTGTAGCTGCAACTGCTCTTCTGGTAAATAAGAGTGAGGACGTAATATTAGGGCATGATGCAACTGTTTATACAGCACATGCAGTATCTGCTTTGTTGAATTCAGAGCAAATATGACATGGGTCTTCAACAAGGTTCACAAAATGGGAACTAGTTCTGATGGCACCTGCAAACATCACCAATAAACGGGGCAATAAGTTAAATCCAGCAACATACTTACCATATGTGCCTCGAGATGCACAAAGGGTGGAAGGAGGTGAGTTTCTGGTTGGAGGTGAGTTTTGCAGGTATACTGACACACATGATTGTATGGAATATTTAAATCAGACCATTGGAAGATGTATATTTGATGTTTTACACAGATGGGAGTTATCATAGACAGACAGACACAGGAGAACTATGCTGTTGTAGATGACGAGGATGTCATAGAAGCTGAACCCCTTGGTCCACCTCACTCAGCCCAGGTGGCTGAACTAGTGGCATTAAGAAGAGCGTGTGAGTTGGCAGAAGGTAAATCAGCTAATATATACACTGACTCTAGATACATCTTCGGGGTAGTACATGATTTTGGGGCTCTTTGGTGTCTTAGGAACTTTATGACAGCAGCAGGCACACCAGTAGCACATTCACAGCACATAAAAGGACTTCTGACAGCAATACAGTTACCAAAGGCAGTAGCCATCATCAAATGCAAAGCCCACACATGTGAAGAAGACCCGGGTCAATGGTCAATAACAGAGCAGATGAAGCTGCCAAATAGGCAGCAAAGTTACGTGTAAATATACCAACTAACAAAGAGATGGTCTTCCAGACAATAGACACACAGAAATTAATTGAAATGCAAGATTTGTGTTCCCTACAGGAAAAGGCGGTCTGGAGATCGAAGGGATGTGGTCAAGAGTCCTCTGGACTCTGGAGAGATGGACAAGGTAGGCCTGTGGCTCCCAGGGCATACTACCCAAGCCTGGCTGAGGCAGCACATGGTCTGACTTACCTGGGAAAAGAAGGTATGTGCAAGTTGGTCAGAGCATATTGGTGTGCACAAGGCTTTTCTTTGCAAGCTGGGAAGCTGTCAATGTCCTGTCTGACTTGTTTGAGGAAAAATGTCGGGAAGAAAATATCAACTGAGCCATCATGTATCCCTCCGACAGATGGACCTTTTCAGGTAATACAAATTGACTTCATCCAATTACCACCTTGCAGGAATCTAAAGTATGTATTAGTTTGTACTGATGTATTTTCTAATTAGGTAGAGGCATATCGAGCTGCCACTAATAATACTGTTTTTATTGTTAAGAAGATTGTTCAAGAGTTAAGAAGATTGTTCAAGAGTATGCAGATACGGTATCCCTAGAATCACAGAAAGTGATAGGTGCACTCATTTCACTGGTGATGTTTTCAAGAACATGTGTAAACTTATGGGAATCAATAGTAGACTTCACACCCCCTACTGACCACAAGCCAGTGCGAAGGTGGAGAGAGTGAACGGTACCATTAAGAATAAACTGAGTAAGATAATGGCTGAAACTGGATTAGGATGGCCAGAAGCCTTACCGCTCGTCCTCCATAGCATCAGAACCACTCCCGGACCGCCTCTTAATCTGTCCCCCTTTGAGATACTGTTTGGAAGGCAACCTCATTTGATCATAGGTCCACAGGATGATTTGAAGTGTATTAATGAGGTTACTGTACAATATCTTATAAAAATGAGCAGACAACTGAAACAACAGCAACAGAAAACAACAGAAACTCAAAATGTTGTTACCTGGTATGCCAGAAACAAACTGTCATGATGTTGAACCTGGAGAATAGGTTATGATCCAAAATTTCCTATGCTCAGATTGTTTAACAGACCAGTGGGAAGGTCCTTACCAGGTGTTGATGACAAGTACCACATCTTTGAAAGTAGCAGAAAGAGATACCTGGGTCCATTCAACTCACTGCCGAAAAGTCAACCACCCAAAGGTGGTACAAGGCGAAGTCGAGACAGATAACGTGGACCTGTCAATTGCGAACCTGTTCCAGGAGAAATAGAGACTGCAGTGAAAACACCTGAGCTAGAGATGTGTACAGACTACTATCCCAGCAATGGAGTGGCGATTTGTTTCTTTTTCTTGTTCCAGGGTTCTTCTCATTTTCATTTGTTTCAGGATTTCCTATTTTTGTGACTGAGGACAGATGACGGAGAGGGAGGCCGATAGTAATGTCGATAGAGAGAAGTCGGAGGAGAGAGCAATAGAACAATCAGGACAACAGATTGTCAAACTCAGTTCAGGGATTATTAAGAGATCTGTTAGCCATGGAACTCAGAGACAGTGTGAGGGGCTATTGTCTGAGGAATATTGTATCTGTGAGTACTGTGGATCCCTAGTTGATGAGAAATGCATCCAACGATGCCAGTCCAAGAGTAATCTGTATTTGGGCAGGCATCCTTTAGAGGATTACCATTTCTTAGTGGGTAAGGTCTTAAACCAGACTGAATGTTGGGTGTGCACTCACAAGCCTCAGGGACAACATAATGTAGGATTAGTACCATTCCCATTACATTTCTCTGAGGTCCTTGAATTACGGGGAGGGAGGTCCATAGACGGGAAGTATAACATCATCAGGTCCCCAAGTTTAAATCTCTGCCAATACTCCATAGATCAGTCTTTGCTGTGTCTAAACACATCATACATAGAAAGACTGGAGAATTGGGAAGCAGACTTATTGGATCAGACAATGGCTCGCCACACCAGTAGTGATGAACCCCCGAGACGAGGACATAGAAACAGACCGAATGTGGTATCTATTGGAAAAGTTCCCATGGGTTATTGTCGAAATGTTATTCAAGCTGAAATGTGTCTTGAGCAGACGGGGACAATAGGTATAGGTAGTTTTGTTAAAACTTTATGTGATATTGTGCAGGATTGTAATATACCTTATGTCCTCCCAGATAATGTATACTATGTTTGTGGAAGAAGGGCTTATTCTTGGTTATCTCCGAATTCCAAGGGTTTATGTTTTATAGGCAAATTGGTCCCAGAGGTAATGACCCTTACACATGATGAAATGATTGGTATCCATAACACCACACCACCTCTATACATACACATGCAGTATGAACATCGTGACAAAAGAAATATGATCCCTGGTGAAGAACATATAGCTACACAGTTGATTAGTGAAATGACTGGTTTCCAAATTTTAGTAGATTCCACCAGGATTACTCGGGGAACTTTACATTTTAGATATATCCAAGACCTGGCTAAATTAATAGACAATATCACCGAGGTGTATGATGACACTTTCAGATTTATTGGTAAGGAGCTACAGGCTTATAAAAAGGAGTTCGTACAACATAGGCTATTGTTAAACTACCTGACATCTATTACTGGTGGATATTGTGTGACTTTGGCCACCCAATTTGGTGTCAAATGATGCACATACATCACCAATAATACTAATGACACCAAAGAAGTGATTGACCGGAGAATGGATGAAGTCCTACAACTGAAATGGGAATTCTGATAGAATCATAATTCTTCACTGTATGAGATGAAGGAAGAGGTAGAGGAATGGCTCTCATGGTTGAACCCTATAAAATGGTTCTCCGGTCTAGGACAGTGGGCCCAGGAAATGATTGCTAGTGTAGGTAAGCTCCTTATTCTTATACTTGTTGTCAAGTGTGGAATACGTACCACCAAGGTAAACAGTGAAAATGAAATCATGATGGTGGTGAGTAGTGGTAGTATAGGTATTAAGGTCAGGATCATAATGCATAAAGAACTGCATTATGATCCTGAAATTGAATGTACCGTCAGATAATAAAATGTGAATAGGCTTAGTCATGTATAACAATATATATTGTAAATGTTACATTAAACATCATAGATAATGTAGTCTCAATTCCCCCAAACTTCCTTTATAGGTTAGATGAGGTCCTACATCCTACCAATGGTCCCCTATAGATCCGCTGAGTGCATATAAGGGTTGTTTCACCCTTGCCTGAGGCGCACTATTGACGGTTCAATTACAGAATTGTGTCATACCGTATAGAACATTAGATAATAATTTATTATGCATGACTAAATAGGTTATGAATAGAATATGATAGTGTTATGTTTGCTATCAAATGGTGGGCTGTCAGTCAAATAATTGGGTATGATCGCTTTACAATTATTATCTGACGATATAGTCGTCTATAGTCTGATGGCGTGTTATTAGGACGCTACTTTGCGTCAATGCAATCCAATGCAGACAAATTTGAACGCACACATGTATTCACATACCCAGACGCACATATGTGAACGCATACATATAAAATGGTTCTCACACATTATAGATAATAATCAGAGTTATTAAAGGTATTGTTAGCTAATAATCAAGATGTAAGATGTACTTAAAATAGATCTAAGGTATAGAATACTGTGGACATAACATGTTTGGTATCATACTAAATCCCTGTTTATTTGCAGACATCCGTTTCTATCGGCAAAGAAGTCGCATCAGGCGTCCGCTAGTTATGGATGATAGGGAGTTATTGAGTAGAATGCTATTTCTTGTATGCAGTGTTGTAGTCAGTTTTAACCAGTTCTTCCGCGGGAAGATACACAATGTGACCGTTGGAAGACTGATCCATACCCCTGATGACACCGTATGAACTGACCAATGACCAGAAGCAAGAACCAATGAAAACCTGCCAACTTGTCCCTTTGTTATCTCTGTAACCTGTACCGTATATAGGCTTGTGTACAGGCTTCAGTGTACAGACATCTTCTTTGCGACCACAGACTTCTGGACTGAATGACTGTATAATGGGATCAGTGCGCACGCGTATGTATTGGCTGTACTCATTGTTTATTTCATTGCTTTTTACTCTAATTGTTAAACTTACATCATGTTACCCCTTTTTACATAAATAACTTTTGTGCTTTGGAACCACACGATTAGACTGGAAAGCAATTCTTTCTAAAGCGACTTGCACTGCAAATTAGCGACTGAACGGCATTCATAAATCTTTAAGAAATTCATGATTTATAATAAATGCTGGTGATTATTAGTTTATATAAAATTAAGGCGAATGACCAGTGGCGTAAGTTTTTCCCAAGCGCCCGGAGGCAAGTTAGAGTTTGCCCGCCCCCGAAAAAGGATAATAAATATGGTACATATATATAAGTTTTCAGATATTATCGTTTTATTGATGACATCATGTTAATGTGGAAAGGCACTGTAAGTGATTTAACAAACCTTATCAAAGAGCACAACTTGTCTAATCGTCCAGCTAAATTGACTACTATCATTAGCACAATGGAAATCAATTTTCTTGATGTCACGATTGTGTTACACAACAACAAAATTATCACAAAGTTATTTGTGAAGCCCCCAGATAGGAATACGATATTACGCCATAACATCTTTCACCCGAGATCCACAGTGAAGAGTCTCCCGTGTTCCCAGTTCTTGAGGGCATGTCATATTTCGAGCAAAGCAGAAGAAAAAGAAAAACAACTGAACAGTATGGTTGAGAAATTTATTGTGAGGGGTTATCCAAATAAATAATTACTTAGCGCGAAAAAGAAAGCATTAGCGCACAGTAGATAGGATTTGTTGATGGAGAAGCCCTCTAGAGATATTGGTAACACACTACCATGGGTTAATAATTTCTCAACTACTAGTAATTACAGTAGGAAGGCAGCAGAAAGTCTTTGGTCTCTTATTACCACCGATCCCGATTTGCCATCACTCAAGCAGTGCAAACTCATGCCCAGTTACACGGAGGTCCTAGTATTAGAGACCTTGTAGTGAAAACTGATGTAACGGGCATAAATAACAGTAGTGAGTCACATTTTTTTGAGGAAAAAGGGTGGAAAGTACCGCTGTATAGGTTGTGTTACGTGCAATTATTTGATTACAGGGGATACATTTGCTCATCCCTACACTGGCAGAATGTATACCATTGGACAGCCACTCACATTCACCTCAAAGTTTGTTGTGTACCTTCTGTCTTGCCCATGTGGGTTATATTATGTGGGCAAGACAAAGAGGCAGTTCAAAGAACGCATGGCATAGCACAGGGCAGCATTCAGAGCAGCTCTGGTGTCTGGACACAGTGACCAAGCTGTGGCCAGGTATTTTGTTGAATCCCAACCATAGTATGGCTATGTTAAGATAAAGAATGATTGAACAGGTGCCGTTCAAGATAAGAAGAGGTAATAGGTCTAAAACACTGCTACAAGTTGAGGCCAAGTGGATTTTCATGTTAGATACTGTGTGCCTTTGAGGCTTAAATTAAGCATTAAGTCTGAGCTGTTTTTTGTAATATTTGAAGTACATCTTTTTACTTTTATACATATGATATCTGTGCTAGCTTTATTATTTTTTATAGTAGGTTCCTATTTAAAAAAAATGTCTAATATTATATATTAGATATGAAATATTGATTATTTTTGTAAGAAATATGTTTCACACTTCTGCAATGTTTTTTATATTTTTTCATTTTTTTCTGTAGGTAGAACATGATATATTCACTGTGTTTTGATTCTTCTGCTTTTAAAATATGATTTTTTCACACTCATATGAGTGTTTTAATATAATAGCACTATGATAGGTATGCCACATCTTGACTGAAGACTGCCTTATATTAAATTATTTATGTATATATTTTTCAATTACTTAGTGGTCTTTTTATAATATGTTTTGCACTTTATTATAAAAAAAAACAATTTTGATTGTTTTTTTCAACTTTTTTATGCACTGTTCTGCAATAATTTTTTCTGATATTATTTTGATTGGCATTCCACAGGGCCGGACCGGCATCTGATCCGTAATCACGTCACTTCCGGTGATGCCCAGCATCGCGACCGGAAAGGAGGAGTTCGTGACGGGGCGGCTGCCGGCCCGGAGGTGAGAATGGAGTCCCTTTGGATATGTAAGTATTTAAGTCTATGCTTTTCACTGTATGATCTTGTCTGTCCTGAAGATAATGGTAATCCCCGAAACGCAGTAGAAATAAAGACATATTGGCTTTACCTTTACTGTAAGTCTCAGAGTGCCGCTGGATGTTGAATACTATAATATATATATATATATAAAAATATATATACACACATACATACATACCAATACATACATACACGCACATGCAAATATTGGTGATAAGAAATTGAAATTATTAAGACTATGACCTGATAATTAATAAATATGCCACTTCTGGGCCCCATATTAATGTATATATAAATACATAAATACAGTATATATATTCCTTACACAGCTCCACCCCTCCTCACACAGTTTTCCCCCCTCACTCAGATCTTCCCCCATATAGCTCTCCCCTCCTCACACAGATCCCACCCTCTCATAGCTCTCCCTTCCTCATTAGACCCCCATACACACATTTACAGTTCTCTCCACTCACTCAGAACCCACCATACAGCTCTCTACCCCCTCACTCTGCTCCCCTGCTCACACTCACACAGCCCCCAGCTCACAGACACCCCCACACACACCTCTTCCCAATCACTCAGATAACCCCCTCACACACATAGTGCTCCACCCACACAGATCTCCCCACTCACTCAGAACTCCCCACACAGTTCTTACCCCCCCTCCATCACTCAGCTCCCCCCCACACACAGCACTTCACATACACATAGATTCCGCCCCTCCTTCCTAACACAGAACACATTCCCTCCCTACACCGATGTCCCCTCTGGTCCTAACTATCATAAAGCTCACCTAGCCATGGAGGATCACTTGCTGAGCCTGCAACACATTGAGAGATCAGTATCTCCATACTGGGGGCATGGTGTGGGTGTGAAGGGAGCCGCGAGTGGCGTGCCCGTCCGCCCATACCACGTCCCCTGCCTTGAAGCACTGATCTCTAAATGTGTTTCAGGCTCTGCAGTTGTTCCCCGCGATCACCCTCTCCACCTCCGCCCACGCCCCCATTTCTGCCAGCAGAATCAAATAGGCAATTAGGGAATGTACATACCTCCGGCAGGTGAAGCAATGGAGGAGGTGCCCCCCTTTAGGGCTGGTGCACGGAGGCAAGCGCCTCCATTGTCTCCCATACTTCTGCCCCTGTGAATGATGAATTCTGTGATTTTGTGTCTCTCCTTTCCAAATCATAATTAGGCCCACCCAATACCCAAGATCAGATCATCGTTGAACAAGCCCATATAGAGCTTGGCAAGACTTGGGGCAAACTTGGGTATCACACGGCCATACCAAGAATTTGTAAATAGTAAGTAAATTGACACGGTCCTTCCAAGGCCCCACTTTCTTTTGATAAAAGTAATGAACTATTTTACGATTCCTTGGCATGGAATATTAGCTTGTAAAGACTGTAAATCAAATGTTATGATATAATAAGAGCTTTTTCATTTAATGTATTGTATTGAGTTGAGAAAATGGTTATGTCACTAAAGGAAGATTGCAGAGAGACAGCGTGATGTTGTAAATAATAATATCTTGCTAAACAGTGTGGGACCCATACCCAATATAATAGGACATCCTGGGGATGTGTCAAGTGTCAAATGTCTCGTTGATTGTTCAGTTCTGTATGATTGTAGGAAGTTAAAAGACCTCTCTTCTGAATATCTACTACTTTTCCTTTGAAGCAATGGAATAATTACTGCAAATAAACAAGTTACCACCATCTATTTACTTTGAGACTGAGACTAGTTACAACATTGATAATGTCACGCTTTGGACACTTAAAACCACTTTCTTACACCTCTTTAGTGCCTGTCCAGGCTAGTGCTGAGGTCCGCTCATGCTGTGAATCACTCCCGGATAGCACAGCGGTCCGCTCACGCAGCACATCACTCCCGACTGGTGCTGAGGTCTTCCTGCTCTGCTCCCACCTCATCCACTCAGTGTCATGTCACCGAGCATGAAGATGGCTCTCCGCAGTCCATTGCGATTGCTAAGCCGTCACAGCACTACACAAGGACGCCCACTTTACCTTACACACATCTGTAATGTTTAGCAAGACTGCAAAACCATTGGTACAATCGAGTACCATCACAGCCTCACGCACACTTGCACAAGCTCTGACTTTACTCAGAAATTGCTAACTTCATTGCACGCTATGATTGCTCAGGCTACGTAAGGCATTGCAGTGGATAATTTATGCATGCCCATGCAATGGCATTCAAATGCACTGGCACGCCTGCGTTTCGCTGACCACCATCTCGCCACCACCCACAAATGGCACTTCCTGTCAATCACACTGCGATGGGCCTGCATAGTCACTGCAATTGCAGTCCTGATCGCAGTGGCCAGTTCACGCGCAGTGCGGTGCACATGCATGTGCAGAACGCAGGAATCGTCCAATTGCGTGCGTATTAGCGACTGTGATCCTTGCTGAATCAGGCCCCCAGTCCGTTATATCCAGTTCCAAGGTCTTGAAAACAAGTCTCCAATACCATCTTGCACTCCAGTCTGGTTTTATCACTGAGACTTCTTCTTAACTGACTCCATCGGTCCCATTCGATACCTCCAATCATCAGTCCCATCCGATAACTCCAATCATCGGTCTCATATAATATCTCCAATGATTGGTCTCATTCAATATCTCCAATCATCAATTCCATCTGTCATCTCAAAACATCGGTCCCAAACCGATTCAGAAATCCAATTTATCATCATTGGTCTCAAACCACTCCAGGATATCAACTCATCATCTGTCTCCAACCGATTCAGAACTCCAGTTCATCACTATCAGTCTCAAAACAATCCAGCTCTTCCGTTCAGCATTACCGGTCATTCCGGCCTTACTTAACAATCCAGCATCATCGGTTCCAACCCGATGCTGCTCATCTATACAGTATCATTAACTCCAGTTCTCATTCCTACTCGCTGTTAATAGACATTGCATTCCTGTTTTTGCCTTCGGGTCATCATCCTCTACAGCTCCTCTAACTCCTCACCTCATACATGAGGAAGTCTTGGCTCAAGCCTCCAAACTTCATTCACACCCCCTAAGTCTCCACTTCAGCCTCCCATGCCTGTTCCAACCAACTCCAACCCTCAGGCGTGACACAGGGCCTAATAATACATTTCTTTTGAGCTGTCCACGATAAAGCTTGGAAACAGATAATAAAAGCCTGTAAAAATCTTTGTGCACCCAGGACATGGGAGCGAAAGGAATACAGGAGAAGCATGCCTTATATACTCGGTTGGTGAGACACTCTACTGTTTTTCAGTAGCTGAATAATATCACATGAACAGGGCGTTTTTGAATCGTTATACCCCAATTGTGAAAATCATCGGGAGGGGCGGAACTACTGCACCGGGGCTTGCAGTGAAGAAGGGGACAGCAGCCGGGTCGACCTTAGCTGCAGGGCCATCCACTGCCACTCTGGATCACAATGTAATGCAAGGCGTCCATCAAGAAGGATAACTTGTGAGCGGTGCAACCGTCTCCCGTGCCCCCGGCTCCCCTGATTTCCCTCCTCTTAGTCCTGTCACTCGATGGTAAGTGTTGCTTACCAACCAGTGTTGCCAACTCTGAAATGAAAATCAAGCAACTGATGAGTGAAAAACAAGCCTAAACCAATCCAAAAAAGACCCCTAAAAAGCTACATATAGCTATATACTGTATATATAAAACATATATAACCAGTGGCAGTTTAAGAGTGCCTGTGTGCAGGCTCCGATTGGGCCCTCTCCTCTCTGGCGGTGCAGTAGACTCTGGCATTGTGCCACACACAGATATGTAACATGTGATTACCTTATATCTGGCTACTCAGTGGAATCTCAGGTGCTGCTGCTGGATGGGTTGGTGGCTGAAAAGCTTTCTTCTGATTCTCCAAGTCCTGTGTGTAGACACTATGTACAAACTTGTGAACCAATCTTAAGTCACAACTTCACTGCATGTTTGTGAGGATCTGTGTTGAATGGATGAATCACTAAATTAACTATGCTGGTCGGCATAAGGCAACACACAGACAAGCAACCTTAAATAAAAATGAAACCCAAAAACAAGCAACCCGCGACCATCAGAAAAAAACGTGCCCAATTCTGCTCGTTATAAACGGAATTGGCAACGCTGCTAGCAACGTTGCAGATGTGATGTAATGTTGCCTATTGCCACCCTATCAGTCTGCTTGTCAGTGAAGAGAGGAGAAACCGGTGTGGCTGGAGAATGTGAGACTGGAGGAGGAGCCAAGCTACCAAGTAAGAGAGGGGGGGGGGGTGGCATAAGAGCACATCACTATGCAGTACAAGGGAGGTAGGGGGAGAGATTAGAAGCACAATGATAGACAAATAGAGGAAGTGTTAACAGCATGTTACTGGCCAAAATCATCTGTACTCATTCTGTATAATTTGCTATAACAACTGTCTGGTGCCTAACAAATTAAGATTTACATTAAATTATTACCACCTATTGTGGTATATGAGAGTCTAAATTATTGCAGAAAATCATTTGTTTTCAAGCAAATAGTATATAAAAAAAAATCACCTACCACCATTATACAGTGCAGCTGCAATGTTATGGGTTGTACCAATACCGTTGAGCCAGTCATTTCACTAGGAAGCATTGAAACCATTGAAGCACTAACTAATAAATAGACTACAATCAAAAGAATTTCGGTTCAACACACAAAATGACTCCACTTTGTGTAGATGCCCTTTAAATAAAGTTAAACATGTTTTGTGCATTATGGCTAATGACAAAATCCCCTCCTTTCTAAGATTAAACTTATTTTATCAACTTGTACAATTAACAATGTTTTTATCTAATTTGATTTTCCAGGTTTTTTATAAAATAAATGACACTACATTTTTATTGTCTAATACATCATTACCACCCTTTCTATCCTATATTGACATACATTCCCTTCTCTTTACTATTGTATACACTTGTATGATAATTCAACTATTATTTTGTTCCTTAATATAATAGCAGAAACTTTCTCTCTCTGATGCTGGTATAAACCATAATTTAATTCTATACAATAATTATGTTATTTTATATATCAATTTTTGCCCAATACTATGCAAAATGCTTTACATTTTATATATGTAAAAAAACACAAAATACATAAGAAACTTAAGTACTAAGACTATAGAAAAGAGATAATATATATAATAAGTCTATAGACAGAGAAGAACTGGGTCTGTCTGTGAAAATCAGGGCCAGCTGATAACCAAGTGTAACACCTCTTCTGTCTACACAGTGACCTTTACATCTCCATTTGCCATGGAAACATTACGTGTTTGTACATGTTTGTTTTCAACAGGTGTAAGTTCTCAAAAGAATTAGGATCAAAATACACATTTTCTGCATCACTAGTAACTGTGCAATTGCACTGACGTAACAATCTTGGAAGAATTTAATAGATATAACTGGTTTGTTCACATTGCTTCTTTTGATGACATTTTGTATTCCGGGGCTATAACTCTAAGTTGAAATTAATATTTGACAGTTTCAAACACCCATTCCTCCTCCACACTATCCACTACGTTGACCCTGCGCAAGGGGCTAAGGTGTTCGACGCCCCCTGCAAACTATAAATTTGCTCCTTTCCTCCCATTTTTTATAAAGGGACAGCGCGCGCCGAAGGCCCTTACACAACGTCCACAGTAGTAGTGCCCCTTACACATTATGCCAAACTGACACACAACACTCTATACTTAATTGAAGATCCGCTCCTGGACCACCGCCGTCCGACAGCTCCTCGCACTCGGCACTATGGGAGAGACGTCATGTTGTCTACACACACTGCGAGAGCCTGAAGGTGGAGCTCAGGTGTGAGCTCCAGCCTCCGGCTGCAGGGAAGGAGCTGCCGGGTAACAAAATCTCAGCAGGCGCTCAGTAAATGGAGAAGGCGGTGGCAGTGCCTCTTCAGCCTCTAGTGTGTACGACTTTGTAAGCGACAGGACCTGGCGGGGGTGCTGGCATCGGTAAATGCATACACACTTGCCGATGCCAGCAACAAAGGAGCGACGGCGGAGGCCATGCTGCATTGCCCCCGATAATGATATCGCCCGTTGCATCTGCATGCAGTTCCAATGGAGGATGTCGTTGATGACACGCAGGAGCATGCATAGTCAGCAACATAGCGGGTACACACTAAACGATGTGCCCGATATGTTGCCCCGATTTGCCGGTTTGGACAACTTATCATCTAGTGTGTTCCCGGCTTTAAGGTATTATACTTCTTTATCACCAGTGCGGGAAATGGAGATAAGCAGCAGCAGGCAGCTTCTAATTAAGCCTGAAGGAGCACTGCATTGAAGGGGCTGTTGTCCATCAGTGCCTCTGGTTTCAGGGACCAGACAGTAGTGGATGCAGTGTCGATGATGGGCACAAGTGGCTAAAGTTTAAAGTCTGCGCATGTGTCCTGATCAGTGGCGTCACTATTGGGGTGCGAGCCGCCCTGGGTGTCACCCTCGGAGGTAGTGACACCAAAATGCCGGCTCCTCCTCAGTAACAGGAGCCGGGTGCTGCAGTGTAACATTCTCCTGCAGCACTCTGCTCCTTTCACAGAGGAGGAGCTGACAGTGCAGGTACAGTCTCTAGGGACAGCACAGCATGTCTGAGGATGCTGGGCACCCCCCCCCAGAGTGATGCTATTAAGAGTTCCGGAGAGGCCACACTCCCTTTATAATAGGCCACGCACCTTTTTTGGGGGATATTTAGAGTGCACAACAGGTGTCACCAGAGTCGGTGATGCCTCTGGTCCTGAGGGTTACCACTGAAAGCTGCAAAAAAAATTTGGACGTAGAGAGAAAGGCAATTTCAGTGGGCATTTCTGGCTGATAAAAGGGGAGTGACTAGCCAGACATGGGCGTGTGCCAGCAGCAACTGCGGCTTTTGCAGTAGTTGCACTGATTTTGGCACCCCTTTTCAGACAGCCATTTTGCGTCTCAATAAGGCTCGTGCAGTGTGCGACCGATGGTGCATCTCTTAATACGCAAAGCCGTGGATCAGCGTTGCAGCCAATGAGCATCTCTGTACAAATACCATTTGCGACTGCGGAAGACTCAGTCGCGGCTGCAATAATGCCCACCTGTGAATCAGGCCCAAAGTGAGCATTGCCTCTTTAGAGTTCTAGGAACCCAACTGACTCATTGGTACTCAGTAAGGTGCCTGCAAGAGAACTTCAAAACTGCTACACCATGGGAGCTGCAAATAAATCTGGGCAGGATATTCCCCCAGCCTAGAGTCAGTAGCATCGGGGCAGTCTACACCCTGCTAGTTTCACATGAATAAGGGGTGCAGCCACACACATTCATGCCACAACAGGTGAAGTGTCTAGGAACAAGAGCTATGTCAGCCATTAATCACAAGTACAACCATCACTATCCTGCAAAATCCATGTCCCTGCTCTGTTATTGTGGCCAACAGATTAGCCACCACTGTGCCACAGTAAGTAATGATTCAGCCAGAGCAATCAGCAAAGAGGTGCTGCAGCAGCTTCATACTTCCCAATAAGCTATATCTCTTCCCTCTCTTTGTATAAATGTTTCTCCCTTTGTCAAAGCATCTGATAAAACTGTACACAGTTGTGAGAAAGAGTAGCACTTTTCTTTCTGCATATGAATAGTGCATTAATGTATCGGAAACTACACTGGGCCCAGCAACTAAATTCATAATAGCCAACTCTCCCTCATTGTCAGGGAGACTCCCTGAAATAGCAGCAATCTCCCTGACTCCCTGAAGAGTCCAGCAATCTCCCTGATTGCACCTTTCCCCAATTATGTAGTGGTTATATATTTAAAAAACATAAACATATATACATTCAAATTGGATCATTAGTATAAATTCCCTGCATTGGTCATAAGGTACAATGATGCCTATGGTTACATGCATTTTCTGAAAAGTATCGGTGTGTTTTCATCAATAAGTTGATCTTACTAACTGCTTTGGGGCTCATTTACATACGGATGTAAGTCAGTTTTATGACACGCCTCTCAGATGTAGCAGTACACGTCCACTTTACCATCGCTCTCATAGGTGTTGCTTTCACAATCTCCCTGAAATGCTTTTTCAAAAGTAGGCAAGTATGACTAAATGTAATTAGATTCTTGAGTCACAATCCAAAACCATGAAGTAAGCACAGATGAGCATAGATGCCGGGGACTTTTACTCATCTGTACGGACATTGAGTTCCATGGTTTACCTCATATATAAGTTTCCGGGAATGGCACTCAAGCACCCGCTCCGCCTCCAAACGTCACAGCATGTCAATCATGCTAAGCTGGGGGTCTGCAAGCAAGATCGCAGGACCAGACTCTTCAACATCAGAGATGTGCGTTCATCCACGGATGAATGTACATCTCTGAATCAGGCCCATAGATCTAATTCAAACTAATTACCTTCTTGGAGTCTCCAATTTTCTCACAATTATTGCAGTTTGCTGGGTGGTAACAATGTCATGTCTAATTCCAGTTTCACCAAAAATGTCCCATTACTTGTATATCAGTCCAGTGTATTTGTTCATGACAATTCTTCTCAAAGGTGTCTAATGAAAAATAGCACTTTTATAATTGATTGTATTATAAATAACATTAAATTTTATGCTGGTTATTTGTATATTTTATAATGTTAAGCATCTGAAAATTACAGTCTTTTTATATTGTTGTAATTGCATTTGAAGACCCTGCAGAGCGATTAAATGGTCAACGTTTCCTTAATTTGTTCACCGATCTGATTTATAGATTAATGAATTAACTTCTTGTTCAACTCGTTATTAAATATATGAGTATTAGGGGTAAACTTACTAAACTGAGAGTTTTTAGAAGTGGAGTTGTTGCCCATAGCAACCAATCAGATTCGAATTAATATTTAACTTGCACCTTCTAGAAGATAATAGCTAAAATCTTGCTATGGGCAACATCTCCACTTCTAAAAACTCTCACTTTAGTAAATATACCCCGTAATGTCTTTTTATTTATGTAGAATAGTTATCTGTCCTGAGAGCCTGATTCAGCAAGGAAAACAGTTGCTTAGACGCACGCAATCAGCCGATTGTTGCGTTCTGCGCATGCATATGCATCGCAGTGCGTGTGCCCGAACTAGCTATTACGATCAGGACAGCGATCACAGAGGCTATGCAGAGCCGTGGCAGAGTAATCGACAGGAAGTGCCATTTGTGGGTGGTGACGGGGGGAGGGCGGGGTTGGACGAATGCAGGAGTGCCAGTGTGTTTGAACGCCGTTGCAGGGGCGTGCATAAATTAGCCACTGAAATACCATACGCAGCCTGAGGCCTCAAAGCGTGCACTGAAGTAAGCAATTCCTGAGTGAGGTCTCACCTGTCTTAACTGTGCGTATGGGTCGATGTTACCGATTGTTTCACTACGTTAGCCAAGTATACGGATGTGAGTAAGGGGAAGTGGGCGTCCTTATGTCAGGCTGCGATCGCAATGTGAATGCAAACATTTACATATCACCGCTGAGTCAGAGTGATTTACACAGTACTCAGATCTACAAACATCTTATATCTGAAAATAAACTTCTAAACATATCCCATGAAAGAGCATCTCGTGACATATCTTCTTCTGCATATATTATATATATGTTGTCTCATTTGCTATGGAGAAAAGAAGTACAAAATATATTAAACCAGCTCTATTTGCATTATACCTGCTTTGTAAGAGGCTAGAGCCTGCAATTTCTCAAGAGAAGCTAGTACGATAGCATCTATTATGAGTACAAACCCACACAACATGTCCAGGTACTTACATTTAAACTCATTTCCATGATTTGAATAGTACTTGTAGCACTTTTTTACTATTTTCCTGTAGAAGGTTACATGTCACACTAATAAATAATATGCATTCCTGTGGTGAGGCTCTCAGTGAGTATATTTCACATTTTCTTACTTCAGGTCAAGAGACTTGTGCCTTAAGTGTGTTCAAATCCACTGAAGAGACAGTGTTAAAAAGCTAGTAAGACCATGGGTTAACTTTACTTATACCCAGGGCTGCCATCAGAAATTGTGGGGCCTGGGACTGACAAAATACCCCCCCACCCTCCTCTACCTTATTCAAACACAATTGAAAAAAAATTGTCAAATGTTTTGGCCCAAAATTATAAAGATCTTTCCCAACTTCACTACCCCCCCACCTGTTATGTGCCATGATTTATCTGCCCAGCTTTCTCCACTTCACTCCCCCCCCCTCTTTATTAAGTCCACTCTGTGCCCTGCCCAGCTCTTTTTTCCAAACTTCACTCCCCCTCCTGCCCTGTTTATATTATTATTAAACCCATCTGCGCACAGCTTTTTCTCACTTACCTTATTTTCTTCAAGATGGCTCCAAGTTCCCCACTCCAGCTTCTTCCCTGACAGAGACGCTGCTCCTCTCGATCCACGGCTCTTCCGACCTCGCCCCGGCTCCTATACAAACTTTATTAAACATAGCAGGGGCCAGCGGGTGTCCTTTAGGTTGGAGGAGCAACCCTGGCTGCCTCCTCTATTTACTTAATGGGACCGGGACCAGGTCGGTAGTGTTCAATCCAGGTCGGCAATGTTGAACACTGTGATGAAATGTTTATGCCATGAATAACACCAATTGCTGGAAGCTTGAATCTGGCGTTTTTTACTAAGTGGTGATGAAGAGCTTTTTTATGGAATAATCAAAGATTTTTAAAATATTCAGCATTTGGTGCCCTCTTTTTGTGGACTTATTAAATGACAGTATAGAGATTAGGGGTGAGCGGGATCGGTTTTACTCGGATCTTTAAACGGCATTTTATTGGCTATTGCGTATCATGTGTTTTGGATAGCCAATATAATAAATCCGAATTTGCGGTAAAGTGGCGATAAGAACCGAGTAAATCCGAGTAAAACCGAGCCTGCACATCCCTAATATATATATATATATATATATATATATATATATATATATATATATAGCAATTCCAATAGCCGGCACTCCAATACTAAATTGGGATATGTTGCGCCCGGTGCCCTCCTTTTATCTCCCTGTATGGGGGGATAAACTCATATAAAATCATGCATAGGCGGCACTCGCAACGACTCAATTAAACTTTAACGCCAGTAAATGGATCAACGTTTCAATGCTTGATGCATTTTCGTCAGGATACAGGAAACATTTAAAAAAGATTATTAAAAAACAGTGGTGCTAGCTAGCATAAATAAATTGCAATATGTCCTCCTGAGCCAGAACAGCACACACTCTAAATTATGACAGTGGGAGTGCACAGCACATATAATGTTACTGTGTAGGGCAAAAAATGAGCCACCCGCACAAAAAGCCCAAGGTAATCAAAACAAATGCCACAACATAGCGGCATGAGTCCACGAGGTATACTCACAAAAAAAGGGTGGCAAAAAACGTCAACTTATAAAGTCACCGTAAGTAACCATGGTAACCACTGACACAGCAGGGGTGGCATCTCTGAATAAACAGAACTAGTCAACCCGCTGCTATGTCGGCTCATAAATAAAAAATAACCAGCTCCATTGGTATTCTAGGGTGTGTGTCAAAGGTCAGTGTATACAGGTATTATCGACAAGGATTGCACATAGAAAAAAGTGGTACACATAGAGAAGATATCCAGCATATAATACATAAAGATAAATAAATAAAGAACATAATCCCAATTCAGGTACACTGTCCCCTATAGATGGAAGTAGATTCATCTACAAAAAACAACCTAGTGTCAATGCTTCATTGAGTCCGTTAGGAGCTATAGAATTCAAACGGTCAATCCACATACATTCACGCTGTAAAAGCAGTGTATCACGGTCTCCACCTCTTCTCAGAGGGTTAACGTGATCAATAGGAAGAAAACGAAACTCTCTCATAGTGTGTTTAAAGAGAGCAAAATGTCTAGCAACGGGAGGCGTATTAGAATCTACCAGCGACATGGCTTTTTTAATAGATGAGCGGTGGAGAGCAATTCTCTCTTTAAGGTGTCTAATAGTCTTGCCCACATAAAGCAATTGGCAAGGGCACATAATAACGTAGATCACATAGCGGCTGTCACAATCCAAATGGAATCTGATGTCATATTTAACCTTCCTAATAGGGTTTATAAAAAATGTTCCAACGTTAAGAAATTGGCAGTTAACGCAACCCTGACATCTAAAAGACCCCATTTTTTGGCTGGAGCCACGTGCTTTTGTTCTTTAAGTTGGCACCAAGATCAGACTTGGCAACAATATCCTTAATATTGCTACTCCGTTTATAGCAAAAAAGAGGTGGTTTTTGACAAAATTGTCCAATACTCTCGTCGGACCGAAGGATATGCCAATGTCTATTAACAGCCTCACGAATATGCCTGGATGCAACAGAAAAGGTAGAAGCAAACACCATACGTTCTAGAGCTTCATTGCGGTCTTGCTTCTCAAGGGCCTGTGCCTGAGTTAGATTGAGACAGTATGTAATAGCCTCCTGAATCTCATTTGTAGGATATCCTCTATTGATGAATTTATTACCCATGTCTTGTAATGCCTCTGGTAGTTCCGTCACTTCAGACGTAATACACACAACCCATAATAGCTGAGATAAAGGAAGTCCTTTTTTAAGGGGCTTAGGGTGAAAGCTACTTGCTTCCAACAGCGTGTTCTTATCGGTGGATTTCCTAAATAACTTAGTAGTCAGCATTGTACCATGTTTGCATATACAGACATCTAGATAATTAATAGTTGTTTCACTGTAGGACAAGGTAAATCTGATTGAAGTGTTCAAAGTGTTAAGTTCATCAATGAACTGGGTGAGTGCATGCACCCCCCCCAGTCCACACCATAAATAGGTCATCTATGTAGCATACATAAAAGTGTACAAACCGGCAAAAATTAGTGTTCCCCATAATATGTTGTTCTTCATACATAGATATGAAAAGGTTAGCATAGGCAGGGGCCATATTGGACCCCATTGCCGTACCCCTTAACTGCAAGAAAAAATAATTTTCAAAAAGGAAATATTTTTTACGTAATACTATATCTATTAATAGCAGTAAATATTCAACATTAGGACCCTTATAGTGTGGACTACAGGAGAGGAGGCTCTGTACAGCACTCAGACCATCAGTATGACTAATATTCGTATAAATACTAGTGATATCATACGGGTGGCTAGCTCTGGTCCCTGAGCGCCACTACCGCTTACATTAGCCCGTTATTAGTGGTTGCCTTGACAACCGGTGACGAGTTCCGGTTTTCGGAACAAGCACCATTACCGCCCACTTCAGCTTGCTAACAGCGGTTGCCATGACAACTGGTGACGAGCTCCGGTTTTCGGAGCATCACGCTTCTGGCAGTAATGAGGTTACTTCCGGGTCTGACTAGTCTTTTTGCTTCTGATACAGGTGTGTGTGTTTGGCCAATTAGTATGCAGGTATTTATGTGTGTCTGTTGGGGATGTAATTTGCTGCCCATGATGAAGGTGTCCTAGTAAACACTGAAACAGCTGTCGGGCTTACACGTTGGGGTTTGACCTGTGATAAGTATCATATGGATGTTTTGACTGTCGCTTGATGCTGCTTTTTTTGTGTCCTGGTTTCCAGTCACCCCTATGCCCTGACCTCTCTTTCAAGAATATGCTACTCTTTTGAAGGATACTTATCTTGAATTGTTCTATGATGGATTAAATACTTCTTCACTTTAAGGATGTGCCAGCTCGTTTTTTGCCCTACACAGTAACATTATATGGGCTGTGCACTCCCACTGCCATAATTTGGAGTGTGTGCTGTTCTGGCTCAGGAGGACTTCTTAATTATTATAGGAATGATTGTATGCCTGATTGTTCATTTAAGCCTTTGGGAATCAGCGTATCTAATTTGTAGATCCAACGCGATTCCAACTGAAGGAGACATTTAGACCTATCCCCCCCTCTGATCTGGAGAGACACATGATCAATTATACGATATTTTAAGGTAGCTAAACTATGTTTGGCCTCCAAAAAATGTTTTGCTACAGGTTGTTCCGCAGGTCCCTTTTCTATTGCGGCTCTAATGGAGCTCCTATGTAGCGCCATGCGCTCTTTGAACATACGGTCCGTTTTACCTATGTAACACTTACTGCAAGGGCAGACTATCAAGTATACAACAAATTTTGTGGAACATGTCACATAGTGTTTAATATATAACTTTTTACCAGTCTGGGGATGATGACAACTATCCCCACTGATCATATATCTACAGGTCATACATCCCACGCATTTAAAACAGCCTGGTTTCAATGGTCTCAAGCGTTGTTTAGATTTATCAAAACTTGTTATATCAGATTTCACTAATAGGTCTTTAAGGTTTTTACCCCTGGTATGACAATGTAAAATCGACTGATTGCTTAATGAGGGTAATTCCTTGTCTGATGTAACGGCCAATAGTTTTTGACATGTTTTTTGATTACTTTGCTCCCCGTGGAAAACTTAGTGACCCACGGAATACCTCCCTGCTTTTTATCTCTAACTTGAGAAGAAAGCCAAGTTGCTCTAGGGATTTGTAACACCTTATGTTTCTGTCGGACTAAATCTTCACGTTTATAACCCCTCTGGACAAAATTCAAAATTAATGTAGCAATCTGTTTACTAGCAACAACAAGATCACTGTTAATTCTGCAACATCTAATGAATTGAGAATATGGTAAGCTGTTAACCAAACTAGGGGGATGGAAACTTTGTTTATGTAAAAAGTTATTGCAGTTGGTAGGTTTGGAATACATTGTAGTAATTAATTTAGTGCCCATCAATTCTATCGATACAT
Source organism: Taudactylus pleione (assembly GCA_031769625.1). Classification (NCBI taxonomy): domain Eukaryota; kingdom Metazoa; phylum Chordata; class Amphibia; order Anura; family Myobatrachidae; genus Taudactylus; species Taudactylus pleione. The sequence continues at coordinate 2,861,428 of JAUIMM010000052.1, read as the reverse complement.
CTAAAAAATTTATCAGATGATCATCAATCACAACAGTGAACTTGACCGGATGATCAGTTTTGTTATGGGTTTCCAAGAGATTAACCAACAGTTGCCTAGGACCCGACCACAAGACAAAAAGGTTGTCTATATATCGCTTAAAAAGACGAATATGTTGTGCTATGTCACTATTGGAGAAAAATATGTCATTCTCTATCATAAACATAAAACTGTTAGCTAACGAGGGTGCCACAGCCGAACCCATGGCACACCCCGTTAGCTGCAAATAAAATGAATTTTAGGCAGTGTACAGAAGGGGGACTATCGGAAATTCAGTAGTAAGTGCCACTTTAACTTCAGACGAAATGAATCCTTCCTGTGCAGCTCCTAGCAGCGTCAAATCCAATTCTTTCTTTAGACTGAAAGTCGGGTCACCCTGTAATTTTTTGTAGGTATTCACATCAGATAACTGATTGTCGATCTCAGAAATATAATCCTTAGTATCTTGTATGGTAATTGGACCCCCCTTATCGGAGGGGCGTATTACTATGTCTATATATTGGCTCAAATTCTTTAAAGCTGACCTCTCACCATACGATAAATTGGAATATTTGACGGGATTATCAATGATTTTCCGTTGTACTGTGTCTTTTAACATCCTATAAAAAGTTTGTATCGAATGATTACTTGAAGGCGGGTCAAATTTAGAAGAAGCTTGAATAGCTGTGCCTAAAATTCATAAGGCTTTGGTCAAACCACCGGGCAGATCAATTGTTTCTGCCCGTGGTTCGATTCATCAACTTGTAGCCATTTTTCTAGATCATTTTTTATAGGAATGTGTGCAAAAAGAGCATACTTATTTGAAGGACACTACTACATTGTTGAAACTTTTAGATGGTTTACCAGCTTTACCCGACAATGTTTTGTTGTGTACGATTGATGTCAAGAGCCTCTATACCTGCATTCCCCATCAGGCAGGTTTGGCTGCAGTACGCTAACTTTTGACCAATAACCCAGCATATGGGGGCCCTGACATCAATCTGTTTATGACCCTTTTGGAACTTGCATTGAAAAATAATTATTTTTATTTCAATGGTGAATTTTATTTGCAGCTAACGGGGTGTGCCATGGGTTCGGCTGTGGCACCCTCGTTAGCTAACAGTTTTATGTTTATGGTAGAGAACGACATATTTTTCTCCAATAGTGACATAGCACAACATATTCGTCTTTTTAAGCAATATATAGACAACCTTTTTGTCTTGTGGTCGGGTCCTAGGCAACTGTTGGTTAATCTCTTGGAAACCCATAACAAAACTGATCATCCGGTCAAGTTCACTGTTGTGATTGATGATCATCTGATAAATTTTTTAGATGTATCGATAGAATTGATGGGCACTAAATTAATTACTACAATGTATTTCAAACCTACCAACCGCAATAACTTTTTACATAAACAAAGTTTCCATCCCCCTAGTTTGGTTAACAGCTTACCATATTCTCAATTCATTAGATGTTGCAGAATTAACAGTGATCCTGTTGTTGCTAGTAAACAGATTGATATATTAATTTTGAATTTTGTTCAGAGGGGTTATAAACGTGAAGATTTAGTCCGACAGAAACATAAGGTGTTACAAATCCCTAGAGCAACTTGGCTTTCTTCTCAAATTAGAGATAAAAAGCAGGGAGGTATTCCGTGGGTCACTAAGTTCTCCACGGGGAGCAAAGTAATAAAAAAACATGTCAAACACTATTGGCCGTTAGTTACATCAGACAAGGAATTATCCTCATTAAGCAATCAGTCGATTTTACATTTTCATACCAGGGGTAAAAACCTTAAAGACATATTAGTGAAATCTGATATAACAAGTTTTGATAAATCTAAACAACGCTTGAGACCATTGAAACCAGGCTGTTTTAAATGCGTGGGATGTATGACCTGTAGATATATGATCAGTGGGGATAGTTTTCATCATCCCCAGACTGGTAAAAAGTTATAAAACACTATGTGACATGTTCCACAAAATTTGTTGTATACATGATAGTCTGCCCTTGCAGTAAGTGTTACATAGGTAAAACAGACCGTATGTTCAAAGAGAGCATGGCGCTACATAGGAGCTCCATTAGAGCCGCAATAGAAAAGGGACATGCGGAACAACCTGTAGCAAAACATTTTTTGGAGGCCAAACATAGTTTAGCTACCTTAAAATATCGTATAATTGATCATGTGTCTCTCCAGATCAGAGGGGGGGATAGGTCTAAACGTCTCCTTCAGTTGGAATCGCGTTGGATCTACAAATTAGATACGCTGATTCCCAAAGGCTTAAATGAACAATCAGGCATACAATCATTCCTATAATAATTAAGATATATGACATCGGACTAACATTTTGGCATACATGATATCAAATTTTAATGGTAAAGCTGTGTAACATCTATGTTCACTGAGTATTCAAGGGTATCAAATATTCCTAGTGTGTCTCTGTTAAGTTAATAGGTTGGATATACATATAACTACGATTTAAGAATTGTGCATTGTTATGTAATAGATTACATCTCAGAACACAAAGTTTTCTACTTTTGTGTTATTTTTCACCTTGTAGGCTTCCGTACTTTGTAAATTGTGGTGGAGGGTTGTCACAAGATGACGTCATCGGAGGCTCGCTTTCGGTGGGATCTGAGGCGTTTGTTCACTGGTGGTCTGATGTATTTAGGTAAGACGTTTTTAAATGTTCCCTGTATCCTGACGAAAATGCATCAAGCATTGAAACGTTGATCCATCTACTGGTGTTGAAGTTTTATTGAGTCGTCGCGAGTGCCGCCTATGCATGATTTTATATATATATATATATATATATATATACATACATACACATATGTACACACACACACACACACACACACACACACACACACAGTATATAATAATCCCAAAGTTCAGCACTCACATCATCATCTTGTTTCCAATGGAGGTGACCATCAATTGTGCGGCAGGAACATCCAGACACTCCGGCATAAATATACTTATAAAAAGTTGGCACTCACCAATAGATGCATCTTATACCTTTTATTAATCCATAGTAGGCTTACAGTAATGCAATATTTCGGTCCGAACACAGACCTTTTTCAAGGTATATCAACATCATAATGAAATATGCAATCTTTAGGCACAGGTCCCAAGCATAGGATTCGTGAACGAAACGTTGCTTTACTGTAAGCCTACTATGGATTAATAAAAGATATAAGATGTATCTATTGGAGAGTGCCATCTTTTTATAGATAGATTGATATTATCTATGTAATATTTATATGACAGCAAAAACTAATTTGTAACATGAAGAGTGGTTGCATTTCATATACTTACAGACAGTTTGTGGTGTATTTAATAACATCAAACTATAAAATACCACAACAGATGCTTGAAGCAAAGCAATATAAGATGAAACCATATAATACACATGAAAAAGGTTCCAACCTAACCCAAAGTAAAAAAAAATATTTTTAACCAAATAAATAAAAATTGAGTAGAACAAAGTTTGACTGGAAGAGATTATGGGCCTGCTTCAGAGCCAGACGCAATTAGCGCTCGCTCGTCCAGAAAATAGGGGTGGCTATTCAAATGAACCGTTCGCTGTTTGCGGTCTGTTCACGCCTCTAGGTCTGAACGAGCGAACAAAACTTGCGGTCGTTTTTTGGGAAACTACGCCCCCTGGCCGCTCGCATCCTACATCATGTCCGCTATTTATTAGATTAATCGAGTACATCGACCAGCGTATGAGCTGCTCGCTATTCTTGTGGTTGGTTTTTGCTACCACAATTTTGCGAGCAGTTCTGGCTATAAAATAACCCAGTGACGTGCTCAATGACGCTGCTGTTTTAATTATGCACACCCATAAATCGCCCGTTTTGACCTTTAAGCATGCCTGCGATCGGATCTCCACTGCCCGTTTTCAAGCACCTTCCCCTGTTACCACCCACATACGCCTCTTTCTGTCACTCAAATTATCAGGCATTCGCTATTTTGCGAGCACATGAATTTCGACCGCACTGACTGGTTCGCGCATGCGTATAACGATCCGTACGCATGCGCAGTTGGGCAAACATCGCTCGGAGCGAACGAGCGGCCGCTTACGAGCGGCTCTGAATCAGGCCCTATATCCAAATGTAGGGAATCAGTCTTCATTAGTAATGGTGAAAACACAAGGTCAGATTTTCTGTCAGATTTGAACGATAATGATTTAAAAAATCGTTCACTCATTCATATCTGTCAGAAAATCTGACATGTGAGCCTGTAACGATGAACAATGCGCTTTCCCAATTGTCTGATAACGATATCTGACATCTGATGTGTTTGCACTCAGATTTGGTCAATTTCATTGATTTTAATGCCGTTCAAATAGTTGGTAAAAATCGTTAAATCGTTCATCTTTCATCTGACAGATCTGACCATGTGTATGCACCATAACTGATGAAATAAAAAAATATAACAACGACCAAGACGCATAGATTTATTGCAGTAATAATTATGCACTTCTTATTCTTTATGTGGTCATTATAGATATTTCAGCCTGAAAAAATATATTAATCAGACAATGATAATGTTTATATTGACTTTTTGCCTATATAACCTTCAGGTCACAAAGGTGATTTTTCATTTCAAAATTATTAAAGTCCTGGATATGCTGGGGTAAATTTACTAAGAATCATGTTGGTCCCGATTTGCATCCTGGGGTGAAAATATAACTTTTTTGCAAATCGGGAATTTACTAAAATTAAAGGTCGGGTGAATTCTTCATCTTTTGGGGTTGAAATCGGGTGGTTTAATGCCGCAAATTCGGCCATTTTGAACAATAGAAATTATGTCACCATCGGCTCAATTCGGAAGTACTTTTCACTTATTTCTGCCTAAATCGGGAATTTGCCATTATTCGTTTTGCTAAAGTCGGACGTTTTACACTGAACTCTGGGACTCAATAGACATTTTAAATGCACTACCTTCAGAGCTGCGAGTTGGTATCCAACATACACAAATCAGTGTGATTTGTGTATGTTTCTAATGAAACATGCATTTTTAGGGTTCATTTTTCTTAAAAAAATTATGTAGGGTCCCCCCCAAAATGGTACAAGTGGGTTCCAGCCAATGAGAGGCCGCTAGATGAGAATGCTTTGGCCCTGGAGACCCGGTAATAGAGTCTCCGGGCTGTGGCATTGCACCCCAGTTGTTCTGGGTCCGCTGCTGGTTTTAAATATATAGGGTGAACCATACGCATTTTTCCCCCCTATAATTAGAAAACCAGGACTGGCCCTGCAGCCTGGTGCTGGTTCTTAAAATACCGTGGAACCCTACTCGATTTGTTCCCCGTAATTTTTGGAACCAGACCTGGCTGACAAGTCCGGGGCTGGTTCGGCGTTTGGGGGGGGGGGGTTGGGGGAACCCACGTAAATTTTTTTCTTAAAATGAACCGTTAAAATATGAAACCATAAACAAGCAGTCTGCTCCTATTTCACTGATATGTGCAGCCTGCTTGTTCGATAGAGAAATTCGGGCGGTGAAATTGGGACTTCCAAACAGACAGGATCGACCATCAATCAAAATAATCCTGTGAAAACCGGGAGCTTGGCAAATTCCCGATTTTTAAAGTGAAAAAAACGGCCGTTTTTGATCAATCCTATCAGAAATGAAAAACAGGGCAAATCGGGACCAACACGAATCTTAGTAAATTTACCCCTAAGACTATACCATTATACTAACAAATGATCAATGTGACAAGTATAGCTGTGCATGCAGCGTTAGTCTTATCTATTTGTTCTATTCTTCATTATATTCCTTGTTGTTCAGTTAACCCCACCAGCTTCTGTTTTGTGACCTCCCCCTAAATCAGAGTTTCCCAAACTCCGCAATTACAGTCCAGGTTTTAAGGATATCCATGCTTGAGTCCAGATGGTTTCATCAAATTGACGGAGGTACTATTTAAGTGACCTGCGTTTAAGCATGGATATCCTTAATACCTGGACTGAGGAGTTTGAGAACCTCTGGCCTAAATCAGTCTGTAAAGGCAGAGGAGTTCTTTACTATAGCTAGATGAATATCTTTTACACTTTCAACAGTATACATTTTTTTTTCATGCACCTATTAAATAAGCCATAGCTGGAACTTGGGCAGGCCACTAGAAACGGGGGAGTGGAGTGGAGTGCGAACGCAGGCATGCCTGAGCGTCTTAATGCCGCTTCAGAGGCGTGCATAATTAACAGGAAGCATCATAGTACACGTCACCTGATTGTATTTCACACTAAAGTGCTCGCAGTAGGGTATAGTCAACCTGAAGCACTGCGTTTGCTTCCAATGGTTGCATACACTTCCTGGAGATGACATGCGCAAGTGGGCGTCTTAAAACAGGCTGGTGGGCGTCTACATACACAAAGCTATCGCATGCCAGGACATAGTGAGCGGGCTTATGCCTTGCCATGCGGTCGCCTGCCATGCAGTCACTTAACCGAATTTGCATACGCTGGGTGCGAGTGTATGCATCTAGCGAGCGGCTCTGAATCGAGCCCTTATATCATCTTGACAAAGTTCAACTTTCTATAAAGACTGTCCAACGAGAGTAACATCGATTCTTTACATGTCAGTACCAGGAGGGGTGTTATTTCCTTAGCTGAAGCAACTGTAAACAAATGATGTCTTGTAAAGACCCGTTCACACCTATCCCCTGCACAAATATGGTAAGAAGGTCTAATGATGTGTGTAAGGTAAAGTGGGTGTCCTTATGTTATACTGCAAAGGCCTAGCGATCGCAATGGATTAGCATACTATTGCAGTTGAACTGTGGGCCTGATTCAGACGCGCTCGCAAGCGGGTCGATGGTGGCCCAGTACGCGTGCGCACGACAGAGCCGGCTCCGTGGTGCACATGCGCGAGACCCGGATAGCGACGGGCAAACCATCGCTCCGGGTCTCGTACCAAAGGGGGCGTGCTGTCGATGTTGAGTGACAGCACGCCCCCTTTGGTGGGCGGGCCGGGAGAGTGGCTGCCCAAACAGAGGCGTTCCCATGGGAATGCCTATCGTCTGGGGCCGGCCCCACTGACATCACAAGTGATGTCAGTGGGAGTGCTTTCGGCTCTGTTTGAACCGAAAGCACTCTAGGGCTTGCGGCAACGAGACCCTACCACAAGGGTCTCGTCGCAAGCCCGATGGTCGCGATGGTCTTGACCATCTTCCTGGCCTCTCGCTATAGCTGTGGGTGGTCACCCACAGCTATGCGAGCGGCCAGGAGGCTGCTCTAAAAAAAAACCAGAAGGCCGGCCCTGATTCCGAGCGAGCGCTCTGTCAGAGCGTCCGTCTCTGAATCAGGCAGTGTACGTAATTGCAGCTGCGATCACAATAGCGATCCGTAGCGAATCAGGCCCAAAGTTATGAGTTATTGGGTGCTATGAGTGTATTGAATCAGATGTTTTTTAAATACATATATACACTTCAGCATACAAGAAAATACAAATACATTGTGATAATAGTACCAATCATTACAAATAAATAGTGTTGAAAGTGTGAGGGGTGGACAACTCATTCAGCTGGTATATAAAGACAACTCATTCAACTGGTATATAAATAAAGGAATACATTATAGTAGTGTAATAAAATCACACACAATGTTTATTATAAAAAGTTCTATGCATAATACTCAAGCTTTTGCCAGGTATAGAGATGACAGTGATAATATTCAGGGCATGTATCTTAGGATGTTATGCTTACTTTAAGTTGCTTAAAGGTGCCTTATGCATAGTGTCTCTTGGGTCTGATAAGACATTCACTTTGCAAATATGGTGTATGTGTATCATACCTGCCTCCTTCGGGAGACTCCCGGATCAAGGCAGTGTCTCCCGATGCCCGGGAAAATTAATTAAAACCCCCGCATTCCTCTGCTGTCGGCAATAACCTGCTGTAGAGCACCTTCTCTAGCTGCAGTTGCTGCCGGCGGCCACCAGGGGGAGAGCATATGAAAGAAAGGTACCTGGAATTATAGAGAATCTGCAACATGTCCACCACCCTTCTGCAGTGAGGGCAGTAATTACCCTCTCCTCTAGTTATCCCTACTCTCTGCTGCTGCTCGACACTATAGAATAGTAAAGTATTACTGTACTGTTGTATGTCTGGCCCTATGGGTGTGGGTGGTGCATGGTGGTACTGTACGGGGGCTGTAGGCTGGGCACTGTATGGGTGGTGTACGATGGGCACCGTGTCAGTGTGGATATGAGGTGTGCATTCTGGGCACTGTGTGGGTATGGAGTGTCCATGCTGGGCACTATGTTATATGTGGGGGTATATACTGGAAACTGTTGGTATGGGATGTGTATACTGGGCACTGTGTGAGTGTGTGGGTATGGTGGGGGTGTATGCTGGGCACTGTGTTGGTATGGGAGGGTGCATGGTGATTACTGTATGGGTGGTGTATGCTGAGCAGTGTGTAAGTATAGGGGGGTGCTTACCGAACATTGTTGGTAGTGGCTGTTTGCTAAGCACTGTATGGGTATGGGGGTTGTGCGTCTTCTGGACACTGTGTGGGTATGAGGGGGTGTATGCTAGACACTGTGTGGGTAAGGGGCACACTTGCCTATCCTCCCGCATCCTGTGAGAGTCTCCTGGTTTAGTGCAGGACACACCCCTGAGTGGCAATAGATATGCCCACAGGTGGAGTTAGACACACCCTTTGAGCAGAGCATGACACATCCCAATAACAGTGCACCGCATTCCACATTCTATTACCAACTATAATCTCCCAGAACCTAGTTTTGAAAAGAAGGCAAGTATGAGGTGTATATGCATGGAGGAACTTTGAGATAAAATGTTTGTGAAACCCTGGTATAAACGGGACGCCAATCCAACATAGAACCTGTTAGTCACAAATTCATACTCCACTGAGCATCATCATCAGACATCAGCTACATACTCATGAGTGATTGATTATAGTGCAAACTTTTAGCCTTGTGCAGCTTTTACTGTAATAGTCCTCAAATTAGTGATCTAAAGTCGGTGCTGACTTCAAGCACTGGACAGACACTTGGGTTTATGGTATCAAGCAGTGAAAAGCATGGAGTAGAGGACTAGTGGGGAAGTTGCCCATAGCAACCAATCAGCTTCCAGGTAACACTGTTCAAGTACAGTCTATAAAATTATAGGTAGAAGCTGATTGGTTGCTATGTGCAACTTCTCCACTGGTCCACTTCTCCACACTTTCACTGTTGGATACATAAACCCCGCTGTCTGCAGCAGGGTGCATTATTTTTATGTGTCCTGCATTAAGCTGGTACCAAAAGTACCAACAGTTTGATCCTTAAAGTGATGGATGATTTGAAGGCATAACTGCTGTATGCATCACCTGGTGAATACAGTCAGGTCAGCATACTGAGTGTGCAGCACACATTGAGGCTATAAGGGCGTCAGGCTGGGATTTGTGAGTGAACTCGGACTAGGAGTTGCTACCGGAGTGGGACTAGAAAGGCTGGGTTTATAACTAGGAGGCTTGATATAACTCTTCTTCGTTCAGGATGACTTTAGGATAAAGTTGTAGAGCTGGGATGAGGAGCAGAACCAGTTATTACAGGATTGCTGGGTTGCGGAGCAGTACCAGCTATTATAGGATTGCAGGGATGCGGAGAAGAACCAGCTATTACAGGATTGCAGGGATGCGAAGAAGAACCAGCTATTACAGGATTGCTGGAATGCGGAGCAGTACCAGCTATTGCAGGACCGCTGGGATGAGCCATACCAGCTATTGCAGTAATGCTGGGATGAGCCGTACCAGCTATTGCAGGACCCCTACAATGAGCCATACCAGCTATTGCAGGAACGCTGGGTGAGCAGTAGCCAGGGAGTGCTGGAGACGGTTACTGCACTGAAGTCACTGACCAGAACTCCTGCTGTGATATTTCCAGGAGAGACCGCAGCAGGTCTGTGGACAACAAAGCACTGGCAATTAGTGAGTGCCCAGGAAGCTTCCTTTATACCCCTGGCTGTTCAGGATTGGATCGTGGAGTCAGGTTATGACAGATTGGGATTCCATAGGCTGTGAACTAGTCACCTGATTGGAAACAACATGGCTGCGCCCATCTCTGATTTTGGAGGGAATTCAGGTCGTGCAGCACACTGTGGACATGCAGAGAGAATGGTAAGTACTAAAGGACTGGGGAACAATACATCCACATGATCTCTGCAGTTCAGGTCCAGCGTATCAGCTGGATTGCCAAACTCTGCTTGTTATCAGGAGTCTGCAGCTCTCACAGACAGAGAGACTTACAGGTGCACAATCAGTCCAGAAGGGAAATCCTGCAATTAGCAACACAGACACATGCTGCAGCTGAACATATCTCCCAGGCAAACCTGGATATTCTAACCTGTAGAGCGCACAGAGCGGAAGAGGTAAGTCACAGGACAAACTAGTAAAATATGTGGGAAATAAGTCAGAATCAGGACAGTATCCCCCCCTTGATGGGTGGACTCCGGACACCCAAATTGGAACTTAGGGCGAAGTTTGAGGAAGAATTTTTATACAAAATAACTGAAAAAGTGAAGTCCAGAGGAACTCGGAACATGCTCTCAAGCTGAAGTCCTCAGAAATCTTCCCAGCTTTCATATCCGGAAAGACCTTTGGTAATATGGACCTTTCTTCTGGAAGCCTGTAGATCTCATTGCCAATTCTTGGAAAAATACATGGCTAGGAAGGATAGGACCCCCCAAGGAGAAATTTGGGTCAACAATAAACTCACTGTCGGAGTCAGAGTCCAAGACCAAAGTGAGCATGGGAATCTTTTCCTTAGAGGGAACAGAGTTTATGTCTGATAGCACATCCCTTGAATTGGAATTTCCAAAAGGAATCAGAAGACTGAGTAGATTATGAAATCTGAGGATCAGAATACTCTCAGGAACCACTATACGAAGAAGACAGACAAGTATACCCAATTCTCATGTCCATGGATGCAGATTCTGATGTGCTGCTTTTCTTGGAGGCTTGGAAGCCCTTAGTACGTTGGGCCTTTAAAGCTTGATTTTGCGCAGACTGCAAAGGAGTGGAGGACTGAGCAATAGGAGTTCTTGGCAGAAGGAGTTAAACGTTTGGAAGACCCCCAATAGGCTGTCTTTGGACCAAATTTCTTAATTACAGCTTCACTAAAAGTCACTAAATTCTGGAGCATTGGATCATCAGACTCAATTAGTGGATTAGCCCATTCTAAAGCTTCACCTCTAAAGGACATGAAAATATATATAACAATATTGCTAGGAGTAATTCCAGATGATAAATCAGACTCCATGTGATATTGATCCACCAGCGCATAAAACTGAGTTAGATCTCTATTGAAATAAACAGATGATGAAGAATCAGACGAACTCTGGGAGATTGAAACTTGTGATGAACATAGAGAAGCAGTTGTAGAGTCAGCCAGAGACCCTTCTGACTGGAGCGAGGATGCCATCTCCGGAACTGACTGGCAGAAGTCTCCGACTGGGACTGGCAGAACACTTGGAGCCCCATTGATGTTGAGACATTTGCATCTCCTTCTGAGGTTATGGACTCAGAACTTTCTGGTGAGAAAACAATCGGATTCCCTTTTTGGGGTGGCAGATTTAAGATTTTCCTTTGAGGAAAATCCTTGTTTAACTTCATTACAAAAGACTTGAAGGTTGTTAAGTACTGGATCCTTAGTTTCAATGAGTTGATTAGCACACTCCAAGACTGTTCCCCTAAAAGTATTTGACTGTCAACGCTGAAGTAATAGGAATCGGAGATTCAGTCTGAAAGTATGTATGACATTGGTGCGTCAAGGCACGGAATTGAGCAAGTTTTCCATCAAAGTAGAGGGAAGGCTGGGCATTGGCTGAAGATGGAATTGGACTGGGTTCGGAGACATGTTGAATCAGTTGGAACCGAAGGAGACTGAACCAGGCACACACATGGAACTGGATGGAGTCTGGATAAACCTGAATTGGCTGGAACCGAAGGAGATGATGACCCTTCTTGGGCCTGAACCATGAAGTCAACACGGTAGTGCTCTCAGAATGTGGCTGACAGGAGTCCATATCTGAATCTGTGGCACTGGAGACCCCCTCTGTGGCTGAGGCTCTGGAAACCCCCTCTGGGGCTGGCAACTCAGACACCACTCCTGAAGCTGGCAACTCAGACACCCCTCCTGGGATTGTCAGATTAGATATTTCTCCTGGTGCTGGAGACTCAGATGCCTGCCCTGGAGCTAAAACAACAAATACCCTTCCTGGGGTTAGAACATCAGATACCCCTCTTGGGGTTGGAACATCAGAAATCCCTCCTGGGGTCAGATAATCAGAAACCACTCCTGGGGTCAAAACATCAGAAGCCCCTCTTGAGGCTGGCATATCAGATGCTTCTCTCAACCTGAAAGATTTAAATATTTGGTTCCCAAAACTGGAATAGGGTCTTTTTGTCACAGGAACCCAATTATTAATTGGAGTCTCTTTCTGGGCACGCTTCTTTGGAATGGCAGACTTAACAACTTTGCCCAGGGCTGAGGAAACAAACTGCAGATGGCACACCAGATGGTTTAGAGACATGAATACTATGACACTGAGATTTACGACCATCTCTTAGCTTGCAAAGAGAACAGTCTTTAATGAAGTGGTCTCAACTCCCACAGTAGAGGCAAAGGTGAAACTCCTTGCAACGCTGATGTTCAGCTTCTGAGAGCTTGGGCCGTGGATAGCTCCGATGTTTACCTTCACTCTGCACTGAAGCAGAAGCCTTACTTTTAAAAAAAGTCTGTAGCAGGGAGTTCCCTTGGTCACAGAAAATTGAGGAGAGGTCTCCATAGTGCTGGGACTCCAATAATTTCGGGTAACATCAGGTTGATTCTGGATAGGAGATCCTGCAACTGTTCCAAAAGTTGGTGAAGACTCTTAAAATGTGGCATTACAGCAGTAGGGAGCTGAGGAGTCCGAAAGGAACAAAGAGGAACACCACCACTCAGGAGGCACAGCTTTAACAGAACTAACATTGAGCTTGTTCGATGTCAGTAAGTGAAGTTGCAAAGCAGGAGTAGGAGCTGAGACCGCTGAATTGACTAATTGATTCACTGAAGGAGTCGAAGGTCGTACGGAAGAGTTAGGAGCCTGTAGGCCTAAGATATTAGTTTGGAGGCTATCTTGACGTACAGAAAGAATGAGTAGGCCTTGAACTAGCTGACACTGCGGGCCTTTAATCCTTCCACCAGAGCAGCATAAGTTGCAGCAAGTCGGAGTTCATTGCCGTGTTTCCTGACGAATCCATTTAGCCAGTGCTTACTGTCAGGCTGGGATTTGTGAGTGAACTCGGACTAGGAGTTGCCACGGGAGCGCGACTAGAGAGGCTGGGTTGAAAACTAGGAGGATTGACATAACTCTTCTTTATTCAGGATGACACTAGGATAAAGTTATAGCTGGGATTCGGAGCAGAAGAACAGTAGCAGCTATTGCAGGAACGCTGGGATGAGCCAGGGAGTGCTGGAGATGGTTAATGCACTGAAGTCGCCTAGCAGAACTCCTGCTGTGATGATGTTCCAGGAGAGACCGCAGCAGGTCTGTGGACAACAAAGCACTGGCAAATAGTGAGTGCTCAGGAAGCTTCCTTTATACTCCTGGCTGTTCAGGGATTGGATCATGGAGTCAGGTGATGGCAGATTGAGGCTCACAGGTGCACAATCAGTCCAGAAGGGGATTCCAGAAACTAGCAACACAGACACTTGCTGCAGCCGGAATCGGCATGAATTACCGGCGGACGCAAGTCCAGCGGTTCAAATGCCAACAGCACCTGCTCGACATGGGTGAAAATCCTGATCGTCCCCAGGTAAGTATTTACTAACCTATCCTCCCCCCCTAACCCTCCTTAGGGGTGCCTAATCCTAACCTTCCCCAAAGTGCCTAACCTTAATCCCTCCTCTAAGTGCCTAAACCTAACCCCCCCCTTCCCCGCCGCCTAAACCCAAGTCCCCCGGGGGGGGTGCCTAACCCTAAGTCCCCCCCGGGAGTGCCTAACCCTAACCTTCCCTTCCCCTAACCTCCCGGGGGGGTGTGCCTAACCCTAAGTCCCCCCCAGGAGCCCTAAACCTAACCCTTCCTCCCCCCCCGCACGGCTGTCCGCAGCGGCGCCCTGCATCACTTCGATCGGGATGTCGGGCGCCGATGTCGGTAGAAGACAGGCATCTAGATTTAGATGCCCGTCATTTAACCCTCACCAGGGTAAAGCAGTCGGGAAGCCAGCCGTCGGGATTACATCCGCTGGCGTCCCGACTGCATACCCTGCAGCCAGCAGCTGAACAGATCTTCAAGGCAAACCTGGATATCCTAACCTGTAGAACACACAGAGCGGGAGAGGCGAGTCAAAGGACAAACTAGTAAATTATGAGGGTAATAAGTCAGGATCATGACAAAGGGTAGGGAAATCCCAAATGGAGAGACATGGAAACACAGGGACGGATTCAGTATGGATCGCTATTGCAAGAGTGCACGTAGATATATCACGCATAGTGCACATGTGTGAGTTAGCATTGTGATCACTTTCCGATCACTCAAGCAGAATGAAAGCCATCACAGAGTGAGCGACAGGCTGCGAGTGTTTATGGGTGGTGACGGGGGAGTGGTCAGAGAAACGCAGAGGTGCCTGTCCGTTTGAACGCCGTTTCCTGGGCAAGACTTGCACTGCGTTCAACAAGACCTGCAGTTTCTGCAGGTCAGACCTGCTGTAATTGTGTGTGATCACTGATGATCGTTGTGTGTGTACCCAGCATTACTTAATACCATGCTGTTATGTGCACAGATGTACACCAACCCTTAGCAGCCGAAACAAATATTAATTTCATTTTCTAAACCGAGTTAATGACCGCCAAAGCAGGGCCGAAACTAGGATTTTTGTCACCCGTGGCAAGACCGTAATTTGGCGCCCTCTGGTAATTCCCCCATAGTAATGCCCCCTTCAGCAGTGCACCTATAGTAATGCCCCTGTAGTAGTGCCCATACAGTAACACCCCTGTAGTAGTGCCCATACGGTAATGCCCCTGTAGTTGTGCCCATATGGTAATGCCCCTGTAGTAATGCCCCTGTAGTGCTGCTTACACAAAAAAAAACATTACTTACCTTAAACTCCGCTCCTGTGTCTGCCGCTGTCCGGTCCACCCGGCTGCTCCTCGAAACTATGGGAGAGATGTCATAACGTCTCTCCCATAGTGCCTGTGGGGAGAGACGGAAGCTGGATTCAGGAGAGAACTCCAGCCTCCGGCTACTGCGGCGCTGCAGGGAAGGAGCTGGGCGCCCGCTGGTAATAAAATCTCAGCGGGCATCCGGCTTGGAGCCTCCCTGCGCCGTTGGGCTGGAGGACACTAGCAGCGTGTGCAGCGGCGCACCCAGTGCATGTGCAGCTCCGCCCCCCCCCCCCTAGTTGCGGCCCTGGCCAAAGCTGGTTATTTGCTATGGTTGCTATACATACACAATATACATTTGCGTATAACTAAGGCATATTAATGTAACATTTCCCTATGCTCATCCTAAAAACAGCATGGAAATGATGAAACTTAGAAAGCATTGCGAACTAACATGAAATCAATAATTTCAAAGGAAAATTTTAGTTATTACTTGAATTGAAGTGAAAACTATTCATGGATGCAGTGTGACAGACTAACAGGTCAAATATTACACTGTATTTAATAGTTATGGGAAAGTCAACCCATGGATATTATAGTGTACCTGGCTTGCAGTCCCTCCTCACACACAATCACCACAAAGGGGATAATGAATAAAAGCTATACAATCATTACAGTGTACAATAAAACTGAAACGATCTTCAATGCAATATTACAAATCTCTGAAAACTTGCTTGAAGTGCTAAAATATTATAGTTTTAATACTTAAGTATATGTTTAGCATAGTGGGGTGGGTGCCACATAAAACCAGGTGTAATAAAAATAGAACAAAATTTATAGAAATAAAAATGTGAAAAAGTCAAGTTGACTACAAAGAAACCAAATACATTTTTTTGTGGACATGGTTCTAGGAATAAGAATAAAGTAAAATAAAATATGCAACCACTGGATTTAGTGATAAAAGAACAAAACCAAATTGACAGAATATGAAATAAATCTGTCCAGTCAGCTACACATTTTCTGTAAAGGTTAGAACCATCATACATGTGGAAGAAGCAATAATCTTATATACAATTTTGTTCCTGAGGTGTGCACTATGGGATGCACAAAGCTTGTTTTACTAGATGGCAGTTTTCATAAATCACTTTAAAAATCGATAAAAAATATTGTCTGTGCACGTCACAATCCATGTTACGTGATGCAGTAGTGTGTGAAAAAGCTACCCCCATCTACACAATATAATAACACAATATATACATAAAAGTTTTTACTCTCTTTTTTGGATTTTTGTTTTTACTAGAAAAGATTTACATTTGCACTACTTTTGGCAAAATATAGCAGAATATTTCAGGAATGTTAAGAGGAAACTGGTGGCAGGATGAGGAGTTTCACTCACAAATGGTTTTAAATGGCATTAATCTGCGCTGTGACAATAAAGCTGTCTACAATTTTGTAACTCTTCTATCAAATTCTTCTTCTGAAGTTCTAACATAGCAATGCGAAGCTCCAGGCTTTGAACATACTCTTTCTTACGTAGTCGGCACACCTTTGCTGCCTCCCTGCAGAAAATAGAAGCCAAAATACCAAAAAAGTACATGCAATTAATTGTATAAAGGAAGGATGTTTTAACAAAGAGATCAAATAATTAGTATGTGATTTGCAATGATAAGAAACACTCCGGATCTGTATGAATCCCAAATCAATTTAAAAGTTATCCTGGGCTCACAGTCCATTTCAGGGGCCAGATTGCAACTGCTTAGTATTATGCCTATAAAAAGTCCGATGCCAAAAAAGTTATTCTGTTTTATGACAATATAGATCTTTAAGGGCCTTCAGTTCCTCAATCAGAGTCTTGTTTTGGTTCTCAAGCACAGCCACACGATTTTCAAGACATTTCACATATTCTTTCTTCTTTTTCCGACACTCCCGAGCGGCTTCCCTAGAACCAACACAAAATATGTAACTAAGGAAACTACCACAATGCTACATAAGGTGAGAACAAAACAACCTGTACCTTCATGTAAGCGGCATATAATACATTCTAGCTAGGCCAAGTAACCAAAACAATGCATCAAGGACACAGAAGCAACATTTACAATACAAGAAGGAACAACGTGATCACAGCATTATGGCGTATAACACTGTAGCAAAGTGATGACAAATATTTTATAGAAGCAGAGCTGCCTTGATCATAGACATAATAAAGTCACAAACTTCCTATCCACAACCACAAATTTCGGTATGAATGGTGATACTCTAAACCAGCATATATCGCAAAAACACTGAGTTAACAAATTAATACAAAGGAGTGACAATCTAACACAAATTGCAAGCTTATTTGGGGAAAGTCACTCTGAACAAATCAAGTAAACAAATTTATATATAGTCTGTTTAATAAATAATAATAAGAACAACCTAAAATGTATGATATTCTGCTGAATATTTTTCTGGACAAGTCAGATCAGTCTTGAGAGGATGATTCTGTCACAGTGATCACAACACAGGAACCCAATGAACCCAAGCATATAGTTAATACCATTATTTTACTGATTGTTTCTAGGAGTTTTTTTTGCTTTAGTCCAGTTATAAAACAAATCTGAACGCCATCCAAAGTGGTTTAGTTTGTGAAGAAATGAGAGGACAACAAAGGGGAGATTGGAGCCAGTGATTATGAAGTATGATGCCTTGCATTGCCTTATCTCATGAATGACCTTATACATGACAACAATATTAATCAACCTTAAATCACCTGGGTACCCCCTGGCAGCCCATCTTCACTATTTGTACCCCTAACATTTGCAAACAAAACCATTTGTCATTAATATAATTGCTAATAGTTAACATGTTTAGGCACAGCTATATATAGATGCAATAAATCGGGTGGTAAAACATTATGCAAGAATAACTTGTACAAATATATTTCTCACATATTACAATTTAAGAATTTTTTTAAGTGACAATAAAACTTTAGACCACATGCTATTTTATTCATTTTTAAATCTGTTATATTCTGAGAATTACAAGGATACCAAAATGTGGGGGTTTAAACTGTTTCACTGTTTTCCCACTAGCGCCTCTTACATCATGTTTCCAGTGGTATATGTGGTGCCGGAGGGGATGTAAGTAATGTGAATGGGTAGGTGCGCAGTGTGGGCCCTGCACCCATTATAGATACACATGTGATGGGCCTAGATATCCCCAGGTAACTACTTTCCCTATGAGACCAGTAAGACAACCGATCAATATATAAATGTGGGTTGAGTGCTGTTAGCCTTCTAAGGGCTGTATTCAATTGCCAGCGAGAAGTCCCAGACTTTTTGCCTGGTGCACTTTCCGCCTACATCGCTGGTTTTGGGTCCGTAAAAGTATCGCGTGCGGCCGCTTTTCTCCCTGTTCAATTCCAAGGGACGTGAAAACGGGACCCGACAAAACAAACAGGCGAAAAGTGCTGTCAGTTTTGGGGAAATCAGCCTGACCCCCCCCCAAAAGATGTACTGACATGGGGGATCAGTATGGTTACCCCCGAATAGCACTGCTGAAGGTATTTGGGGTACTTAAAAGGTCTCAATAGCTGCTAATTAGCATAATTGCATAAGGGGTGAAGAATAGCATTTAGCAATATTTTTTTCAGCAAAATAACTAGTCTCAGCAAATTTGGGGTACCTGAAAATGGGGGCTAGCATATTTAAAAGTTGCTAAAGTGAAGTTTTAAAAATCATGGAAATTCCACCTGCCACAAACACCTGCAAAGTAAAAAAAACACCAGGGGAATACTTGGGGACCCCCCTGGAGTCTTTTTCGCTGTTTTTTATGTTCCCCAACTTTGCACTTTTTCACCCCCAAAACGAAAGTACTTTTTTGGGGTGTTCTAAAGTTTTTTTTACCCAGTTTACCTTTGGGGGACTGTCCTAACACTGCATGGGGGTTCCCACAACTTTGCACCCCAAATCTGCACTTTTTTTCCACCTCCATTCAGAGGCGAATCTGTCGCCTATCTGAATGCATTGACCTTTCCGCTTAGGCGAAAAGTCATTGCAATTGAATTGGGCGGAAAGTCAACTGACAAAATTACGTTATCGCTGAAAACTATCTGTCCCACAATTTCTGATGGCAGCCCTGAACACAGCCACTGATTTCCGACCCAGATGTTACCAGCACACCTCGAGTACCTTTGCCAGTGAGTTCAGCTGCCGGCGCAGGGTACATACACTGATCTCTGCGCCGCTGATATTTGCTGCATGTACACTACAAGTAGCACTCTTTCTATACCTTCAGTCGATCTACTCTGCCAGCTCGAGGCTTCTGCATGGCTGTTGTATTGGACAAATCATGCTGTAGCTGCAGCTTCACCAGCGCTCTCCTACATCTAGAATTGGTGCGTTATTATGCATAATTACTGTGACTCATCACTGCAGTTATTGGATTCAAACTATATTTCTCAGTGACACCTGTATAACAATGGTACAATGGGATCGGTACCCCTTTATCGTCATACGGGGCAAATGAGTCCAAACCCTTTTTTCTGTCACTCGTCTTATGTGCCTGTCTTAAAAATAGGGGGGCACCAATGCTCTTTCTGTCCCAGGGCACCAAAAAGTCTAGTTACGGCTCTGCGCTCCTGGATAGATGGCGGGAATCCTGCAGGGAGGCAGTGGGTTTGCAGACTTTTGCAGATTTTGAAGCAGATCTGGGATGGGTTGATGCATGGCATGCAAAACATCCTGGAGTGCGTCAATTTTCCTGTTTCTCCCATACTCATTACTCCTTTTCAAGGATTGACCTGGCCCTGTCTCTTGCAGTTTGCTCCCCAAATTATCTTTAGTTGAATATTAAACCAGAGGTATTTCCAATCATTCCCCACTCATTTTAGATTTAGACCTGGCTGGTTCTCGGGGACAAGTGCTTTGGAAGCTTCATCCATCTAGGTTGCTACAGATGGCTACTTAACTCATTTAGTTAATGTTGATCTACTGCTATAGCCAAACTTGTTGCAGTGGACGGTTTGGTCGTGACGACTATTCCTGCCATTGTTGACGTATTTTGTCCAAAATAAAACTTGCTGTCTTATGTAGCTGCTGCTGACCTCCACACTTTGTCTCCAGAAGCTTGGGCTTTCTTGGGTCCCCCTCTGACCTTAGAAGAGGTGGCAATTGCCATTTGATCCAGTTAAAGCTTTGGCTTCCAGAATGCCTCGGGTCCTCCTCCATATATATTCCGGCCACTAGCCATAGGATTTCAGTTTAGTTAACAAGCCTAAATGAAGGAGAAGGAAAGAGGAGAAGGAAGAACAATCGTATACCAGAAATACTCTTACAGAAGATGAGGGAATCTGTGACCGAAAGAAAATCGCACAATGAAGCAAGGTGCGTCAGGGTGGGTGCCCTGTGGACCTCGAAGAAAGGGAGTTATCTAGGCAAGTCTACAATAACTCTATAATTCTTCTTCGGAGTCCATAGGGATCCACAGGGATACCATGGGGATGTCCAAAAACAGTTCCCCTAGGGTGGGGGACGCTCCTGAACAGAAAGAAGAACTCGTCGTCCAAAGGAAACATCCTGGGAGGCAAAAAGTATCAAAGGCATAAAACCTAAGAAAAGTGTGGACAGAAGACCACGTTGCAGCCTTGCACAATTGTACAGCAGAGGCACCACGACTGAATGCCCTAAACCATATAATACGAAAAGAGCATCTGATTTTCTAACAGAATTTGTACGCTCCACATAAATACGGAGAGCACGAACTACATCCAGGGAGGCTTTACCTACAGAAAGGTCTCGAGCCTGAAAACCTGGAACAACAATTTCTTAATTTACATGAAAACGGGACACTACCTTGGGAAGGTAACCCTCCCTTGTACGAAAAACAGCTTTATCCTGGTGAAAAATAAAAAATGGGGAGCGACAAGAGAGTGCTGCCAAATCAGAGACTCTGCGAGTTGAAGAGATAGCAAAAAGAAAAAAAAGTGTCTTTGCTGTCAACCACATCAAATCTACAAAGTCTAAAGGTTAAAATGGGGAAGCTTGTAACCCCTTAAGAACCAAAGACAAATCCCATGGTGCTACCGGTGGAACAAAGGGAGAATGAACTCGCAGAACTCCTTGGAAAAATATCTAACATCTGAAATTGAAGCAATCTTCTTCTGGAACAAGACTCACAGCTCAGAAATCTGCACTCTCAAAGTGGACAGGCAAAGACCACTGTCTAACCGTGCTTGCAGAAGAGCCAGTATCCTGGAAATCCTGGACACCTTAGGATCATATTCCTTAAGAAAACACCATTGACCAAAGAATGCCAACCTCTGTAATAGATGGGGGTAGAAGCAGGCTTCCGTGTCGGTGAAAGAATGACGTCTGGGCCAAGCCAGAGCCACCAGTATTACCGTTCCGCCTTCCTGTTTGAATTTTCTAAGAACTCTTGGGAGTAGAGAAATCGGAGGCACTAGATACGCCAGCTTGAAGCCCCATCTTACTGCCAGTGCTTCGGTTTTTATGTGATGCCATTGATCGAATCTCCGGTAGACCCCATTTGTTTACCAGGGGCTGAAACACTCCCGGATGGAAAGACTACTCTCCGGCGTTTATGTCCTGGCGACTTAGAAAGTCTGCTTCACAATTTAGCACTCCCGGTATGAATATTACCGAGATGGCCGGAAGATGATATTCTGCTCAAATCAGAACCTATGTCACTTATTCCATGTCTGCATAACTTCTTGTGACTCCCTGATGATTAAGGTAGGCCACTGTCTTTGCATTGTTGGACTGGATCTGGACCAGCCTGCCCTGGAGCAGGTCCTGTGCCTTGCTCAGCGCCCTGTATACTGCTCGCAGTTCCAGAATGTTTATTGGCAGATGACTTTCTTGATTTGTCTATCTCTCCTGGAAGGTGTGATGACCAGTCACTGCAGGAAGCAATCGGGAAGCCGGCTGACGTAAGCACGACAGCCGGCTTCCCGACTGCGTTATCCCGGCAAGGGATAAATGACAGGCATCTATATCTAGATGCCTGTCATTTTTCCGACGCCAGGAGACTGACGCCCGGCATCCCGATCAAAGGGATGCTGGGCGCCGCGAGCGGACAGCCGCGGGGGGGGGGAAGGGTTAGGTTTCGTGCTCCCAGGGGGGACTCAGGGTTAGGTACCCCCCCCGGGAGGGTTTGGCTAGGGGGAGGGAGGGTTAGGTACCCCCGGGGGGAGGTAAGGGTTAGGGACCACCCCAGGGGACTTAGGTTTAGGCAGCGGGGAAGGGGGGGTTAGGTTTAGGCACTTAGAGGGGGGATTAGGGTTAGGCACAGGGGGGAGGTTAGGGTTAGGCACCCCTAAGGAGGGTTAGGTTAGTAAGTACTCACCTACGGACGATCGGGATTTCCAGCGATGTCGGGCTGCCGCTACCGGGATCTCTTCATTTGGCTGCCTGCCGCTGCTGGAATTCGAACTCCCGGCCATGTGGCCGGCGGGATTTCATACCGCTTCCGTCACTGCCCCCCATCCACAAAGACTGGCATCCGTGGTGAGAAGCACCAAATTCGGAGTCTAGAGTGGGTGCCCTTTGTTTAGATGCTCCTTTTTTAAGCCACCACAGGAGGGAGTGACGAACCTCTGAAGTGAGAAGGATCCTCTGAGACCTGGAATGTCCAGGGAACCATGAAATCCCCAGGTTCCATTAAAAGCATAATTGACCGTAGGGTCTCCATACGTAACTTGGGCACATGGATGAACCTGTTGAGAGATTTCAGATTCAGAATACAGCGATACCCATTTAGCTTCAAAATCAAAAATAAATCTGAGTAATAACTACTTCTTTGTTAGCTAAAGGAACCGGGCATTGTGCAAACAACCTTCTGGAGAGTAATCCTTTAGGAAGGTGTCACATAAGAATCCCCAGTAGGGAGGTGGATTTCCCACCTAATGCACTCTCTCTGTGGGAGAATGTAAAAACACACTAGTCTTTTTGAAATCTGGAACAGTCTACCTGGAGTGTTCCCTGCTTCCCCCATAAGCTCAGTGAGCTGTTCAGATTGAGGGAATCCAGCCTAAATCACCTTCTGGTGTCTGAACACCAGGTTTATTAGGCTTTAGAAGCCGGTACTTCATTTTCTATAATGAGAATGGAATGAACCGCCCCTGCTAGAGAGGAACATCCGCTGATGAATGATGCTCCTCCTCTCCGGGATAGGCCCAAAGGGAGAAAACCAAGTATCCTCTGTCTCCTCAATTGATATATCAGAATCTGAAAGCAGGGTGGACTGAATGGATGGTGCGGTCCATCTATATGCTTATACGGCTGATGCCTTATTCGCCTGTAACATCTGCAGACAGGTAGATGCTAAAAACCAGATTCTGAACTGAGTGGACATAACCCTCCATCCCAGAAAGGATGTATGGGAAGAGGAAACATAGCAGGTTGTAATCACTGTGGGCACAAAAACAGACAAATCTCAAGTGCACAACTCCAAATTATTGATAATATATAAATGCAATAAAATTTTGCAATCAATAGAGGTTTTTAGCATAATCTTGGCCAAGATTATGGGCCTACCCACCATATCCAGGTAACCTCTTTAGGGTAAGTTCCTAACATACTAGGATTCAAATCCAGAGCGCAGGACACCCCCAAACCCACCTGGATATGGTGGGTAGGCCCATAACCTTGGCCAAGATTATGCTAAAAACCTCTATTGATTGCAACATTTTATTGCATTTATATATTATCAATAATTTGGAGTTGTGCACCTGAGATTTGTCTGTTTTTTTGCCTGCAATTAATCTCATCAGGTATCACCTCTCATTATATATATATATTCAGGGTGTGCAGTCCAGGAATCTTTCCCATATACTCAATTTAATGTGCTTTATTGCACACCTGAGGGAAAGGAGATGCCCCGTCTAGATTAGCATCCCTACCTTATTGGTTTAAAAGCATGGAGTCTTGTACAGTGATCGCAGTGAGTGACAAAATGTGTGGGTCCCAGGGACCGTCCACTTTAAAAAAATGGGGTACTTCCTGACCGTTTCTGGGTCCCATCATAATTTATGCTTTAGAGCTCCCTATATAAAACTCTCAGACCTTCCCTAACCTCTTACAAATTATGCCACACAACCATGCCCGGCCTTTACACATTATGCCGCACATTAGTGCCCTTTACACATTTTGCCACACAGCCATGCCCGATCTTTAAACATTAGGCCACACATTAATGCCACGCAGTAATAACCCTTACAAATGATGCCACACAGCCATCCCCGGCCTTTACATATTATGCTGCACATTAATGCCCTTTAGTCCCCCTATGCATTGCTCCCAGTAGATGACCCCCTATGCATTGCTCCCAGTAGATGACCCCCTATGCATTGCCCCTAGTAGTCATCACCCCTATGCATTACCCCTAGTAGTAATCATCAGCCCTATGCATTAGCCCTAGTAGTAATCCCCCATATGAATTGCCCCCAGTAGTAATCCCCCATAAGAATTGCCCCCAGTAGTCATCCCCCCTCTGCAGTGCCCCCAGTAGTCATCCCCCCTCTGCAGTGCCCCCAGTAGTCATCCCCCCTCTGCAGTGCCCCCAGTAGTCATCCCCCCTCTGCAGTGCCCCCAGTAGTCATCCCCCCTCTGCAGTGCCCCCAGTAGTCATCCCCCCTCTGCAGTGCCCCCAGTAGTCATCCCCCCTCTGCAGTGCCCCCAGTAGTCATCCCCCCTCTGCAGTGCCCCCAGTAGTCATCCCCCCTCTGCAGTTCCCCCAGTAGCAGTCCCCCCTCTGCAGTGCTCCAGTAGCAGTCCCCCCTCTGCAGTGCCCCCAGTAGTAG
Source organism: Taudactylus pleione (assembly GCA_031769625.1). Classification (NCBI taxonomy): domain Eukaryota; kingdom Metazoa; phylum Chordata; class Amphibia; order Anura; family Myobatrachidae; genus Taudactylus; species Taudactylus pleione. Next base: position 2,836,520 of record JAUIMM010000052.1, on the reverse strand, counting down.
TCCTCCCTCTGCAGTGCCCCCAGTAGTAATTCCCCCCTCTGCAGTGCCCTCAAGCTACTCCCGCCACCACTGGTGGAAGGGACCAGGCGGTTCCTTCACCAGGTACCCGCCGCAGTGGCTTACCCAGCGCTGGGATCAAACACACTGTCCCAGCGCCGGGCACGGATGCTGTGCCGATGCTGGGATCAGACACTTGATCCCAGCAAGGCTTTCCACAGCAGCAGCCAATGAGAGTCTGATTGACTCTCATTGGCTGCTCTAACAGACAGCGTTGTGTCTGTTACTGCAGGGGGACGCGCTGTGCTGCAGCCAGCTGTCAGGGATTGGCCACAGCATAGCGCGTCCCCGGGGACCCGGTAACTTTAAAAAAGTGGGTCCCCAGTGCCCGACATTGGGTAAAATACGCGCTATAGTGCATATTTGCGAACACTGCTTGTAATGTATATGCACACTGGTATTAAGCACAATTCTAGGTAAGTCCTAGAAGTTATATACTGTAGTGCAACTTTGGTTCATTTTTGGGGCGTGGGTCCCCCTGGATTGCTTTGATTGGTCTGTTTCAGGGCACCGCATTATAACACATTTTTCTTTTATAACACATTTTAATCCTTCACTGTTTGTTTATTATATATGTACTTCACTTTTTTATTTTCATTCATTATATGCAGCTGTGGCTGCTCTTAACTATTTCTTTTACACTACACTTTTCTTACTATGGCTGGGCCGGTTTGGGGGTGTCCTGCGCTCTGGATTTGAATCCTAGTATGTTAGGGACCTACCCTAAAGAGGTTACCTGGATATGGTGGGTATGCCTTTAGGTTAGTTAGTAGAAGTCACATAAAATGCATATAATATATTTGCAAAAGGGCATTAAAATCAACTACATAAACACATACGTTTGATAGGATCTACATGCATATAAATATATTTGCAATTGGGCACTAAATCGCAATCACATTGGTAGGATATAAGTGTAATGCATACAAATATACTTTGGCACCGAATCAACTTATACAAACACAAAAGTTGGTAGGATTCCAGTGCCATATACCTTGGTTCTAGGAGAAAGGTATACTCAGAGAGCCCAAATCTCCCCTCAGCAGACATTTTCATGATCAATTGTGTCTCCATTTAATAAGGAGAGAGGGGGTTGCAGCTCAGTCTTCACAAGTAAATGTGAAGTACAATTTAACCCCTACACATCCTGGTAGTTGAGGGTCAAATGGAGCAATAGCAGTGATAGCTATAACTGACAGTCATAAATAAAACCTAAACTCCTGTTTCCCTTTACGCTTAGCACATATACGTATAAAGGCAACAATGCAATGTGACCACCTTCACAAATATCTTAATGAATGTGAAGTACTCAGAAAGAAACTCCCACCCCAAGAGGATGCAGAGAATACAGTGATAGTTATAAATGACAGACAGAAATTAAAGACAGTGTCAATACAGCAGCTAGCAAACAGTCAGATACAATGCATTTGTAATATAATTAAATATACCTTAACCAAGGAAGAGGTATATAGGGAGTCTGATCCAGACCCTCGTGAGACCAACAGCTACAGGGCGCACAGAGCGTGGACCGTGAGCGTCTCATACACGTGGAGGGTAGGCGGATCAACCCAGATGCATGAAACCCTTCATAGGGACTGCGTCTGGGTCGGGAGAGGGACTACTGGGGGAGCGTCTACCTCCTCTAAGCTGCATTAACCAACTGGGTACGCTGGCCTCGTTGCAGCAGATACGTCTGCTACCGATCCCCAGCATCAGACGATAGAGCCCTGGCTGGTGTAGTAAGGATGCAGACAATCCCTGGTCCTTACAGCAGCAGCTCTTGGTGCGTCTCTGACACTAGAAGCAAAGAATGCCGTGCGCGATTCCCTGTAAGTGAGTAATCACCTTACCTGACATCTCCCAGCATCCGGTGCAGTCCAGGTTGCAGCATTGCTGCTAGCTAAGCTCAGCCACAACCCGCCGAAATCACCAGCACAATTACTGATGTTGCGGTCCGGCGGAGGTAGATGGAGTCGCTATACGTGCGTCTTAATACAGACGCCTGGTAATGCCAACTCCCCCCCCCCGCTAATTTTGGGTGCGAGGCTGTGCTGTGCGCAAAAGTCCCTCTTCCTGAGGTAAAGTAGTTGAGAGGTATGCTAACTGCTGGATAATCTCTGATCCCTGAAAATAAACAAATTATGCCCACAAGGTCATGAGGTGCTCACAGTAATACCAGATACATGCCCATTGCTGTTTTGGAACGGATTTGCCAACACATACACAGTGGAAGAATTCCGGTGTTCAACTTGTATTGTTGTACTGTGAACACTTGTGAAAACATGTAAAGTGGTCTCGTAAATGGCTCCCTGGAAGGAGTTATCAGTCGAAAAGTGATGTGCCATAGTTGCTTTGAAAAACGCAGGTAATAGTTTGCGTGATATTGCTCGCCTGCAGAAGGTCTCTCTTGGTAGTGTGCAGTGTACCCTCAAGGAATAAGCCGTAAACAACAGTGATGTGATCGCCTATGATCTGGACAACCTTGAGTGACCACAAAATATGAGGACAAATTTATCAGTATGTTCCAAACAGGACAGATTCCAAACAGTTCATCAGATCTGTGCTGCTTGGATGAAAACAAAAAAGAAAAGCATGTCAATTGTGACCGTCAAACGGCGTCTAGTAGTCGGTGGCTTGAAAGGATGTGTTGCAACAGGAAAACCATTGCTTAGGCCCATAAATAAAAACAAGAGGCTATTGTGGGCAAAAAAAGCACCAGAGCTAGTCCAGTGGAAGAAGGTTCTTTTCACAGACAAATCGAAGTTAGAGGTCAAAGAGACGCAAGTTTGTTTGTTGTGCGACAGGTGAGTGCATGCTTCCTGCTCGCATTCAGCGCATAATCAAGCACAGAGGAGGTTCCATTATGGTCTGGAGATGTTTCAGAGATGGTGCAGTTGGTGACATCACAAAACTCAAAGGAATTATCGACTCCAAGCACTACAACATCCTGGTGCACCATGCCATCCCTTCCACCACCAGCCTTATTGATCGTGGTTTCAGCAAAATAACAACTCAAAACAAACCTCCAGTCTTTGCAAATGTTCAGTCAAAACAACGACAACAGGCGCTGAAGAACATGGTTTGACCACCCCAGAGTACTGATTGCAATCCAATTGAACGCCATTGGGATCATCTGGACAGGTGTTTTTCAGATGTGCAAATAACGAACCAAAATCACTTTTGGAAATTGCTACAAGACAAGTGGACTGCAATTTAAGCTGAAATTTTATACAAGTTGAACGTCAGAATGCCCCGCGTTTGCAATGCTGTGATCGCCATTGATGGTGGATACTTTGACAAGAGAGAAATGTAAGGAAATCAAGACTCAATTTATTTGTAAATGATGTGCGAGTACAAAACATTTTTAGTTGCCAAAACAAATATATATTCATCACAAACTATCTTTTGTTCATTCAGTGGTGTACTGAAATTAATGAGCTGTAGTGTATTTAGCTCAATGTTTTTACCAGGTCCAGGTTAGTTGGAGACGTAGCATTACCTAATTTTCGATCTAATTTTTATGTAGCATGTTTGCGGCTTTAGTTGCAGGACAACTCTATGGAAGCTCTACATAATTTGCTAGTTGCACAGTCAACTCCTGGGCATACACCCCTGCAAGTTTTACTCAGCGGTAGAGAGCTTCGGTCGGGACCCTTCTTGGTTATCCAGGCAATTCAAATTTGGGGTATAGTCACCAACAAGTTACATTTTCAGGATATTAATTCTGAAACTCCTTTATGGAATTATAGGTCGCTGCCTGAACTCTCCTCTTCTCCATCTGTATTCCTCAAAACACGAAGTCCAAATTTAACTGCATCTGGAGTAGATGTCAGCAGTCTAGATACGCTAACCCTACTGATCATTGCCAGTCTTCCCCTCCATCCTCCTCACCTGGATTTGGGCATTGTTTTACATTTAATTAGAATGCCTTAAAGAGGTTGTTTTACTGTTCTAGGGGCTTCTGTATTCCTGAGACTCCATCCCTTCATGTTTCTGATTTCTTATGCTATAGACGCTGCTTGTTAGTATTGTTTACACATTCATTGTTCTAATATTGCCTGAGACCTAATTAGATTCTGTCTTGTATACTGCATTTGTGCTTTTGTCGAACTTTATTGTATATATACCCTATCTATTGTTTCATGCTTCTTGTATGGTCCTTTGGGCCTTTATACTATGTATATGCAACTATGGATGTACTTTATTATTGTTGTTTTTTTTTTCTTTTCTTAAATAAATAATAAAAAATACTCTATTCAAAAAAATAAACCCTCACTAACCATATCTGCCCTAAATTAAAAGGCAGCGTCTACCATATGGAATAAATACATATTGCTGAACATTAATGCCATATACATTCACAATGTCGATAGGACAATGCTGATATGGTTGTTGTAATGCTGCAGTGTTAGCAATAATGACAACATATAAAGAGATACGTTTCACATACACCGGCTTCTTACCTGTTTTTCATTAATCGCATCTCCCTCTTCCGCGTTACTTCTTCTGCCATCTGCTGAGGACTATGCAAGTTTGCAGGTGAAGCTGACACTACTACGCCTTGTGGCATAGCAGCGCTTGGTGTGCGTATCTGGTATGCTGGCATCTCTCCAGTGGCAGCTGCAATATAAAGCGTTTAAAGATGGTCCTGTTACACTGAACTTGCAGATACTGGCTGTTTATAAATACTTTTTATCAGATATAGGGCTGGATTCAACTAGCCACGATAATACGAAAACTTAACATCGGAGAAGTTTTCGCACTATTTGCCAGTTTTGGTACGATATTTTTGCAATGCGCACTTCCGTTTTTCGCCATATCCAATTACAAAAGACGTGAAAAAGCATATGTGCGATAATTGTGCATGGCGAAACTATCGAAAAGTATAGCACATTTTGGTGAAATCAGTCTGTACCCCATAAAAAGTCTGACATAGGAAATCAATATAGAAGTGTATTAATAGCCCTAATAAAAGTATTTGGGGTTATTAAATTGTGTGAAATTGTTGTTATATACATATTTGCATTAGTGTGGAAAATTGATAAAAAACAATATTTTTTTGGAGAAAATAATTGCTGTAGTTAAATTGGTGGTACATTAAAATGTGTGCTAGTAAATTTGTGTGTCTATAAAGTGCACTTTAAAAAAAAAAATTTTAAATACACCTGCTGCAGCCACCTGCAATCTTAAAAACACCTGTCCCATCCCATACAGCCCCCCAAATACCTGACTCTTTAATCACATTTTCATCCCAAAAATGACCTGTCATTATTAGGGGGAATTAAGCTATTTAAAATATTCCAAGTCCCAACATTTTTAGCCAAAAATAGATTTTCACCGGGTTTTGTCTATGGAGTTTTTGCACGTGTGATAACTCCGGGAATGGTATTGCACGATATGCATTTAGGTGCGGAAAAAAAAAAAAATCGCTCATGTGAAAACTTATCGTGAAATCGGGGCTTTTCGCGTCTAATTGAATTCCCCCCATAATGTGACACTTTTGTACAATGACCTTTTACAAAAAGATATCAACATTTTATTTTGAATGTATGATAGAGAAGGAAAAGGAAAAACACACATTCTTGTGTCCTCCTGCATGAACGTGTCATCCAAGTCACGCAAGAAGCGCCACAAATATATCTACAGTATTTCAACTATTCTCACTATTTCTGCTTCAAAAACATAAAAAAAAACACGGCATTTCAAACCAGTAAGACATAAGAATATAGACTAGGTGTTTAATATTTCCATCCATGCCTTCTCTGTAGCCATAGTGAAACCTAGCTGTGGTCAGGTAACAAGATTGTATTACATAGGACGTTATTTGTACATTAAAAGAACCCAATCATAAAGGTCTCTAGTTCGGATGCACTCTATTGATATATACGGTATTACACGTGGTGGGAAAATAATAGGCAACAAGTGTTTTAGGGTTTTTTTTTAACAAATTAATGTTTTTACAGTATTTTGGGGTACAGAAAAAAAAATGTAAAGTGATTTTTCTGCTTTTAAATGTTGGAGAAACCCCCACCACACACACACACACTTTTAGTTCCTATCTGCAAGTTCTAAAACCTCTCTCATCACATACTAACTCTACAAATGAACAAGTGCACATAGTAAGTTCGCTACATGGTTTCCTCCAAATAAAAAAAAATAACATTATGGTGATCAGTTGCTTTAAAGAAACGTGGGGCTATCCAAAAGGTGTGTTTAGTCAATAATGGACAATAAACTATGAAATACATAAGTAGACACTAAGGGCCATATTCAATTTGAGACGAAAAGTCCATTGCTGGACTTTTCGCCATCATCTGAGGTTTTGGAAGTGAAAACTTATCACGCTCGTCCCTGTGATTCCCTGTATTCAATTTCATTTTGGCGAAAATGGGACCCAGCGAAAAGGAGATTGGAGAAAAGTCCTGTAATTTTAGGGTAAATCAGCCTGACACCACCCAAAAGATGTTCTGACATGGGGGATCATTATGGGTACCCACGAACAGCCCTGCTAAAAGGTATGCGGAGGTCTTTAAATGGTCTCAATAGGTGCTGTATAGCGTCTTCGGGAAAGTGGTGAAGAATAGCATTTAGCAACTTTTTTGGGGAAAAAAAATAAGGTGTCCCATCAAATTTGGGGTACATGAAAATGGGTACTAGCATATTTTAAAGTGGCTAATGTGAAGTTTAAAAAAATTGTGAAAAATCCACCTTCCACAACCACCTCCAACAAAAAAACACCTGCCACATACTTGGGGACCTCCCCTGCGTCTATTTCGCTAGGTTAGAAGTTTGTCCCCCATTTTTTTTGTTTCGCCCCCAAAATGAAAGTACAGAAAGTTGAGTCTCCCATATCCAAAATGCTTGGGACCAGTGGTATTTTGGATAACGAATATTCCGTATTTTGGAATATTTGCATATCATAATGAGATATCTTGGGAACGGGACCCCAATATACACACAGAATGAATTTGTGTTATATACACCTTATACACACAGCCTGCAGGTAATTTTATACAATATTTTCAATAATTTTGTGGCTCAAACAAAGTTTGTGTACATAAATGAAATTTATGTTTCATATACACGCTATACACACAGCCTGAAGGTAATTATATACAATATGTGTAATAATTTGTGTCTTAGACAAAGTTTGTGTACTTTGAACCATCAAAAACAAAGGTTTCATTATCTCAGTCATGCCAAAATTATTCCGTATTTCGGAATATTTCGATATGGGAGACTCAACCTGTACCTTTTTTGGGGTGTCCTGTGGTCCTTTTTTAAAAATGTTTGACACAGAATAACTTTGGGGGACTGTCCAAGGGGTGCAGGGTGGTTTTTGGAAGTCTGCACCCCAAAACCCAAATTCTGCACATGTTCTCGCCACCTATTCAAGGGTGATACTTTTTCGCAGGTCCCAATGCATAGACTTTTCGCTCCGGCTAAAAGTCGGGAAAATTGAATACGGGGATAAGTCAAACCTGCGAAAATTAGGTCATCGGCGATAACGGGTTTTCGTAGCCTAATTGAATACGGCCCTAAACCACATAAATCCATTTTACTGAAGGAAAAATCATTATTTTACTTCCCCAAACTGTCTACAATATGATCTCTATAATATGATTTTTCCACTCTGACATGATGTAGCTCAACCATTCAGCTATAGTTAGCAGAGTGACGCGAATTGCTAGAGCTTTAGAAAGGCTGTGGCCAATTCACAAGACCGCTCTACCACACAAATCCTCCCTCTCAGTAATGGATGATGTCATAAGTTCTTGACAGTCACTATTAAAGTGCAGCATTAAAAATGCTCACTCACCAAAATCAGCAGTAAATATGTAACTGCTGAATACACAAGTGCCTGGCATCAGAATGAATGAAGCATTTTACAGTAAAAGCATTGTAAAGTTCTATTTTGTAGCAATATGGTGGGATAGGAGTATTAATTAAATTATGTAAAATGATTTTGATGACCTTAGGTAACCAAGGGGTAGATTTACTAAAGCGTCTATAAATAATAAGTGGTGATGTTGTCCATAGCAACCAATCAGATTATGTCTATCATTTTCTATGATACAACAGATAAATTATATATAGAATCTGATTGGCTATGGGGAAACCCACCATTATTCATTATTTAGAAGCTTAGTAAATCTACTCTGAAATCTTTACAATGTTATTAAAAGCAAGTTTGGCGCCTATTGAGCAAAATTGATTTTTATTTCTTTATGTTTTTAAGAGTACAAGGCTTTGGTTTAAAATGTATTATTAATATAAAACAATTACAAATGCACCAACACATACTGCTGTGCCATACTGTATTGAGATAAACAGAACTTAAGACAAATGGAATTGAAGCCCGCTGCTTGCAGGAGCGAGGACATCTTTCACTTTGCACTGAAGTGTAGATAAATATTTGCATTTGTGTTTAAAATTCTGTATATTTAGCTGGAGGGAAAAAAGTAACGTATTTGGCTACAGTTATTGTTTTTATTTATTGCCATTACACTTCAGAACCTTTTACTGGCATTAAAAAGTGGTCACTGCTTATCTAAGCCTGTCCCCACAGACTTTGTTACAAACTCTGAAACAAGTAATCCGCAACATAGGGATGATGAGAAAATTTAGTTTGTCCCATTGCAATATATATATATATATATATATATATATATATATATATATATATATATATATATATATATATATATAGCGTTCCCGCTAGGCTGTTTTAGCGGGGCGCGGCGCCCTGCCCTCCTTCTGGAGGGCAAAAAGCACCCTGCCCTCACAGCCTGCGGGAGCCGTTCTCACCCGCGGGACGCAGTGTCCCGCGGGTGGAGAAACATGCGGTGACCCGGTCACCGCCGGAGAATAGACGCCGGGCGCATGCGCCCGGCATCTATTCTCCCTGTCTGCAGGGCTTGGGGGCTGCCCGGCGTGTCCGTAAGTGCCGGGCACGCCCCCAAGAGTGACGAAAAGGGGACGCGTCTTATAGACACGCCCCCTTTTCCGATGACCATGCCCCCTTCTCGGGCGCGCGTGTGCATGCCCTCTCTAGCTCCGGCGCCCTGCCTATTTATTTATAAATAAATAAATAAATAATCCTATTTAAGGAGGCACTCCGGGAATACACAATAACACTGCACCACTTTGCAATGTTTCGGTTTAATTTCTAAACAGTCATCAGGCATAATATATACTCCATTGACAAAAAAACCTTACGGTTTCACATGGCCCTTTAAGGCTACTTAGACATGATCTGAAATTTCACAAAACCTACTGAATTTCTGCCAAACTAAAAAAAAGCAATGAAATTCCAATCATTAAGGATGACTCCTTGCGCAATACAGATATGGTATGCCATCACACACCGTGGGTAACTGCAGATTCAGCACTCTCACAGAGTGACATTGCTGTCACTCACAAAATGGTGGAGCTGCTAATTCACAGAATCGTGTGCTCATTGGAATACACATATGCAGTCTATGCAACTGAGGACTGAGCAGTTATGTGGCACACACATCTCACTCAGTACCCACAATCTTCCCACTCGGTCACCACAACAATCCTACTGGGTTCCAACATCCTTCTCACTCCATACTTCCATCCTATTCAGAATACACATTCAGCTTCCTAATTGCTAAAACTATGATACTCTGTCTATCCATGTACACTTTCTTCCCCTATACGCCTGCATGCTGCTCTATCTATCCCAATACCTACTGCTGTGTGGTCTCCCAACTGTGCCAGTCTGTATACCCTCATCCACACCAATCTGTCTTTCCCCATCCGCGCCGCTCTGTCTTCCTGTATCCATGCCACTCTGTTTTCTTCCATCTGCACCGCCTTCCCCCCCAACCACGCCGCTCTGTCTTCTCCCTCATCTGTGCCACTCTTTCTTCCTCCATCTGCACCAGTCTGTCTTTCCCAATCCCTGCTGTAGTGAGTTTTCCCATTTGTGCTAGTCTGTATTCGTTCCCCCCGCAGCAATCTGTTTTTACCCATCTGCGTTGCTCTGTCTTTACGCATCCATGCCACTCTGTACCCCCATCCACGTCACTGTACCCCCAAACCGTGCCACTCTGTCTACCCCCCATCCACGCTGCTGTCTCCCCCACATCCGCACCACTGTTTTCCACCCATCTGCATGACTTTGGCTCCCCCCCATACGTACTGCTTAATCTTCACCCCTCTCCACACCTGTCTCCCCTATCCACACCATCCTGTCTCCTCCCCCATCCACACCTCTCGTAACCCATTTGTGCAGCTCTTATCTTCTGCTTAGACCTCAGTTGCACAGACTGCATGTGTGTATTCCAATGAGCACACAATACTGTGAATTAGCAGCGCCACTGTTTTGTGAGTGACAGCAAACTCACTCTGTGAGAGTACCGTATCTGCAGTTAACCACAGAGTGTGATGGCATACTATATCTGTATTGCACAAGGAACACGTCCCTTAAAGAGTCAGCCTTAATGATCGGAAATTCATTGCATTTTTGAGTTTGAGTGGCAGAAATTCAGTAGGTTTTGTGAAATTTCAGATCATGTCTAAGAAGCCTTAATGGGACATGTGAAATGGTAAGGTTTTTTGTCTATGGAATTTCATTGCTTTTTTAAACTTATTAACCATCAGGGACGGAAGCAGCAAACCAGGCCACCTGCAGGGGAGACTGGCAACAAAATGGTACACTAGCACAGGTGGAGGAGGGGACAGTATACAGGAGGTGTTTTGGAACCATTGCTTTGGTTCCAATGTTTCCTCACCATCAATGGAATCTCCAGGTGAGCACAGTGCCGGACTAACAGCAGAGCGGTCACACAGGAGCCCCCACACACAGCTACATAACCATGGCGGCACTGTGACTGTGTGAACTGGGGTGTCTGTATGGCATAATGTAAATTGGAGGCACAGTGTGATTAACACATTTGTGGTGCTGGAATTAGGGGCATGATTCAGAGTTCTACACAGTAGCTGGGTCTTTGGAACCCTGCCATCATTGCCGAAGAAGCAGCATCGGATCACCATTGCAACCATTGTGATGACACTCCCCCGTTTTTGGGAACGCTCCTCAGCGAGTCCACCTCCCAGCCCCCAGGCTGTGGATTAGGGGGTACTAATGTTTTAAAGAGACAATCATTTAAAAAGGCAAAAACAACCTGGTATTGCATTTTAAATGATTGCATCTTTAAAACATCGGCCAGACTCGCCGATGCCTGCAAGTTGCAATCTATTACATTTAGCCCTACCTGTGCTACTTTGCCAGGTGATAAGTGCACTATTTGCAGGATGGGTCATTCCATCATGGCGGTTACTTTGGCGAAATTTTTCATGGGTGAGGAGCAAAGAGCAACGGAACAGTGTGTGATCTCTGATACTGGTACCCATTCAGAATGTCAACATGTTGACACCAGAATGTTAACCGAACATTTTTGTGATCTTTTTAGGGTTAGCTTTACATATGCAAAAAACTATGTCGACCTAATCTCAATGTTGACATTATGACTGTCATTCTGGTGTCGACTTCTCATAACACACCCCTGAAACTCAGCAGGAGCAGTGTTGAGCACGCATACAGCAGCAATCAGCACAGCTTAGCCAGCTCTGACGAGATAACAAGTCTTCTCCTGTACTGAACTACTATAGCACTACTACTGTACAACATGTCTTCAGTTCAATTCTACAGTCACTATGGTGTAAATTTACAATCTGTTGGTTTGTCAAAGCCGTTGTCATCGGCTGTTTTGACCGTTGGATTTAACGCCAGAGACGGGGGGCTAGGCGACCCCGGGCGCTGAATTGGAGGAGGTGCTGAGAAGACTGTCGGCGTCGATTGCCAGATGGGGCAGTCCAGCCAGTGCCACCGAACGGGACCCGGGTGGCAACAGGTGTGGATTTGGAGCCGCCTGCCCGCCCACAGCCCTTGAGACACAGAGCCGCCGTCATTCTAATCTGGCTCTGGTCGCAAGCCAATCAGACTGCTGTGGAGACACCAGGAGGGGGAGAGGATGGGGTTCTGAAAGGACAGAGTCATATGAGTTAAAGAAAAAATTATGTTTTTAAATAAATGTGTTTAAGTAGTTAGAATGTTTTATGACCAATGTTAAAAACATTGGTGCTACCGATGTTATAATTTTCGAGTTGTCTAATGGAGGGGTCTCCCTGTCTTCCCATGATAGCCTAACAGAATAAGCAAAGTGTCTCCCAAGCTTGGCCATTGATGGTCAACATTTTCCAAACATCAGGAGGAAACCATTGATGGCTGAATCATCAATGGCCCTCGATTGCATATGTGCAGAACGTAGTCACACATGCACAAGCTGCAAAAGCAGTCTGCCATTACAGTTCTGTGGCTGATGTTCACCATTGGTGAGAATCCATTAATGGTGAAACTATTTACCATCGATGGTCACTGCCACACAGCACGTTTATCCGGATGTACAGGCCTGAAAAATCTGAGAAATTCCTTCCAATAAGAAGCCAGTCCCAGAGAGCTAAAGCAATCACACTGTATGGCAATGGTTCCCAAACTCTGCCATTACAGTCCAGGTTTTAAGGATAACCATGCTTGAGTCCAGATTGCTAAATCAAATTAACTGAGATACTAATTAAGTCACCTTTGCTCACGCATGGATATCCTTAAAACGTTGACTGTAATGTCGGACATGGAGTAATAGCTGCATGACGAGTATGTTTTCAGCAAAGCCGTTTAACTCTTGTTATGCCTTTCTGTGATGTATGCCCTTTTGCTCAAGCTAGCACATTGGAGGCGTAACCTCAGAGCAATCAATCTATGCCCAGCACAGCCTCCCCTAGTACATACACATCACAGCTCTAGTTAGCTAGTCGGGGTACATTATGGGACTTGGGACACCCCTTGTTTGCCACTTTGAGAAACTCTCTAGCATCATCGCCAACTTCGGCCTGTCGTCATCATGAGGTGGGTGCAGCCTCATCCTATGAGTCACACCGGTTTCTCCTCGCCCACTAATCGGAGCCCAACTCAGAGTCGCCGCTCGCTCTTATTTCTTATTTTACTAGAGCAGAATGTTGTGATTTTTCTCATTGGAAAGCAAGAGTGCAGCGGGAGCCCCGTCCCCTACATGGTGCCGTAGTGAGGGACTAGAGCATCGGCTGTGGCGTCCAGCCGTTGTCAGAGATAAGCGTTAGAGAGATGGCGAGCTTCCTCACATTCCCCCCCATCCATTCCCCATCTTTAAAATGGGGCATATTTTGGCCAATTTTTTAAAAAAATTAACTTTATCAATTACCTGAAACACAAAAGCTACTTAACAAAGCAAATCCCAAGTCTTAATTTGCCCTCTGCCCTGAGTTACGCCTACCCCAAAATCCGTCAGTTTAAACATTAGATTACTCCCAATTATTAATGTATTTATTTTTTGTCCTGAAATTTGTTATGCCGCACCGAGCGACAGTTGGTCTACCCGTCCATGCCAAATTGCAGCTCAGTACGTCCAATAGCTTTTGAGATATAGCCCCTCCCAAAGAAAAAAAGAATATCCCGCACAGGAATAATAACCTCTGTTATATTTCACATCTAATAGTAAAACCAGCAATAGGTACCATATATATCATATCTTATATCATAATTTTATCATAAGATAAATTTTATATGCTGGAGGTGCTCCCTGGAATCGAGTAGCTAGAACTCAAAAAGTAACAATAATTGGAAAAACCAATCATCAGTATAGTGATTGCTTCGTGGGGCCCTCTTTTGTAAATAAATGATTTGTTAGTATAATTAAAAATTAGCTTTTAATATATTTCCAATAAAAGAATAGGGATTTGTTGTGCTCATTTATAAAATATCTAATCGAGCTCCCTTAGCAATTATTCTCATGAATTTATAAAAATATATCTATTATAAGAAATAGCATAAAGTGGTGACTATGCTTGTTTGAATTCATATGCTCATATAGCTCCTGATGGGTACATAATATATTATAATAGCAGGGTCAGGTACAGTTCGTATGACATAAAAATTTTAAATAATAATTGGAAATAACTCATAAATTAGAACTGTATGTAATAATAACCACTCGGTCATTTGAGATAATATGAGATATGGTAAGAACTTACCCTTGTTATCTCTATTTCTACGAAGTCCATAGGGTTCCACAGGATACCTTGGGGTATAGGTGTGACGTCAGTCGCAGGGCACCAAAGAGTTAAGCTTTCAGCCTCCCAGGATGCACTAGGTCCCCCTCCTATACCCCGCCCCCGGGCCAAGGCACCTCAGTTAGTTACCAAGCCATAGGCCGGAGGAGGAGAAGGAAGAGAGAGAACAAAGATCTGGACACATAGAAGAATCACATTCTCACCAGAGGGAGACGGAAAACCGGTGACCAGAGCAAAGCCCATCTGCAGCACAGGTGCGACAGGGCGGGAGTCCTGTGGAACCCTGTGGACTTCGTAGAAATAGAGATAACAAGGGTAAGTTCTTACCATATCTCATATTTTCTACTTCAGGGTCCATAGGGTATCCACAGGATACCTTGGGGATGTCCCAAAGCAGTATCCTTTAAGGGTGGGGACGCTCCTGTGCAGAAAGGAGAATCCGCCGCCCGAAGGAAGCATCCTGAGAGGCGAAGGTGTCAAACCTGTAATACCTCACAAAGGTATGGACAGAAGACCACGTAGCAGCCTTGCAGATCTGAACTGCCGAGGCACCACGTCGAGCTGCCCACGAAGGACCCACAGACTAGTGGAATGAGCCTTCAGAGAAGGAGGGACCGGTAGGCCTTCATGAAGATAAGCTTCAGAAATAGCCATACGGATCCAGGCTGCCAAAGTTTGCTTTGAAGCAGGCCAACCCTTTTTACAGAAGCCATAGAGGACAACAAAGCGTCCGACTTCCTAAAAAAAGAAGTGCGGTCCACATAAGTCCTTAAGACCCGCACAACATCCAAAGAGGCCTCACCCACGGAAAGACCTGGTGAGTTAAAGGCCGGAACAACTATTTCCTCGTTAACCTGAAACTGGGAAACAACTTTGGGAAGAAACTCGGGCCGAGTGCGGAGCACTGCCCTGTTCCCATGAAAAACCAAGAAAGGGGGTCTACAAGAAAGAGCCCCTAACTCAGAAACACGTCTGGCTGAAGCAACGGCCAGAAGGAAAACAGTCTTAGCTGTTAGCCATTTAATATCCACTGAGCCCAGTGGTTCAAACGGCGGTCCTTGGAGAGACCTCAGGACCACAGCCAAATCCCAAGGCGCCACAGGTGGAACAAAGGGCGGCTGAATACGGAGAACACCTTGCATAAAGGTGCGCACATCCGGGATTGTAGCAATCCTACGGTGAAACCAGACAGATAGGGCCGAAACCTGTACCTTCAAAGAAGCAAGGCGAAGCCCATGATCTAGTCCCGCTTGCAGGAAGGCGAGAATCCGAGACAGACGAAACTCCGGCGGTGCATAACCTCTCGGTCGACACCACTGGAAGAACGTATGCCACACGCGATGGTATATCCTCGCGGAAGACCGTTTCCGAGCTCGTAACATGGTACGCACCACAGAGCTGGCAAACCCCCAGGACCTCAGCATGGCCGTCTCAACAGCCACGCCGCCAAAGACAGCCGAGTCAGGTCCGGGTGAAGACAAGGACCCTGAGACAGAAGGTCCGGTCGTAGCGGCAACCGCAGAGGACTGTCCACGGACAGACCCTGAAGTTCTGAGAACCAGTGCCGTCTGGGCCACGCGGGAGCTATCAACAGGAGCGTCCCTCCTTCCTGTTTGAATTTCCGGATTACCCGTGGAAGAAGGGAGACCGGAGGGAACAGGTATGCGAACCTGAACGTCCACCGGACGGACAGAGCATTCACCAGAGACGCCCCTTCGTCTCTTGTGCGAGACCCGTACACCGGCAACTTGTTGTTGTGCCGGGACGCCATGAGGTCGATTTCTGGAAGACCCCACCTGTCCACCAGTAGTTGAAAAACGTCCGGGTGCAGGGACCATTCCCCTGGATGAACGTCCTGGCGACTTAGAAAGTCCGCCTCCCAATTTAGCACTCCCGGGATGAAGACCGCTGATATGGCCGGAAGATTGCGCTCCGCCCAAACCAGGATACGAGAGACCTCTACGAGAGCCGCCCGACTGCGAGTTCCTCCTTGCCTGTTTATGTAGGCCACGGTGGTAGCATTGTCCGACTGGACCTGCACCGGGTGACCCTGGAGAAACCGCTGTGCCTGCAGGAGAGCATTGAAGACCGCACGGAGTTCCAAGATATTTATTGGAAGCTCCGCTTCTGTCGGTGTCCACCTGCCCTGGAACAAGTGTGGACCCGAAACTGCTCCCCAGCCCCGAAGACTGGCGTCCGTTGTCAACAGGACCCAATTTGGAACCCAGAACGGACGTCCCTTGTTGAGGTGGGTCGTCTTTAACCACCACGCAAGGGACAGGCGAACCTCCGGGGTGAGCACAATCGTCTGGAACTTCAGAGACTGAGGCAGCCCGTTCCACTTGGACAGGATCAGGTGCTGCAGAGGTCTAGAGTGAAACTGGGCGTATTCCACCATGTCGAACACCGACACCATGGAGCCCAGTAACCTCATCGCCGAGTGTAAGGACACCCGGCGGCTGTGCAGACAACTGCGCACCCTTGACTGTAAAGCAGAGATCTTGTCCTCCGTCACGAAGATCCTTTGCTGTCCCGAGTCCAATAAGGCTCCAAGATGCAGAATCCTCTGAGACGGGATTAGAGTGGACTTCTGCCAGTTGATTAGCCAGCCGTGCCGTTGCAGCAGTGCAATGGTCAGGTCCAAGTGGTGTAACAGGAGCTCTGGAGATCCTGCCACCAATAACAGGTCGTCCAAGTACGGCAACATGCGGACTCCTTGCAGCCGCAGAGAAGCCGCCATGACCGCCATAGCGTCCTGTATGTCCAATGACACCATGTAGTCCCCAGGTTCCAGCGCCAGAATGATGGACCGTAGGGTCTCCATCCGAAACTTCGGGACCCGCAAAGACTTGTTGAGTGCTTTGAGGTTGAGAATCGGACGATATGACCCATTGGGTTTCTGTACCAAAAATAGATTTGAATAGAAACCCTGGCCCCTCTGGGAGAATGGAACAGGCACTATAACTCCAGCCTGGAGCATAGTGTGCAATACCTTCCGCAGCTCCGTAGCCTTGTTCCGGTCTGATGGTAGACCCGTGGTGAAGAATCGAGCCGGGGGTCTGTGCCGGAAGGAGAGGGCGTACCCGTGAGAGACCACCTCCAGAACCCAAGTGTCTGTCGTAGTGAACGACCAACACCGGGAGAACTGCAGCAGGTGGCCTCCCACCCTGGGATCCCCCAAGGGGAGACCCGGACCGTCAGGCCGCAGGCTTGTCATCTGGCTTGGGGGCCGGACGTCTGGTACTCCATGCCTGTTTCCGGGGCTTGACCGATTTCTTAGGGCCAGCCTGTCGAGGAAACGACTGTGGTTTGGGCCTGCCCTGGGCCCTAGATGACCGAAAGGACGATGGTCCAGAACCAGAAGGAGTAGCGGCCGACGGGAGACAAGCAGATTTGGCTGCCGCCAGCGTGGCCACAATCTTATCCAGATCCGGACCGAAGAGAACTTCTCCGGTAAACGGCAACGCTTCCAGACCTTTCTTGGATCTGCGTCCGCCTTCCAGGATCGCAGCCACAAGGTGCGACGAGCAGCTACCGCTGCTGAAGAAATTCTAGACACCAGAGTACTAATGTCTAGAGCCGCCTCGTTGATGTAGGTGGCCGAATCACGGAGATTGCCAATCAACTCCGCTTGTTCGGCCGGACGGTCGGATTCAAAAGAAGCCTCTAATGAATCCGCCCAGCGCTCCATCGCTCTGGCAACCCAGCAAATGGCCATAGCCGGCCGTGCTGCCCCCCCTGCAAGGGAATAAGCGGACTTCAGGCAGATTTCTACCTTGCGGTCCGTAGCATCCTTAAGGGAGGACATGGATGGCATCGACAATGTGGCACTACGGACAAGACGGGTCACGTGAGAATCCACCTGTGGAGGGGATTCACACTTAGCAAAATAATTATCCGCGAACGGATAAGCCACCGCCAGGCGTCTCTGCGGCTGGTATCTTTTGCCAGGTTGTTTCCACGCCTCCTCTAAATGGTCCACCAACTGCCCCGAAAGAGGAAAGACTGTGGCATCGCCCTTCACATCTTTGAAAAAGGCATACTTAGATTTAGCCGCTGGGGGAACTTCGTCCTCAATCACCAAGGCTGTGCGGACCGCCCGAATAAGTCCAGGAATATATACTTTGGACTTAGCATCAGCGTCCTTAGTATGGAAAGGTTCCTGATCGTAAGGATCCAGAATCTCCCCATCATCAGACGTCCCTTCGTCATCCTCATAAGGAGCGGACAGAGACGCCACCGGCCTTTTATGAGGCCGCATCACAGACTCCCCTTGCAACACATCCGACAAGTGCTGTAAAGAACTCGTCAGGGAGTTAACCCACGCTGGCTCCTGAGAACCCGGGAGCGGGGAAATAGGGAGACTGTGGGGTACCACCAATTGTCGTGGGAACCCCTGCATGGGTGACGACACCACAGACTGCTGGGACAAACCCATCGGAGTAAACGCGGGCTGCGGAGCTAACTGGCCCACTAAAGCTGTTAACGCCTGAGCGAAACAAGCCCAGGGCGGCTCCTGTACCGATGCTGTAACCGTAATAGGCCGCGCCATGGACAAACACTGCCGGCAAAGGCCCTCCGCGCTACCCTCCCCCTCCGCTAACGGTACTTTGCACGTGGTACACTGTAGCCGGAGGGGAAAATCACTTTCAGACATGATGGCACCACGTATGTGACCTCTCTCACCAATTAAGTATTAAATAGGCGAGAGACCACCCTGCAGCACCGCACCGCAAGGGCTTTAGCAGAAAGAACAGGGACAGTAATAAAGCTGACAGTTTAGAGAAGAATAGTTACAGGCAGCGCTAGCACAGTCACATACAATGCAGAGAAATAACAATTCCTGCACTAACAGCGCTGATCACTCAACTACACAGACACAGGGCCTGGTAGGACACAGCGCTGCATACACAGACCTGAGCCACAGCGGAGGAGAGGTATGCGGGGGGACCCAGACCACGATGCTTCCTTCCAGACTTCCAGCAGCGTTCACCATGCGTTGCAGAGAAGATGGCCGCCGAGGAGCAGAGAGAAGCTGGCCTGGGGGAGGAGCGCTGACACAGGACCAGTCAGCACAGTGCAGAGAGGGCTGTGTGCAGCGGGGGAGGCGCCGGCTGTGAGACAGGGAAGGCGCGCTCCCCTGGCATGCATTTAACCCCTGGGACGCCGCAGCGCTACCGCTCTGCTGCGGTCCGCTGTCCCAGGGGGTAGTGGAAGCGCAGGTTGGTCGCCTGGCTCCACGCTGCAGCCAGTCCCCAGGGAGCCCCCTGCCTGGGGACTTAGGACCATGTGATCAGCGGGGACCCACCGCGGGACCCCGCTGCTTACCTCTGTCCCCCTTGAATCCGGCCATGGTCCGGAGCATCTGGGGTCACCGCTAGCTGTGACCCCAGACGCCCACCAGCATCCCCGGATCAGTACCGGCGTTCTGGTACCGGCGGGGTGTAGGGAAGACAGCATGGACGTCAGGACTGACTGTCCATGCTGTTCATCCAGATGTGCAGCCACAGCTGCATGAAGAAAAAGCTTCAGGGGCTCTTCTAGCCCCCACTCCAACAGGTGCACCCGACTCCGGCCGGGCACCAAACTAAACTGAGGTGCCTTGGCCCGGGGGCGGGGTATAGGAGGGGGACCTAGTGCATCCTGGGAGGCTGAAAGCTTAACTCTTTGGTGCCCTGCGACTGACGTCACACCTATACCCCAAGGTATCCTGTGGATACCCTATGGACCCTGAAGTAGAAAAATCTATACATTGAGTGTGATAATAGCGTGTCTGCTGAGTATCATCCCAAATTCATATACCATGTATGGCCAAACACATATGCAAATGATCCCCGGCTTGCAACAAATTATTTAATCCTATTGCAGGGTTGGATACTACCTCAATGTAACATTATATATATATATATATATATTTATTATGTGATAGGATCACTGGTAAAGTGGTCTGTGACAGGGACATTTATCCCAGATTCCTGTCTTATGTGTTTTAAAATCCCCAGGAGAAAGTCTGCAGTGTAGCAGGCTTGAGTTTCGGCTTTTTGAAAAGCCGGTTTGGGACCTGGGGGTTGTGGGTGAGAGGAGAGGGAGGGCTCCACCCACGGCCACTCCAGGTTTTGGTTCTCGCAGCCTGGTAACAGGCTTGTTAGTTTTCCACCTGAGAGTGGCCAATATAAGCCTAGTGTGTTTAGGGCTGATTGTCTCACCTGGGAGAGCAGACAGGGAGTTTGCTCAGAGACACTGGAAAAACCTAACTAAGTGTTGTGCTGTGCTTTTGTTGCTGGTGAGGGCATTAGGCCTTGCCAGGTTCTGGTAGTGAGGGAACTACCTGTGAAGTTAGTGCCCCGACAGGGCTAGGATTTATGTTTATGTTTTCTTCATGTTATTTCTGACATTGCACAATAAAGACTGGCGCCGACCAGCTTGTACTTGCATCCAGACTGGTGTGCTGCTTACCTGCTGCTGTGTGTGTGTGTAAGGAAGGAGTCCTCTACCCAGGAGAGGGACCCCCTAACCTAACTGTGTCACAATAAATATATATATATATATATATATATATATATATATATATATATATATATATATATACACACACACACATACACACACATGAAATGCTAACCGAGTACTCTGAAAAGAGGGGAGAGCAAAGACCACCCTGTAGGCGTAAATCACCCAGATGACCTGATACTGATTTATATCAGGATAGCAATCCTGGATAACATACTTAAATATTATAAAATACTATAGGCAGATAATATCATGTTGTGTCACATAGCCCCATAGAAATTTAAATAGTAAGTACGGAGAACAAGTACCTGGTCCCCTCTGCTGTCCAGGGTCTTCTCAGTGTCCGCTCATAGAAGACCCTGGACAGCAGAGGGGACCAGGTACTTGTACTCCGTACTTACTATTTAAATTTTTATATGTCATACGAACTGTACCTGACCCTGCTATTATAATATATTATGTACCCATCAGGAGCTATATGAGCATATGAATTCAAACAAGCATAGTCACCACATACTTTATGCTAATTCTTATTATAGATATATTTTTATAAATTCATGAGATTAATTGCTAAGGGAGCTCGATTAGATATTTTATAAATGAGCACAACAAATCCCTATTTTTCATTGGAAATATATTAAAGGCTAATTTTGAATTATACTAACAAATCATTTATGTACAAAAGAGTGCCCCACGAAGGAATCACTATACTGATGATCGGTTTTTCCAATTATTGTTACTTTTTGAGATATAGCCCCCCCCAAATTCCATATTTATATATATCTATATCAGAAAATTGCAGGCGGCACTCAGACAAAATATATTTTGTAACCAGCTGTGCACTGGTATTTATTGTGTCTGAGTGCCGCCAGCAGTTTTCTGCTACATGTTGGATCCTTGCTGTGGATACCTAGGAGGGCACCGGAGATTTACACCTATATTCAAGGGAGTGCGGCTCACTTGCATCATTGATTATATATAATATATATAATATATATATATAGACAGATAGATAGATAGATAGATATATCTTATCTATCACACACACACATACACAATGCATCCAGAAAGTATTCACAACAGTTCACTTTTTCCACATTTTTTTATGTTACAGCAGGGATGGGGAGCCTCAGGCCCATGGGCCGTATAGGGCCCCCGGAATCGTTTGCCCCCTGAGCTTTTTCTGCTAGCCTCATCTGGCTAGCAGGGTGCCTAGAATGGCCCCCTGCAGCCAGAATCTATACAGCAGTGCCATCGGGGGCATCTTTAGGATGCTGCAGACAGTCACACCGCTACCCTTACAGCTCCCTGGATTATCCTCCGGATGCTTCGGGCATTGATGTAATCACTGGCAATTGTGGCCCCACCCAGTGTGACATCACATGGAGGGGGCGTGGCCTGCACCGAGCCCTGCAAATAATGTTAAATATATATATATATATATATATATATATATATATATATATATATCAAAATGGCCCTCGGCAGAAAAAAAGGTTCCCCACCTCTGTGTTACAGCCTTATTGCAAAATGGAATAAATTAATTTTTGTCCTCAAAATTCTACACACAATACCCCATAATGACAACGTGTATGAAGTCTTTTTGAGATTTTTGCATATTTCATTAAAAATAAAAAAAAAAAGCACTAAGAAATCACATGTACATGAATAATCACGGCCTTTGCCATGAAGCTCAAAATTGAGCTCAGGTGTATCCTGTTTCCACTGATCATCCTTGAGATGTTACTGCAGCTTAATTGGAGTCCACCTGTGGTAAAATCAGTTAATTGGGCATACACCTGTCTATATAAAGGTCCCACACTTGACAGTGCATGTCAAAGCACAAACCAAGCATGAAGTCCAAGGAATTGTCTGTAGAACTCCGAGACAGGATTGTCTTGAGGCACAAATCTGGGGATGGGTACAGAAAAATATCTGCTGCTTTGAAAGTCCCAATGAGCACAGTGGCCTCCATTATCCGTAAATGGAAGAAGTTCGGAACCACCAGGACTCTTCCTAGAGTTGGCCAGCCGTCTAAACTGAGCGATCGGGGGAGAAGGGCCCTAGGTCAGGGAAGTGACCAAGAAACCGATGGTCACTCTGTCAGAGCTACAGCATTCCTCTGTGGAGAGAGGAGAACCTTCCAGAAGGACAACCATCTCTGCAGCAATCCACCAATCAGGCCTGTATGGTAAAGTGGCCAGACGGAAGCCACTCCCTTTAGTAAAAAGCACATGGCAGTCCACCTGGAGTTTGCCAAAATGCACCTGAAGGACTCCCAGACCATGAGACACAAAGATTGAACTATTTGGCATGAATGCCAGGCGTTATGTTTGGAGGAAACCAGGCACCGCTCATCTCCAGGCCAATACCATCCCTACAGTGAAGCATGGTGGTGGCAGCATCATGCTGTGGGGATGTTTTTCAGCGGCAGAAACTGGGGACACTAGTCAGGATAGAGGGAAAGATGAATTCAGCAATGTACAGAGCTTTCCTGGATGAAAACCTGCTCCAGAGCGCTCTTGACCTCAGACTGGGGCGACTGTTCATCTTTCAGCAGGACAACGACCCTAAGCACACAGCCAAGATATCAAAGGAGTGGCTTCAGGACAAATCTGTGAATGTCCTTGAGTGGCCCAGCCAGAGCCCAGACTTGAATCCGATTGAACATCTCTGAAGAGATCTGAAAATGGCTGTGCACCGACGCTTCCCATCCAACCTGATGGAGCTAGAGAGGTGCTGCAAATAGGAATGGGCGAAACTGCTCGAAGATAGGTGTGCCAAGCTTGTGGCATCATATTCAAAAAGACTTGAGGCTGTAATTGCTGCCAAAGGTGCATCAACAAAGTACTGAGCAAAGGTTGTGAATACTTATGTACATGTGATTTCTTAGTTGTTTTTTTTTGGGGGGGGGGGGTTATTAAATTTGCAAAAATCGCAAAAAAACTTTTTAAACGTTGTCATTATGAGGTATTGTGTGTAGAATTTTGAGGGCAAAAATGTATTTATTCCGTTTTGGAATAAGGCTGACAAACAAAATGTGGAAAAAGTGAAGCGCTGTGAATACTTTCCGGATGCACTGTATAGATAGATAGATAGATAGATAGATAGATAGATAGATAGATAGATAGGAGATAAATTAGCAGTTGTTTGTATAGCGCACACATATTCCGTATCGCTGTACAGATCATATTTGGTCATTCACATCAGTCAGTCCCTTCAGTAGTGGAGTTTACAATGGGTTCCAGTCAATAGATCTATAGTAAAAAGGTCTAGATAGACAGCAGATGTTATACAGGCAATAGGTCGACAGGGACAAAAGGATGACACACAAAAGGCCGACATGGATGAAGCTTGACAGTTCGGAAAAAAAAAAAATGGTTGCCACATTTTTTTTATTTTTTTTTTAGGGTTAGGCACTTACTGGACGGTTAGGGTTAGGCACCAGGAAGGAGGGTTAGGCACCAAGGGGAGGGTTAGGGTGAAGATTAGTGTTAGAAAAACAAACATGTGGTGACCTTTTGACAATGTCGACATTCATCCATGTCGACCTATTGCCTGTCTAACATCTGTATCTAGATATTGTCTATCTTTTTGTTGTAGATTTTTCATACCAAACCAGTTTACAACCTTTATATGGCCAGCACAGATGCACTGAGGTTGTGGGATTGATTCCCACTAAAGCCCTAACTGTGTGGAGTTTGTATATTCTCACTATGCCTGCATGGGTTTCTGGCTTTCTCCCACAATCTAAAAATATACTGGTAGGTTAATTGGCTCCCAACAAAAATTAACCCTAGTGTGTGAACATGTGATAGAGAATATAGATAGTAAGCTACACTGGGGCAGGGACTGATGTGAACGGCCACATAATCTCTGTAAAGCGCTGTCGAATATGTGTATGCTATATAAATTACTGGTAATGTACTCCCTACCACATGTAAACACACTTACTAGGTTTCATTTATTTGTCATAATCCAAATAATCTACCAGTATGTTTTTGGATTGTGGGAAGAAACACAAGGAGAACATACAAACTACACACACATAGGACCTTGGTGTCAATCAAACCCAGGATTTCAGTGTTGTAAGGTAGTAAAGTATCAATTGATCAATAGATAGGTATGTTTACATACACTAGAACATAATAATAGTAGATTTGGATGAGTGTGGTATTAAACAGAACCAGAAATAAAAGCCTTAGTGTTGTGATTTGTTAAGGCTCAGCTATGGCTGCCAACTTTAGTGAGTGCTACTGGAATCAGGTTGGATGTTTGTTATTATTGCCCTTTGCCAGCTTGCAGGAAGTGTGTCTAGATTGCATGTCTACATTTGTTTTTTGTTATGATGCAAGTGTATGAACTTCCTGAATGAGGGACATACCAAATTCTGAAAAGGACAGTTACAATATATCTCAGCCTTTCACTGTTAAGATCATTTTATGATGGTCACAACAGTGATGTTAGGAAAGGCCAATAACTCCCTCAGAAGTTTTTCACAGTGAAAGACCTGGCTTTCTAAATCAGATATATCAAACTGCATTGCTGGAAGTTGAAATCAAAATTGGTAATCCCTATTAAAAAGCAGGTATTTTAATTCTTGCTGTAATCAATCATGCAGTATACTGTAAACTTCCAATATTTATTATCAATAAAGTTGAGTCCTGCTTTCTCTAAGTATGTATCAGCTATTTATATTTCCAAATCAAAAAAATTTCTATAATATATTTTAGTACAAAGGTGAGCACCATCTAAAACCTAATTTAGATAATAATTGAAACATTATTTTGTGCCGTTACAAAGTATATTCTAACAAAAACACAAAACAGAAAACAATGTAACACAATTCCACATTTGCCAATAGAAGAGTGCATATATTCTGTTGACAGTTTTCCTTTAATTTGCATTAAGTCACCTGCAGGAAATAGGTTTTCTGACAGCAAAAATTACCAGACCATCCACTACATGTATCAGGCAGTATCCAAAAACCAGAGTAAATTAATCCCTCCAGGTTAAATACCAGGTATGTAAAACAGAACCATCTGCAGAATTCAGCATGAAGTACAGGAGGACCAGGAACTCAGCAAAGTAGCAGCAAGTGTCATCCAGGCGATCCCCCAGCAGTAGCAGCAGCGAGGAGTGCACTCACCCCACATGATGTTCCCCAGTTGAGAAGTGCTGGGTGCAGGGGACACACAGCCAGCAGAAGGCAGCAGCATGATGCATCACATCACTGAGTCACAATGTGTCAGCCCGGGCTGCTGCTGACGTCAATCTGCACTGTGTTTACAGTGTAACATTTCCATTTTCCCTGGCTGTAACCCGATTCCAGGAAATGGCGTGACGTCAGCACTGTCAGCCCAATTAGGGGAAGAAGACGACTACTAAAGCAGTATATTACTCAAGCTGGGAGGAGGTAATGCAAGTGCAACAGGCGGCTGCTGCTGACATGGGGGCACTCCGAGTTCCTGCTGCTGGCATGCATTACTTACACTGACTACACCACCTACACTACTCATCTGCTACACCACACAACGACAGGGCCATCAGTCAGCTGCACAACGTCACGGGGCATCCAGTGCCTCTCATGCTGTAGAACTACAAGAATCATTGTGTCGTATGCTGGAACTTTAACACCTGGGAAGTCTGCCTCTGACTAATGGATCTCACACACAACCACACGAGAAGTGTAATATCTCCCTACCGTAGTCGTCCCCAGTAGTTACCGCCATAGCCAGAGTGTAACTAAGTCAGTGCGATCACAACGCAACTTAATAAGAGCAGACGCTGACATCATAGTGACGCCATCCCAGAGTCATTAGCATGGGAAGAAGAGCAGCGGGAGGGTCAGGCTAACATGTACAGACAACGACGTCACAGCAGGAGGCGGAGAGTACCATCGTTATTGGGATCTGGGCAGCATCAGAGCTCCATTAGTATTACTAGCACATGAGAAGACAGGCTGACAGCCGCTACTGCTGAGTCACTGTGGCCTCTGGTCACATCGTGCAGGACTTTCTCCGTCTCACACACTGTGATAGAAATTAGGTTATGCTGGATGCATCCTTAGCCACTTAGCTGACGAATTTTGTTAGAAATTCTTTTTTTTTTAGATTGAATTAGATCAAGAAGATCTGTTTTAAGACTTATCCAACACAATTTTATAAAAAAAAATGTAACACAATATACCATAAAAATAATTTTTTTTATGGTATACTGTAATGATAGCCATTGAAATTGTACAATTAATGGTCAATGAGGCAACCATCGATAAAAAATGTACTGATTATTTGAGACCGCAGCCACCGATGTTTCATTAACATCGGTTGGGCTGCCATCGATGCGCATCATTGGTGCCCGTCAGCAATGGCAAAACCACTAATGGTGCATACACAGTCAGATATTTTCTTCAGATCTGAACGATAACGATTTAAAAATCGTTCATATCTGAAGGAAGATCTGACGTGTGCAACGAAGAACGATGCGTATTCCCGTTTGTATGATAACGAAATCCGACATCTGATGTGTTTGCAGTCAGTTTTGGACGATTTCCATTCATTTTAACACAGTAAAAAAAATCGATCATCTGACCGTGTGTATGCAGTATTAGTTTTTGATCATAGACCATCGGTGATTTGCAAACCATCGATGGTCAGTGGCCATCCATACACACACACATATATATATATATATATATATACACACATATGCTTACATACACACATACGATTCGGGGATTGGCACTCCTAATAATCATCCAGCCACCTGGGTGCACAAAATCCTGAAACGGGCAGGACACTCCACATACACTGTCGATATAGGCAGCACTCCACGGAATAAACAGCTCCAGACAATATGCTTATATTTTGTGTGCGTGTCAAACTCCATATAGCTCCAACAAGAACAGCACTAGGACACGGTCATTGATGCATAGATCAACGTTTCGAAGCTACCGCCCCGTCGTCATGTCCATACACACACACACATACATATGCTTACATACACACATACACATACATACATACATACACACACACACACTATATATAGCAGAAGAGGAGGAGGTGCTGCTGCAGCCGAACGGAGGTGCTGACAGCTCGACATAGTAGCAGCCGCGGCCGGCTTCCAGGAGTCGAGGCTGCTGCTTTCTGTGAGGGTGATGGCTGCCTCGTGCCGGGTAGGGGGAGGCGGCTTCCCGATCACTGCCGGTCACAGTGATAGGGACACGGCAGTAGCCGCGGCAACCAGGAGCCGCGGCTGCTTTCTACGGGGGTAACATGCCCTGCAGTCGCGCAGGGCAGGGGGAGGCTGGCTTCCCGATCATGGCTGCCACAGTGATCAGGACACGGCAGCAGCCACAGCAACCATTAGCCGCGTCTGCTGCATTCTACAGGGGTGACGGCTGCCCTTGCAGTCGTGCTCGAAGGGGGGTATTGCCGAGTCCTGATCACTGTGGCCAGCAGTGATCGGGACACAAAGGAGGGGGGGCCAGGGTTGCAGAGGGACCGGGAGGTCCCTCTGATATAGGCAGCTGCGGGAAGATTAGCTTCCTGCAGCCACCTAGTGTGTGTTTCTGACTGGCCGCAGCCTGGTGTGGTCGCATCTGATGTGACCGTGCCAGACAAGTGGTTGAGCAGAGAAACAAGTACATTGTGCTGCACTGCTCAGAAGAAGCTTCAGTACCTTTTTGAAAGTATTCCTTGGTCAAAATAATACAACGTAAATTGATTACATTTTATAAAATAAAATTAGGCATATTAATTGAAAACATCAGGACAAGTTTTAGGGGCCTATTTATCAAATAATGGTGGCGATTCAATTCAGCAGTAGTTGAACAGCGCCGGGAAGGAGCTCCTGGAGCTATTCAATTCACCACAATGTTTACTCGTACAGGAAGCAGTTAAGCCGGAGAATGGCAGTCCTCGTGAATTAACCTGGGTGTTTAGTCGCGAGAACAGGCATTCTCAGCCTACAGTACCAGCCGTGAGACTGTTAGCGCCGCGCTAAGCTGGAAAAAAGACTTGCGGCCAGCACTTTAGTTGGATTTCTCCTCACACCCTCAGTAGGGTACGAGCAGAAATCATTAGTCAGACTAAACGCGCTGAATGTAATAGCTTCAGGAGATATCTCCCGGCGCTATTCAATTCCCACTGAATCGCCACCAATATTTGCAGCATATCCCCTGAAAACACCCGTTTTCGGGGGATACCCGCAAAAATTAAGTATGATCTGTATGCATTATCTGCTGTGGGCCTTCCATTTCAGACAGCGGCCACAGCTCCCATAGGTTTGCTCAGTTTGGCCCCAGCAGCTAACGCCTTCTGAAGATGGTGTTAGACGCTGTAGCCTATGGGCTACACTTCGCAAAACTTACTGGGAGAGGGTTCCTCTGGAACCCACCCTGACAATGGCCGCCGCACATGCGTGTTCAGCAGACCTTATATGCGTAGCAGCGCGATGGGGTTCCCCATAGAGTAGTGAGGTGAATGCTAATCACTTGACGTGTCCTACATGTGTTTTTGATACATTCGGGTGGCAAATAATGTGTTACTGCCATTCTCTGATCTAAAACCTGATACCACAGGTCTGCAAAATTTAAGGTATTAAAAGCTTTTTTAATAATACTTTTATATTCTTAATTATACTCCTGTGTACATCAAGAAATAGTATATTAAAAAAAATAACCACATAACATTTACCTATAAGAGAATTACATAAATTTTTAAGAAAAAAACAAGAAGTTTAATTGTTTTTGACACATTTATTTAAGTGTAGATTATATCACTGTGTTTTTGTCTTAATTACATAATACAATAACCATAAAATAAAACAATAATAGAAACAAAACCATATCTTGTTTTTTTTGTCTTCAAACTTCATTTTGTCGCTTTTCGCTTATAAATGCTTTTTCCGTGTCGTCTCTGTGTATCATCCACTACTAGTAAGCCATCATGCTGACGTCCCAACGACCCTGGTATCTTCTTTCTACATCTTTAACGTCTTGGTGGAACCGTTCACCCTGTTCTTCACTGTAGTCTCCGAGATTATTTGGGAAATGCTCAATATGGGAATTCAAAAAATGTAACTTTAAACTGATATTGCAGCCAAAGTTTCTGTAACTATTAAGCATTTCCCTGACAATTTCTTTGTAGTTTGGATCCTTGACATTGCCTAAAAATGTTGAAATCACTTATTTGAACGAAGTCCACGCCGAAAGTTCCACAATATTCATTACACGCCCAAAATGCTAATCTTTTATTAACTTTCTAATGTCAGGGCCTGTAAAAATCCTTCCTTCAGTTTAGCATCGGATAGTTTAGGGAATTTGGTGCAAAGATATTTGAAAGTTTCTCCATCTTTAGGCAGTGCTTTTACAAATTGTATCATCAGTCCTTATTTTATATGTAGAGGTGGAAGTAGAAGTAGAAATTTATTTCGATCTACTAAACTGATATGATAATTTTTTCCAATTTCTAAACTTTTTTAGGCAGGGGTTAAAATGATCCGGCACAGAGTAAAACTGTGTTGCATCTGTTGTATTTGGTTTCACCTTCGCCAGCTCACCTTGTAGTTGTAGTTGTTGTGTGTGTGCAATGTTCCTTTAGACAGTATGGGGTTTAGGCCCTTTGTCAATTTCAGCTCCAGGCCCATGTGGACCTTAACCTGGCACTGGGCGGGGGGAAGTTTTATGACGAGAACTGAATTGCAACGTTCTATACAACCGACTGAATTAATTTAAGACAATGTTTTATAATAAATGCTGGCAGAATACATTTATTACTTTAAAGAATATAAAAAAAATTACTTATTCATAAATACACTTTTGCAGAAAAACATGATGTGATATGCAAAATCGGGAGTAATTTTCGTGTTCAGAAGTAAAAAATCTATAGGTATCACAAATTCGTTAAAAAAGCTTTTTCATCGCAGACCTGTGTAATTGATAAATATGCCCTTTGGTGCAGACACGTGTCCATTGTAGTAGATAATATAGATTGTAAGCTCCACTGGGTATGAGTATGGTGGTGTTCTATAAATAAAAGGTTAATAAATGAAGGTTACTAAAAGTGTGGTACAATTACCTTCTAATATTAGAAGGACATCTAGCGACATGACCATAACATTTTTTTCTGGCTTGAGGCTAACATTCTGGGCCAAATGTAATAAGGTGAGAGTTCAGAAAATTTGAGTTTAGCAGTAAACTCTCACGCTTTTTAAACTCGGCCAATGTAATAGAGTCCGAGAACATACAAACTCGCATGTTTTTCAGACTGAAAAAACTCACGATTTAAACCCTCATCCTGATGTTTTCCCATTGTGAAGATTCAACTCAACCAATGTGAGAGTTTACTGCTAAACGCTCACATTTTCTAAACTCTCACCCCATTACATGTGTATGCAGTGTTATTGTCACTGGTATAGGATTGCACACCTACAATGTCACGATTTCAACCAGGGGGCAGGTGACGTGGTTGGAAAATGGTAATAAATAGAACATAATGAAAATTCTGAATGTCCACGAAAATAACTTGCACTTAACTCTGCATCACCCCCTATGTTATCAGAGTAATGGTACAATACTATTTGTAACCAGAAGGCCCATTGAAATAAATACACTGAGGTCCTGATTCAGAGCCGGACGCTCTGAATCAGGGAGTCTTTTTTTTTTTTTTTATGGAGCGGCCTCATGGCCGCTCGCATTGCTCTGAGTTGCCACCCACAGCTAATGCGAGTGGCCAGGATGATGGTCGCGATGGTCAAGACCATCGCGACCATCGAGCTTGCGACGAGACCCTTGTGGTAGGGTCTCGTGGCCGCAAGCCCCAGAGAGCTTTTGCCTCAAACGGAGCCGAAAGCTCTCCCACTGACATCACTTGTGATGTCAGTGGGGCCGCCCCCAAATGGTAGGCGTTCTCATTGAAACGCCTCCGTCTGGGCAGCCACCACCCCGGCCCGCCCACCAAAGGGGGCATGCTGTCACTCAACATTGACAGCACGCCCCCTTTGGTGCTAGACCCGGAGCGACAGATTTCCCGTCAGTATCCGGGTCTCGTGCATGCGCACGACGGAGCCGGCTCCGTCATGCGCATGCGCTCTGGGTCACCATCGACCCGGTTGCGAGCGCTCAGCGCTTGCGACTGGGTCTGAATCAGGCCTAGAGTACTCTGATGCAGCAATATTAGCTTCTTTTATTTTCCCACAATCAAAACAGCACAAAATCAAACATGTTACACGTTCGTAAATGATAATAAAATACACATTTAATGGAGCAACCTTTAAATGCATCCATATAGGGTAAAACACGAAATGATTTCACAGAGTGCATTTGGCAATATTCAGATCAAATTGTATTATGTTACTTTAATGTTTATTAGCACACAGCCATTTAGTATGCTCATGGTCTATTTAAGTAGGTGTTTAGTGCAACATTTTACATTGTTTTGGGCTGTGATAGAAGCAGGGCCGTAACAAGGGTGGTGCGACAGGGCACCGCAGGGCAGGGGGACCTGCTTGGGCCTATCAATTTTCAGTTAATAATCATTTTCACTTGTAGCCTTTCACCTCTTCTTTTATCCCTGGCATCTCCCTGGCTGGCTCTTCCTCCATCTGGCCACCTCCCCAAGCACCTTCAGTCTTATCCTTTAATTTAACACACACATTTCAAAATATTGTCATACAGAGGTGTCCACATACATCTATCCTTCCTCCCTGCGCTACAAGTCGCGAGAACTCCGCGTGACTCGGTAGCACCAACCGTCTTTTCGTGCAACCTTTTACCTTCAAATGCGTCTTATGCGAATATTTAGCACAAGCAGCTTCTGCTGATTACTGATTAAAATTATATGCAGAATGTCTATGTTCTGTGTGCGACTGCGGGTGAATCTGCATAAGAAACATTATGTTACAGTTATAGCTGCTGACACTGTAACGTAGCGTTACTCATAGGCATGCTAGTTGGTGATCTACACTGCGGACTACAGTCTTGTAAACGACAAATCCTGTTGCAGGTGCAGCTTCATCATCGCTCCCCTACATCTAGAGCTGGTGGGATTTACTGCAAAAATATTGTGCATCATCAGTGCAGCCTTTGGATTCACACTGTATTTGGCAGGGACACTGTGATAACAGTGGTACAACGGGATTAGTACCCCTTCATAATCATACGGGACAAATCAGAACGGTCATACTCCTTTCCCATAAGGCCACACCCCTTTTTCATGCGCTTTTCTTATGTACCTATTGACATCAGTCATCACCAGGTGACTAATTGGGTCCATTTGGACCTAAAATTCATCTTAGGCCATCTAATTCATCGAATTAGACAAAAGATACAGCCAGCTCTCTTCCACCACAAATGGAGTCTTTTAGTGCATTTGAAACATGTCCACACAGTAGCATAATCGTATTCACGAAAATGTCTAATGATGACCAGATCTGTAAGCCACACATGCAAGATTAGGTCACTTGTCTGGTGTTGCTGTAGATACTGCAGGTTGTTTCCCCAACACTAGGCATTCTGGGCCTCATTCAGAGTCAGTCTGTAACACTATTTGTAATGTTATTGGTCTCAAGTTGAAATGTTTCACATTGCATATGTGCAAATTTTTCATATCAAAGACTTTTTAGTCTAAATCTTGACTTTCAAATGTCTGCGCCTAGGGAGCTATGACTGTGACTGGCATGATATCACCAGAAATGGGCATGCAATCGCAGTCAGCAGGCTTGCAGTCACAGTGAAAGTACAGTAAGCGCATACTTGCCGACAATCAGCTCCAGCCTTCCGGGAGGGAGCTGATTGTCGGCTAATAGCAGGGGGCGGGGCCGGCCATTGGGGGCGGAGCCGGGAGTGGGGGCGGCCATTTGGTGGCACACTGGGGACGGGGGCGGGGACGCACGATCGCGTCATCGTGACTCCGCACCCTCTTCACAATGCTGTTATTTTCAGCATTGTGAAGCAGGGGGCGGGGCCACGATGACGCGATTCTGCGCGAATCGCGTCACCGGGCCCCCCCGCTGCGGGGGTTTCCGTTTTTGTCAGGGGGGAGGTGGGGAGGGTCTCAAGCTTCTGGGAGGCTTGCCTGCCTTTCCGGGGGGCCGGGAGCGGCACCCGAAAATCGGGAGGCTCCCGGCCAAATCGGGAGGGTAGGCAAGCCTGCAGTAAGGGCATGGTGTGGGTGTTTATTCACAGTGAGACTAAACTTGCAGCCAAAAAGTCTCAAATCCAGCCTTCTGGAGGGGATTGGGTTGCATGTACTCTTACCCTGGTGTAAGTTTAGCATTTATAATGAATTTTTACACAAATAAAAGAATTTACACTCAAATTAAAGAAGGGAAAGCCTGCACATATATCCCAAAGTGCTGTCAGAAAACAAAATAAAAAAATAGTATATTTGCGTCTGCATCTCTAAACATTGTAGATGTACTAATCCACTTGAGTATTTGTTATCTGTTCTATCTGGTCATTAACTGTAATGTGTTTCCTTTGTGTACTGCTATTTTTACATTTGGCAAATAGTCAACCAGGTATAACAGAAAGTGTCGCCAGAGAGGGGAAAGAGTTGCAGCTCAAGATTTGTGTATGTGACTTGCTCTGAATAGGTCGCAAAGATGTGAATGGATTTACAATCACATTATGCGATTCCGGATGGGTCAGACTCTGAATAAGCCCTTCTATGTACATGTGCTGTACAGGAGACTGCAAGTACTAGTTGACTGGTATCAGCCATTTCTGCCCTAAGCAGCTATTTAAATCCACACTTCAATGGGATTATTAACAGGATCTCATATATCTTTTGTTATGTAAAAGTTTTATGTATATATAGTTCTACTCATTGCTACTAGGCTTTTAAATTAAATTTGTATTTTAGGTTTTGGGTATTTTAATTTAAAATTATTTATATTTTTTCTCCTGTGAAATGTGCAGTTTTGATCCTCAATTATGTATGTATAATTATTATATATATCTTATCATAGTTAGGAGAATTGGGATAGCCTGCATATCATGTTTCAAATTCACATTTTGTTCCTTTAATTGTAGTAAAAGCTGGCAGAAGTGACTCAGACCATTAGAAAACAGGATTTGCAATCTAAAAATTCCACCTTTACCGTTAAAGAAAAAATATTAACTTGCGGTGTATATGCAAAGCCTGACATACAGTTTATATAGCAAACATTAAATATGTCCTGTTTTAGAAACTTACACCATTCACACTGTACTGCGAATATTACGTTTTGTACACCGATAGATCTGACAGCACAATGGCAAAGTAAAGTACATAATGTAAAAAAAACATTTCAAACAATTGCAGGCTACAGCAAGACAATACTGCAAGAAATGTAAACTACTGCTCAAAATGTACACTACTGCAAGAAAAAACACTAAGAAATGTACACTACAAGAAAAAAACACTAAGAGAAATGTACACTACTGCAAGAAAAAACACTAAGAAATGTACACTACAAGAAAAAAACACTAAGAGAAATGTACACTACTGCAAGAAAAAAACACTAAGAGAAATGTACACTACTGCAAGAAAAAAACACTAAGAAATGTACACTACTGCAAGAAAAAAACACTAAGAAATGTACACTACTGCAAGAAAAAAACACTAAGAGAAATGTACACTACTGCAAGAAAAAAACACTAAGAGAAATGTACACTACTGCAAGAAAAAAACACTAAGAAATGTACACTACTGCAGGAAAAAAACACTAAGAAATGTACACTACTGCAAGAAAAAAAACACTAAGAAATGTACACTACTGCAAGAAAAAAACACTAAGAAATGTACACTACTGCAAGAAAAAACACTAAGAAATGTACACTACTGCAAGAAAAAACACTAAGAAATGTACACTACTGCAAGAAAAAACACTAAGAAATGTACACTACTGCAAGAAAAAACACTAAGAGAAATGTACACTACTGCAAGTAAAAACACTAAGAGAAATGTACACTACTGCAAGAAAAAAACACTAAGAAATGTACACTACTGCAAGAAAAAAACACTAAGAAATGTACACTACTGCAAGAAAAAACCACTAAGAAATGTACACTACTGCAATAAAAAACCACTAAGAAATGTACACTACTGCAAGAAAAAACACTAAGAAATGTACACTACAAGAAAAAAACACTAAGAAATGTACACTACTGCAAGAAAAAACACTAAGAAATGTACACTACTGCAGGACAACACTGCAACATGTGTACACTACTGCAAGAAATGCACACTACTGCAGGACAACACTGCAAGTAGTGTACAACACTGCAAGTAGTGTACAACACTGCAACACAACACTAAGTAGCGTACACTACTGCAAGACAACACTAAGTAGTCTACACTACTGCAGGACAACACTGCAAGAAATGTACACTACTGCAAAACAGCACTGCAAGAAATGTACACTACTGCGAGACAACAATGTGAAGAAATGTACCCTACTGCAAGACAACTCTGCAAGAAATGTATACTACTCCAAGAGATGTATATTACTGCAAGACGTGTACATTACTGCAAGCAATGTACACTATTGCAAGAAATGTACACTACTGCAGGACAACACTGCAAGAAATATATACTACTGCAAGACAACGCTGCAAGTAGTCTACACTACTGCAAGAAATGTAAACTACTGCAGGACAACACTGCAAGAAATGTACACTACTGCAGGACAACACTGCAAGAAATGTACACTACTGCAAAACACTGCAAGGAAATAAGAGTTATGGTAGACTTACGTTTGTTAACTCTTTTTCTTCGAGGTCCATTGGGTCCACATGGATACCATGGGGATAATGTGGTTGGAGTGATCCAGGCACCAAACAATTAAGTTTTCAGCTCCCAGGATGCCCCAGGTCCTCCTCCATATATACCCCACCCCTGGCCACAGGCATTCAGTTTTGTAAACAAGCCCAAGGCATGAGAAGGAAAGAGGAGAAGGACAAACAATCGTACACCAGAAACACTCATAGAAGGAGAGGGAATCCGTGACCGAAAGAAAAAGCACCCAATGCAGCCAGGTGCGTCAACGTGGGTGCCCTGTGGACCCTATGGACCTTGAAGGCAAAGAATTAACAAAGGTAAGTCTACCATAACTATTATTTTCTTCTTCAGGGTCCATAGGGATCCACAGGGATACCATGGGGATGTTCCCTTCGATGAAACCAAACTGACAATGCAGAAACCTGCACTCTCAGGGTGGTCAGGCAGAGACCGAGGTCTAACCCAGCCTGGAGAAAAGAAAGTACCCGGGAAACCCTAAAAACCTTAGGGTCATATTTTCTGTGGGAACACCATTGACCAAAAGAATGCCAAACTCTGTAATAGATACGGGCAAAGGAAAGTTTCCGTGCCCTAAGCATCGTTTGAATTACAGAGCTGGAGAAACCTTTGGCTCTTAAGTTGGAAGACTCAAGAGCCATGCCGTCAAAGACAGACTGGGTAAGTCCAGATGCAGGCAGGGAGCCTGCGCTAATAGATCCAGCCATAGAGGAAGACGAAACAGAGTGTCTATGGATAGATGCCATACATTGGTGAACCAATGGTGTCTGGGCCAAGCAGGAGCTACTAGTATCACTGTTCCGCCTTCCTGCTTGAATTTCCTGAGGACCCTTGGGAGGCGGGAAAGAGATACGCCAGCTTGAAGTCCCATCACACTGCCAGTGCGTCCAAGAATGCGGCTAAAGGGGTCTCTGGTTCTGGACCCGTACCTGGGGATCTTGTGATTGTGACGTGATGCCATGAGGTCTACATCTGGTAAGCCCCATTTGTTCACCAGGAGTTGAAATGTTCTCCGGCGTGTATGTCCTGACTACTTAGGGTCCGCACCCCAGTTGAGGACTCCGTGATGAATATTGCAGAGATAGCTGGAAGATGATGTTCTGTCAGAATGTTTGTCACTTTGCGTACCTCCTTGATGACAGAAATATACTAATGTGGTCGAGTTGTCGGACTGGATCTGGACCGGCCTGCCCTGGAGCAGGTCCTGTGCCATAAGTGCTACTGCTTGAAACTCCAGAATGGGTGTATGACTTTCCTAATTTGTCCATCTGTCATCCGCGAAGACTGGTGTCCGTGGTAAGGAGCACCCAATTTGGATTCCAGAATGGGTGACCTTTGTCCAGATGATCCTTTTGTAGCCACCACCACGAGAGAGATGAACCTTCGGAGTGAGAAGGATCCTCTGGGACCGTATTAGATGACACTGTCCATTCCAATGGGAGAGAATCAATTGTTGCAGAGGTCTGGAGTGGAACTAAGTATATTCCACCATTTCTAAGGTGAATACCATTGACCGCTAAACTTGCATCGCTGATAGAATGGATACCCTTCGATTGCATAGCAATTTGCGTAATAGCAATGATGGGCTGCAATCTTGTCCTCTGGCAGAAACACCCTTTGTGCCTGAGAATCCAGAAGTGCCCCCAGATGCACCATCTGCTGTGTTGGAGAAAGAGGATTTTTTCCAATTGATGATCCAGCCGTGCGTCTGTAGACAGGCAAAGGTCAGTTTGAGATGGTGTTCTAGAACAGCAAGAGACTGTGCCAATATCAGAAGATCGTCCAGGTATGGTAGTTTTCCAATTACCTGACGCCTGAGGTAGGCCGTCATAACTGCCATTATTTTGGTGAAAACCCACGGGGCCGTTGATAGACTAAAAAGCAGTGCCTGAAATTGGTAACATTGTTGCAGGACAGCACACTGTAGAAATTGTTGGTGGGATGGCGTAATAGGCACATGCAGATATGCATCCTGAATGTCCAGGGAAGCCATAAAATCCCCAGGTTCCATTGCCAAAATAATTGATCGAAGAGTCTTCATACGGAACTTGGGTACATGAATAAACCTGTTTAGGGTTTTCATATTTAGAATAGGGTAATGAGACCCATTTGGTTTCTGAACCAAAATTAGACTGGAATAATAACCCCTTCCTTGTTGAACCACAGTAACCAGGATTATCACCCCTGCCCGCAGTAGGGAATAAATTGCCTACTGGTGGGCCAAGGCCTTGATAGAATCTAATGGAGGGGGTTTGTGCAAAATATCTTCTGGGGAGGATGCCTCCGGAAAGTGAGGGCATACCCCTGAGAGACCACTTCTTGGACCCATGCGTCTGGTTGTCGTTTGATGTCAGTAGTCTGCAAATTGAAGAAGTCGGCCTCCCACCCTGGAATCCCCCAGGAGGAGGCCCGCCCCAACAGGCAGAGGGTTTGTCGTCCGGCTTAGAAGCTGGACATCTGGCCGGCCAGGACCTCTTAGTTTGCTGCTTGGTGGTCCTGCGAGAACTAGACGGCCTGGAGGACGAAGGTCCAAAAGAAGACTGCATAGACTTTATTGTAGCTGTTGATGGCAGGCTTGCAGATTTTGTCGCTGCCAGAGTAGCCACTATCTTATCTAATTCTGCTACAAAAAGTATATTTCCAAAAAACCGTAAGGATTCCGGAGTCTTCTTTGACCCTGTATCTGCTTTCCAGGACCTTAACCAAAGGGCTCTACGAGCGACAACCGAGGCTGCTGATGCTTTAGAAGCTAAGAGCCCAGCATTTACTGCAGCTTCTCCCAAATAGGAGGCAGATTCCCATATGTGGAAGATCTATGTCAGTTGTTCTCTGGTAGCATTTGCTAGAGTATCTTCCAATGCCCCGTCCATTCTTCAACAGCCTTAGATACCCAAGCCCCAACCATAGCTGGTCGAGTAACAGCTCCAGATATTAAAAATACTGCTTTAAGACATGTTTACATTTTTCTAACTAAGATCTTTAGGAGACGATGCTGACGTAATAGGCAACGTAGCACTCATGACTAAATGTGTCACATGAGCATCCACACTAGGAGGATTTCCCACTTAGTACATTCAGTAGCTGGGAAAGGATACAAAGATGCGAATCTTTTCGCAACATGGAACAGTTTATCCAGGTTACTCCATGCCTCTTCCATAAGTTCAGTGAGCTGCTCAGATTTAGGAAACTCAACTTTTACCACCTTCTGGTGTTTAAACACTGGAGCCTTCTGTCTAGGAGCTGGCTCATCATCCTGAATATTTACGATTGATTTTACCGCCCTCACCAAAAAAGGGACATCTACTGTAGAAGGATTGTCCTCCTCCCCTGAGATAGACCCTGGAGAAGAACCTGGCGCATCATCGGATTCCTTCGATAATGCGTATGAATCTACATACTGAGCAGACTGATAAAAATTTAACGACCGCTTAGGCGCCTTAGTGACTACCAGTCTGTTCGCCACAGCCGCCAGAGCCATAGTCTGACTTGAGAGGGCATAAACATCCATCCAGGAAGGATGTATAGAGGGTAGCAAACATAGCATGCTGAAACTGCTGTGGGTATCCCATTAAAGGAGGCAGCGTGGGAGTAGCCAAACGATCCACTAACTGAGTCATCACCTGAGACAAGGAGGACGCCCAAGATGGCTCCTGTACAGGGGCTGGTAGACTGGACTGGTGAGGTGGTTCTTTATAACAGACAGCACACAAACCACCCTGTATAAAGTCCTGAGGGGACAAGCTCGCCCAATAGGATTTACATGAAACCAGCACAAGGGCCTCAACCGCCTGTTTCCCTTTACCTTTTGACATATCAATTATAAAGGTAATAATGCACTGTAATGTGACAACCTTCAAAAATCACTAGTAAATGTGAAGTACAGATAAAAAAACCCACCCACCTATAACAGAGGGATGAGGAGAAAAAAAAACAGTGATAGTCATAACTGACAGTCAGAAATAAAAGGCAGTATCAACACAGCAGCTAGCAAAAGTCACATACAATGCATATGTAAATTAGTTGCCATGGACCCTGAATCGACTACTCAAACTTGGTAGGATATAGAGCACTATATACCTTACCCAGAGGAGAGATACAGGGAGACTGACTCAAAACCTCCTGAGACCAAACCACTTCAGAAGAGCACCAATAGTGGACTGTGAGCGTCTCATATACACGAGGAGGGTAGGAGGAGCGACCCAGACGCGGGAAAGACCTTTGCTGGATCTGCGTCTGGGTTGGAGTTGCCGGGGGAGAACCTACCTCCCCCTAAGCTGCTTCAACCGGCCGGGTAGGCTGGCCTCATACCAGCAAAAGCTTCTGCTGCCGATCCCTGGTGTCAGACGATAAGGCCCAGGTGGTCTAATGAGGGAGCAGACGGCCCTGGGCCCTCACTGCAGTGGCTTCTGGTGCATCTCCAGTGCCGGAAGCAAAGACCGGCGCGCATGATTACTCGTAAGCGAGGAATCGCCTTACCTGACTTCTCGGTGCGTCCGGTTGCAGTCTGTGCCCCGGCGTCACCGCTAGCAAGCTCTGCCATGACCGGCCGATATCAACAGACCTGTTACTGGTGTTGCGGCACGGCGGAGGTAGACGGAGTCGCAGTGCAGGCGTTTATTGAAAACACTCAGCACTGCTAACTCTAAACATTGAAATAAAAATAAAACATAAAATGAAAGCTTCGTACTGCCTAAGCAGTCCCCCTGTTTTAAAGGTGCATCTGAATCCTGCCGCACCAAACGAAAAACTGAATGCCTGTGGCCAGGGGCAGGGTATATGTGAAGGAGGACCTGGGGGATCCTGGGAGCTGAAAGATTAATTGTTTTTATGCCTGGATCACTCCAACCACATTATACCCATGGTATCCCTGTGATTCCCTATGGCCCCTGAAGAAGAAACGTATTCTACTGCAAGACAACACTGCAAGAAATGTACACTACTGCAGGACAACACTGCAAGAAATGTACACTACTGCAAGACATGTACACTAACTGCAGGACAACACTGCAAGAAAAGTTGAGTTATGGGAGACTACCTAGATAACTCCTTTTATTTGAGGTCCATAGGGTCCACAGGGATATTATGGTTGGAAGAACAGGCACCAAACAGTTAAAGCTTCTGCTCCCAGAATGCCTCGGGTCCTTCCCCATATATACCCCGCCCCTAGCCATAGGAATTCACTTTAGTTAACAAGCCTCAGGGCAGGAGAAGGAAAAAGGAGAAGAACAATCATACACCAGAAACACTCTTACATAAGATAAGGGAATCTGTGACCGAAAGAATATAATCCAATGAAGCAAGGTGCGTCAGGGTGGGTGCCATGTGGACCCTATGGACCTCAAAGAAAAGGAGTTATCTAGGTAAGTCTACCATAACTCTTATTTTTTTCTTTGGGGTCCATGGGGATCCACATGGATACCATGGGGATGTCCCAAAGCAGTTCTCCTAGGGTGGGGGACGCTCCTGAGCAGAAAGGAGAACTCGTCACCTAAAGGAAGTATCCTGAGAGGCAAAAGTATCAAAGGTATAAAACCTAAGAAAGGTGTGGACAGAAGACCACGTGGCTGCCTTGCACAATTCTAACATCTGGTAATGAAGCAATCTTCTTCTGGAACCAGACTGACAATGCAGAAACCTGTGGCCAAGCGTAGACCTTAGTCTAATCCTGCCTGAAGAAAAGCCAATAACCTGGAAATCCTGAATATATTAGGATCATACTTCCTATGGGAACACTATTGAACAAAAGAATACCAGACTCTGTAATAGATGCGGGCAGAGACAGGCTTCCGTGCCCTAATCATCGTTGAATTACAGAACTAGAAAAACCTTTTGCTCTTAGGATGGAAGATTCAAGAGCCACGCCATCAAAGCCAGACGAGGTAAGTCCGGATGTCGACAGGGACCCTGCATTAGCAGATCCTGCCATAGAGGAAGAGGGTATGGACTGTCTACGGACAAATTCTGGATGTTGGTAAACCAATTAAGTCTGGGCCAAGTCGGAGCCACAAGTATTACCATTCCGCTTTCCTGCCTGAATTTTCTGAGAACTCTTGGGAGTAGAGAAATCGGAGGAAAAAGATACGCCAACTTGAAATCCCATCTTACTGCCAGTGCGTCCACGAAGGCTGCTGATGGGTCTCTGGACCTGGACCCGTACCTGGGGACCTCGTGGTTGTGGTGTGATGCCAAGAGATCTACCTCTGGTAGACCCCATTTGTTTACCAGGAGCTGAAACACTCCCGGATGAAGAGACCACTCTCTGGTGTGTATGTCCTGGCGATTTCGGAAGTCTGCTTCCCAATCGAGTACTCCCGGTATGAATATTGCTGAGATGGCCAGAAGATGATGTTCTGCCCAAAACAGAACCTTTGTCACTTCTTTCATGGCTGCATAACTTCTTGTGCCTCCATGATGATTGAGGTAGGTCACTGTAGTCGCATTGTTGGACTGGATCTGGACCGGCCTGCCCTGGAGCAGGTCCTGTGCCATGACAAGAGCTCTGTATATTGCTCGCAGTTCCAGAATATTTAATGACAGATTACTTTCTTGATTTGTCCATCTTCCTTGAAAGGTGTGATGACCTGTCACTGCCCACCATCTGTGAAGGCTGGCGTCCGTGGTGAGAAGCACCCAACTTGAAATCCAGAAAGAGCGCCCTTTGTTTAGATGATCCTTTCTAATTCACAACAGGAGGGAGTGACAAACCTCTGGAGTGAGAAGCATCCTCTGGGACCTTATAAGATGATGCTATCCGTTCCACCTGGAGAGAATCAATCTTTGTAAAGGCTTGGAAAGGAACTGAGCATACCCCACCATGTTGAAGGTGGATACCAATGATGCCAGGACCTGCATTGCTAACAGAATGGATACCCTTCGCTTGCGTAGCAGCTTGCGTATTCACAATGATAGATCCGCAATCTTGTCCTCTTGCAGAAACACTCTTTGTGCCCGAGAATCCAGAAAAGCTCCCAGATGTACCATCTGCTGTGTTGGAGAAAGTAACGATTTCTTCCAATTGATTATCCAGCCGTGCCTTTGTAGGCAGGCTATGGTTATTTGAAGATTGTTTTGTAACATAACCGGAGTCTGTACCAATATCAGAAGGTCGTCCAGATATGGCAGAATTCTGACTCCCTGACACACGAGATAGCCCATCATGACTGCCATTATTTTGGTAAATACCTGGGGAGCCATAGATAGGATAAAGGGTAGAGCCTGAAATTGGTAATGTTGCTGAAGGACAGCAAACCGTAAGAATTGTTGGTGGGATGGTATAATAGGAACATGCAGATATGCATCCTGAATATCCAGAGAAACCATGTAA
This sequence comes from Taudactylus pleione, assembly GCA_031769625.1. NCBI lineage: Eukaryota > Metazoa > Chordata > Amphibia > Anura > Myobatrachidae > Taudactylus > Taudactylus pleione. The sequence continues at coordinate 2,792,708 of JAUIMM010000052.1, read as the reverse complement.
TTCCCGGCTCCATTGCCAAAATAATTGACCGGAGAGTTTTCATACGAAACTTGGGTACATGGATAAACCTGTTGAGGGTTTTTAGATTTTGTATAGGGCGATAAGCCCCATTCGGTTTCTGAACCAGAATAAGATTGGAATAATAACCCCTTCCCTGTTGAGACACAGGAACCGGGATCATTACCCCCGGTTGCAGCAGGGAGTGAATGGTTCCTGAAGGGCCAAGGCCTTGACTGCATCTGATGGAAGATCTGTGCAAAAAAAACTTCTGGTGGGGATATCTCCTGAAAGTGAGGGCATACCCCTGAGAGACCACTTCTCAGACCCAGGCATCTGTAGTTGTCTGATGCCAATAATCCGCAAACTGAAGAAGTTGGCCTCCCACCCTGGGATCCCCCAGGAGGAGGCCCGCTCCATCAGGCCAAGGGCTTGTTGTCCGGCTTAGAAGCTGGACGTCTTGCCGGGCCAGACCTTTTAGTTTGTCGCTTAGACTTGTGAAAACTAGTTGGCCTAGAGGAAGACTGTTCCTTTGCTCATCCCTTAGGACAGGAGAACTGAAAAGAAACCTGCCTAGATCTAGTCTTTGAAGTAGATGGCAGACCTGCAGATTTTGAACCTGCCAGAGTAGTAATTATATTATCCAACTCTACTCCAAAAAGTACCTTTCCATAGAATGGTAAGACACCCAGCGCCCTCTTTGATCCTATATCAGCTTTCCAAGATATTAACCAAAGGGCCCTGTGTGCCACTATTGATACTGCTGATGCCTTAGAAGCTAAAATTCCAGCACCCACTGCAGCTCCTTCCAGATAGGAAGCTGCTTCCCGTATGTGGGAGATATTCATCTGTTCTCTGGTAGCATTTGGTATGGAATCCTCCAATGCCCTTATCCATTCCTCGACAGCTTTGGCTACCCAGGCTCCAGCCATCGCTGGACGAGTAACCGCTCCAGATGACGAAAATATTGCTTTAAGACAGGATTCAATCTTTTTATCTGTGGAATCCTTCAGCGAAGACACTGATGGAATAGGCAATGGAGCATTTCTGATTAAATGTGTTACATGAGCATCTACAGTAGGAGGTACCTCCCATTTAGTACATACAGAAGGTGGGAACAGAAACAATGAGGTTATTCATTTATTCACATAAAACCGGTTATCAGGATTACCTCATGCCTCCTCGAAAAGCTCTGTAAGCTGTTCAGATAGAGGGTACTCCGTTTTGACCACCTTCCGGTGACGATTAAACATTGGAGCCTTCTTACTATGAGCTGGTTCATCATACTGAATATCTAGGATTGATTTAACCACCCTCACCAAAGGAGGAAGATCCACTGTGGATGGATGATCCTCCTCCACACAGCTAGATCCTGGGGAGGAACCCTGTGCATTATCTGATTCACCTGATGATGCGCCTGAATCCATATGTTGGACAGACTGACATAAAAATAACTTGCGCTTAAGTCACTACCGGTCTGTTATCAACATTAGATGGTGCCATATTCTGACTAGAATGGCCATAAACATTCTTCCATGAAGGATGCATAGGAGGTGTAAACATAGTATACTATGGACACCCCATCCAAGAAGGCATCATAGGAGCAGCCATATAATCCACAATCTGCATCATAACCTGGGACAAAGAGGAAACCCAATATGGTTCTTGTCCAGGGATAGGTAAACTGGATTGGTGAGGTGACTCTTTATAACAGACAACACACAAAGCATCCGGTATGCAGTCGTGAAGCCGGCAGACGTAATCCTGCCGGCCGGCTTCCCGACTGCTTTATCCCGGCGAGGGTTAAATGACAGGCGTCTAAATCTAGACGCCTGTCATTTTACCGACGCCGGTAGACCGGCGCCCGGCATCCCGATCGAAGGGATGCTGGGCGCCACGAGCGGAGAGCGACGGGGGGGAGGGATAGGTTTAGGGCTCCCGGGGGGGACTTAGGGTTAGGTACCCCCTCCCGGGAGGTTAGGGTTAGGCTAGGGAGAGGGAGGGTTAGGCACCTCCTGGGGGGACTTAGGGTTCGGCACCCCCCCGGGGGACTTAGGTTTAGGCGGCGGGGAAGGGGGGGTTAGGTTTAGGCACTTAGAGGGGGGATTAGGGTTAGGCACTGTGGGGAAGGTTATGGTTAGGCACCCCTATGGTGGGTTAGGGGGGGAGGTTAGCTTAGTAAATACCTACCTGGGGATACCCAAGTCGGGCAGCCGCTGTCGGGATTTGAACCGCCGGATGCAAGTCATACCGATTCCAACCATCCTTTACGTCCTGAGAGGGCACATAAGCCGTACATGACTGACATGGAACCAGCACAGGCTTCTCCCCCTCCTGTTTACCTCTATCCTTTGACATGGTCATTAAAGGCAATAATTGCAATGTTATGTGACAGCCTTCACAAAATCTTAATTGAATGTGAAGTACTCAGAAAGAAACCTTCAACCAAAAAAGGATGGAGAGAAAACAGTGATAGTTATAATTGACAGATTTAGAAATAAAAGACAGTGTCAATCAGCAGCTAGCGAGGAATCGCCTTAACGGACATCACCGAGCATCGAGTGCAGTCCAGGCCGCAGCATTGCTGCTGGCTAAGCTCACCCGCGACCCGCTGAAATCACCAGCACAATTACTGAAGTTGCAGCACGGTGGAGGTAGATGGAGACGCATTATCTGCATTTTAATACAGACGCTGAGTACTACTGACTCAAACATAAGAAAAGAAAAGCTTAGGACTGCCAGAGCAGTCCCCTGTTACAAAAGTGCGTCTTTATCCTGCCGCACCAAACGAACAACTGAAGTCCTATGACTAGGGGCGGGATATATATGGGGAAGGGGTCGGGACATTCTGGAAGCAGCAGCTTTAACGGTTTGGCGCCTGGTCTTCCAACCATAATATCCCCTACGGTCCCTGAAGAAGAAATGTACACTACCGTAAGACAGCACTACAAGAAATGTACACTACTGCAAGACAACAAGCAAGACGTGTACATTACTGCAAGCAATGTACACTAGCAAAGGATAACACTGCAAGAAATGTATACTACTGCAGGACAACACTGCAAGAAATATATACAGGTTGAGTCTCCCATATCCAAAATGCTTGGGACCAGGGGTATTTTGGATATCAGAATATTCCGTATTTTGGAATAATTGCATATTATAATGAAATGTCTTGGAAATGGGACCCAAATATACACACAGAATGCATTTATGTGTTATATACACCTTATACACACAGCCTGCAGGTCATTTTAGACAATATTTTTTATAATTTTGTGCATCAAAAAAAGTGTGTGTACATACATGAAATTCATTTATGTTTCATATACACCTTATACACACAGCCTGAAGGTTATTTTATACAATCTTTTTAATAATTTGTGCCTTAGACAAAGTTTATGTACATTAAACCATCAAAAATCAAAGGTTTCATTATCTCAGTCATGCTGAAAATATTCCGTATTTCGGAATATTCCGTATTTCGGAATATTTGGATATGGGAGACTCAACCTGTATTACTTTAAGACAACACTGCAAGATGTGTATACTACTGAAAGAAATGTACACTACTGCAAGACAACAAGCAAGAAGTGTACATTACTGCAAGCAATGTACACTATTTCAAGAAATGTACACTAGTGCAGGACAACACTGCAAGAAATGTACACTATAGCAAAACAGCACTGCAAGACATGTAGGGTTCGGTAACATTCAAATCCCGGCAGCGGCGGCCCAACATAGGAGGAAATCCAGATCGTCCTAAAGGCAAGTATAAACTAACCTAATTCTACCCCCTAACCCTCCTTTAGGGTGCCTAACCCTAATCCCCTCTTCCCCTAGCCTAAACCTAAGTCCCCCGTGGGGGGTGTCTAACCCTAACCCCCCCCTTCCCCTAGCCTAAACCTAACCTCCAGGGTGGGTGCCTAACCCTAAGTCCCCCCCGGGAGCCCTGAACCTAACCCCCCCACCCCCCCCCGGCGGCTGTCCGCGCCCGACATCCCTTCGATCGGGATGCCGGACGCCAGTAAAATGACTGGCGTCTAGATTTAGACATACATACAAAGGATAAATGCACCTGCACACATTAATTAATTGAAAAATAGTGGAAATCTCAGTTTATTATCCTGATGAAAATTATTATCAGTTTTGAGGGTGCTACCAAATGACAAAAAATTACAATAATCATGAAAGCAGAGGAAAGAAAAGTTTTGTCTTGTAGGCGGTGCACAACAAAAATATTAATTTCAATTAATAATCATTCATTAAAAATTAAATGTTTATTAGGTATACTTTAAAAATTGTCCCTTGGTTTAGGACTTAATTCAGCGAAATAACGGTTAAAAGATATCAAAAGAGATAGTGATAAGAAATGTACTGGAAATGTGTATTAAAATTTGTATTAAACAAAATAAAGATCTGCCCGCTGTGTGTCTTATGTAGTTATTTCATCACCTATTCAGGTAATTATTATTAGTTCTGAGTCTACAACAATAGTAGAGAAATATATCAACTATTCCTGGATAAACATATTATTCCAGATTTCCCATATACCATCTAGTTTATCTACAGGTTCATTGTCTGCACTACTAGCCGTCTGAAATATCTCATGAGAATTCTCCCACTATAGCATCAGTTATTCTGTTTATTAAAGTATGCTATAACATTGAAAATTAAGTAGTCTGAGAGTTAGAATGTCCCAGTCCTTATAGAAGTGGAAAAATAGATGCTACAACAGTTGTGTTGATTCAAGGAGTCTGTATATCCTTGTCCTAATAATCGAGGATGGGAAAAGACACATGCTGTGGCTATGCTGCCACTTAATTAGTTAGAAATTCTAAATGTCTGTGTCCTGTACCAATATAAATTATGGGACAAAAGCTGCAGTTTTGTTGCTACTGATTAATGATATTAAAAATCTATATGGTTCTGTCCATGTAACTAGGACGCTGCAACAATACTGCCAGATAAAGATTGATGTAACTCAAGACTCTGCCCTTGTAACTAGGACCTATAGTCATGTAACCTATTCCACATAATTGTTTTCAAATAGAATATGTCAGCGGTAATACCGCTTTATAACTAATTCAAACACAATATATCTGTCTTTTACCCAGACAGAGAAAAAAGACAGATGCTGTAGTAATATTGCTACTTAATAATTAATATAGCTCTTATCTGTGTAACTCTGTCCTTGTAACTAGGACACTGCAACAATGTTACCAAATGGATGTTGATATGACTCAGACTATGAGGGGTATTCAATATGAAACGTAAACTTCGCTGTCGAAGTTTATGTTTCATATCGGAGCTTTTACCTGCGTTAAAGTATCGGGCGCGTGCCCGCTTATCCCCGTATTCAATATGAAACTAACGAAAACGGGAGCCTGCGAAGTGGGATTTGCGTAAAGTCTAAGAGTGAATAAATAAATACATTTTGTTTTATTGAGACACACTCAATAGATTTATCTATTAACTTGTTGACAATATAGTAACCATCTTTGCATAATAGATATCCAGCTTCACAGCAATGTGACACATTATGGAACACTTGGACTTAGTTACCATGATAAATGGAACCAATGTGTTTTAGGAGTGTTTGAGTTACACACATCAATGGAATGATTGAATAACATTTATATAGACAGAGTGGACACAACATTTTATTTTTATGTTAGTATTGTCTTACACTAAAAGCACCTTAACACGATTCTGCACATAATATTTCGCTAATATTTTAACGGATTGATTAAAAGTTAATTTTTAGAGTTCTTTTTTCTTGGACAACCAGAAATGATATTTCCATAGCATGTTGCTTCTATATTAAATAGTCCATGAGTGCCCCTTTTTGGAACACTTTCTCTTTCCGTAATATATATGCAGGACAACACTGCAAGAAGTGTACACTACTGCAGGACAACACTGCAAGAAATGTACACTACTGCAGGACAACACTGCAAGAAATGTAAACTACAGCAAAACAGCACTGCAAGAAATGTACACTACTGCAAGACAACACTGCAAATAGTGTACACTACTGCAGGACAACACTGAAAGAAATGTACATTACTGCAAGACAACACTGCAAAGAAATGTACACTACTGTAAGAAAATAGAACACGGCTGATTTTAGATGCCTTTTCTCTTTCCAAAGATTTACCAACAAAATCAGTAAAAGACAGAGGGCCTGAATCAGCAGCAATCGCAAATGCGATAACATACGCACACGGCCAATTGTTGCCTTCTGTACACGCATCGCAGTGCGAGCACTCCACTGCGATCGCAGTGACTACGCAGACCCATCACAGAGAGTTTGACAGGACGTACCGTTTACGGGTGGGGACGGGGGAAGGGTCATCGAAGAGCAGGCGCGTCAGTGCGTTTGAACACCGTTGCAGGGCCATGCATAAATTAGCCTCTGTGATGCCACACGCAGCTTGTGTACTCACTGCGTGCGACGAGGTTAGCAATTCCTGAGTAAGGTCAGACCTTGTGCAAGTGTGCGTGAGGCTATGATTGTACTCGATGTTACTGATGGTTCCACAGTCTTGCCAAGTATTAAGGATGTGTGTAAGGTAAGGTGGGTGTCCTTATGTTAGGCTGCGTATGGCATAGCGATTGCAATCATTACTATATCTTTGCAGTGAGACTGCGTGCGTAATCGATATTGCAATTGCAGTAGCGATCAGTACTGAATCAGGCCCAGAGATCAGTGTTTACATGGGAGAATGCATAAAACCACTTTAAGCATTACCATTAACATTGACTGCAGGAATGTTCACAGGTATGAAGTAGATTTACTGCAGGCATTAATGCGTTAAACTTAAAATTTGCATGAAGATCAATTTTGCACCTTACTTTGCTTATAGTGTACTAGGTACTTAGATAAAGGAATTAGTAGAAAGTCACAGATTAAGCATAACGATGCATGGTGAGAGTCACATGTGTAAAACCTATCTTTTGCTTTTACACCCTAGATTGTATAATTTTTTCTCAAATTTGCTACTTTCTCCACAATTTTGTATCATACAGGTCTATTCATAAAGATAGTGAAGTTGGTCGCAGTATATTTCAAGAAAGATCGCACCATATCAATGCGATATAGCTTGAAGATATAGAGTGATTCAGTAATACCCATCTTGCAATGTCCCGCAATTAGCCTCTTCAGCGAAGCAGTCAATCAATGCAGATTGCAAAATATTGTATCAATGTCCTGGGATCGAAATACAGCGCATGCGTTGGTGAAGTAGGTGCGAGTATAGGGAAAGCTCCCAGAGCAGAGAACTGATGTGAAGTCACAATATTTGTATTATTACAGAAAGACTGACATGAGAGGGATCATTATTGGGGTCAACTGTACTGTCAAATGGTTGTTCATCTGTCAGGGCAGAAACCACCTGAGGCAGCGCATATAATGAGTATCTTTATGCAACGCAGTCTAACCTGCACCCGCAGACATCACTACCAAAAGGGCATGTACTGACTACTACCGAGGATGCAGCGCTGCTCCTTTCTACCCATCCAGCATCCCAGAGACCTGCTGCTGCTACTGAGTCCTAGGAGAGGAGACAATTCCCCTAATGCTGATAATTCACTCCCAGTGTCAGGGCTGAAAGGCACCTGCACGTTGGTGCTGTATATTAGAGCAGCGGCTGCAGTTTTGGTGCTGGAAGGGCAATAGGAACAGACACACTTGTAGCTCATGGTGGACGGTATAGTTTTATATACATGATGCCACTTTCTAATGATCTACTTTATATTGGGACCCGGCATATGCTTCTATATTTGTTTGTTTTTTCCGCCACATTTTCCTGATTGGCTGGTGTAAAAGGATGCAGGAAGACAGGAGGAAGACTTCTTTTCTCACTTTAGGAGGTTTATTACACCATCTACAGATTGCAAACTTTCTTTAGGAAGCAAAACAAAAAGCTGAGCTTTCTGTTCTTCTCTGAATTGCCCTCTCCATTCTACTGTACTACTGTATGGGAAACCAATCATGGCACATAGCTGAGGTACCGCTGAAGAAATCAGAAACTCCCCCCTTCCGCTACACTGTATAATGCTTCCTGAGTATAACGAAGAGCCTAGTTTTCTAAAGTGCTTTTCACCGCTGCATGAATAAACCCCTTAGGTCAGCGGTCCCCAAACTTTGTGCCGTGGCACCCTGGGGTGCCTCGGGACACTTGCAGGGGTGCCTCAGGATGGTGGTCCAGCACCGAATCAAATTCTTCATGGTCAATGTAATGTAAATATGTGGACAAACAGAAGTGCAAACCTGTCCACCACCAGATAACTGACCATAAGGATGACAGGTAAGCACAATTTACCTCACTGTACATTTTTATTGAAATTCTCGAAAACAAACTTTTGGCTTAGGGGTGCCGTGATTCAAAAAAGTTTGGGAACCACTGCCTTAGTTCATTTATACAGTACTAAGGTGTAGATGTACTAAGCCTTGGAAAGATAAAAAGTGGAAAGAGATAAAGTACCAACTAATCAGCTCCTGTCATTTTTCAAACACAGCATGTAAAGTGACATTTAGGAGCTGATTGGTTGGTACTTTATCTCTTTCCACTTTTTATCTTTCCAAGGATGACATAATTAAAATTAAAATTATCACTCCCCACGGCTTAGAACACCAACCCCTAAGCACTCAGGGTTACTATTTGACATGGCTAAGATACATGGCACTCTGAATGGGTCTATTTGGTGCGATTTGAGGACAGATGTATGTGGGCACATCTGTAACAGTTACACTTAAAATTTTAAATCGTAAGTCTGATCTAGAAGAGGATCCCGGGGTAACTAGCTGCTATGTTTCTGCTCGTCAGAGAAGATGGTGTTTTAATGATAAAATGTTTCATTTTTCACTGGAGTTCTCAGTTAATGGAAATGATGTATAAAAAACAGTCACACTTTTCTCACCATATGACTTGAGAGAAAGAGCAGGCTGTGGTACATATGTTTCATTCAGTTAGTGCATATGTATAAAACCAAATACATTTTTAGTACAATTTTCTACAATGAGAATGCACACTCATAGGGCAAATTTATACTTAGGAGCAAATACATTTATGGGGTGCAAAATGTACACCTGGCAGGGGAGGAGGGTGGGAACAAAGCACAACCTAAGGGGAGAATACTATAAATGCAGTGAGCATGCAGTATTTACTCTACAGCCAGGAAAAAAATTGCAATTGCTCTCCGTGCAGTGCAACATGGTTTACCAACGCTGCACTGGGGTATAATGTCCTCTTAGTTCTAGTGGAATGTATATTTAAGAAAAGACGAATGATGAGAGAAATAAAATAATAGGGTGAGAGAGATAAACAACCTGTTGTGCAATTACAAGCCTCAGCATACCAGGACAAAGTTCTACAACAGCTGGAGGCTTGCAGCTTGATTTACTCAGGTATAAACACTTACATAATGTAGGCTGAAACAGATTCTGGAAGATAAGGAACTAGAGTAAAAACCATATTATTTCAAATAAAGAACAGATTAGTACAATTTAAATGATAAAAACTATTTCATGCCACATTACCTTGAACAACAACCCGACTGCTTGGTATGAAAAACTGCTGTGTGCCATCTGCTGCTGGGACTGCATACTGCAGAATTGTAGCTCCTGGATGGGGACCTCCTAAACTGGATAAAGTGTGTAATCCCTGCACCCCATCCGATATTTGATTGGTAATTTGAAAGGCTCCTCTTTCTCCTATGGAAACTGGAAATGAAATAGAAAAATGTAAAATTAAAAAGGTAGGCCTGGGCATTTGCTAACATCTCTTCCCATTAACTATTCCTGGGCTGCAAAACTTGCAGCCTTGACAATCAGTAACATGACAGGTTTTATTTAATTATTTTCAGCATAGCTGAATTCATTAATTGACCAGTCATGTTCAACGGTCTACCCAGAACTGACATAAGTGAAAATGTATTTCTGGACTAGAAGGCCTATAATAGTGGTGGGGTGCTTTATATACAAGACATGCATTTTCCCTTTAGATACAGTAAGTCAGTAGTGACAAATAAGAGGCTGTAAGTAACACAAGGCACCTTCAGCGTTACCATTACAAATAATACATTTAGAAAAGGGTAAGAACAATAAAAAAAATATAAATAAAACACTGTTTTACAAATCCCAGAAATAATTAATATTTATTTTTATGTCAAACAAGTGTACCCGTTGTGTGTACACAGTGGTGGCAGCCTTGTAATGGGCTGAACAAATATTTATGTGCATGTAGTATAACAATTAATTAGGGGTTTGTGGTATCTTTATAACTTAGAGATGCCACAAACCCCTAATTAATTGGGATTTGTAAAATAGTAATTTTACTAGCTCCCACCAAATAATAAAAAGACTACCTCCACTAGGTACATTTTAATGTATTGCATGTATATTTTGGGTCTCAATTAGACATAGAACAAATCCTGGTAAAGGGTACAATTGTACACCTGTACCAACCCTTTTGTGATGCAAAAAGTTCCCTGTGCTTTTTTTTTTTTTTTTTTTAATGCTGGGTAAATACGGTCAACTTTTACATGTAACCCATTGTATATAGCATGTAGCCAAATGGACAGGCAGCTAATATTTATGGCATACTAGACAATTCTCCTGGGAGTCTTCCAATCTCCCTGAAGATATATCAGTCAGAGAGGCAGCAAGATGGCGTAGTACTGTAAGCTCATTTTGGCAGGGGAGGGCTGTCTTTTCACTTTGTTTCATGTCTTTGTATGTCATTTATTTGTGTCACGATCTCCTTATTGTACAGCACTGTGTAATTTATCACTGTTTTATAAATTAAAGATAATAATAATAATTAAATAGTTTAAGTTTTTGGTCACAGATTCGTAAAGGCTGTGACTCATCTTACTTCCCAGAATAAATCCTTTACACCACTATGGGATTATTTTGGAATGTAGTTAAAAGGTTTGAATGACGTTTCATGGGCGTGCATAATTTAGCCACTGCGATTGCATACGCAGCACGAGAGCTCTCTGCGTGTAACAAGACTTTCAATATCTGCCGCTGGTCAAAACTGGTGTAAATGCTGCGTGACTGGCCGATGTGCATCGATGTTACCAATGTTTATGCAGAAGAGCGAGGTTGGATGGATACGAGAAGGCAGCGGTGGGCGTTTTTATGCGGCTGTGCTTTGGCTGGCATTCGCATATTTTCACAGCTGGGTTCCGTGCGAGATCGCAGCTGTGATCGTATTAGCGATCGCTACTGAATCAGGCCCACAGATTGTATCAGGAGAGGCTATGCTATTCATGCAGCGCTGGACCCTTTAGTCTAAAAGCATCCTCAAAGACACTATATTGCACTTGATTATCTAGATTACAGTAGTGATGTCCTGACATGCCTGCAATCTTCAACTTGAAGAATAACATTTATAGAACCAAATTTGCAGGTCTTCTGAGATATTGCAAATTGCATTGCTATTTAAAATGTTACACTCTTCATTTGTACAGTCAAAAGGTTGACATCAGATGGTTGACAGCCAATAGGTCGACAGGGACAAAAGGTTGGCAGGTACAAAAGGTCGACATGGATGTATGTTGACAGGGTCAAACAGAGGATGTGGGAATGGTCGACAATTTTTTTGGGTTTTCTAAATCTAATCGTAACCCTCCACTTGGTGTTTAACCCGAACCGAAAATAAATAAATGTGTAGGCCATGTCGATATTTTAGACATGTTGACCTTTTGTCCCCGTCAACCTATTCACTGTTGACCAGCTGGTGTCGACCTATTGCTTGTCAACCTTTTTACTGTTGATCTTTTATCCTCCAACTAGATTAGTGCATGCAGATCTGAGCTGTAAGTGGGAGCCCAAGAGTCTCATAACCAGAATAAAAAATGTTTAAAACGCTTTATTTAGAAAAGGAAACAAACAGCAGGCGCAAATAACATCCAATAAAGGAATACAATTGTTCCCTTGGAATTTTTATTAAATTTCATGGTAACAGGGTAGGAAAGGTACATGCAAAAGATAGGGGGGGCAGGTACATACCAGACCTAGAATGGTAGTCGAGAGAGAGCAAAAGACAAAAGTAGGTAAGAAGCCAAGAGCTGAAAAGACACAGCAAGCTGGGAACTGCTTACAAAAACAGGAGGAGCTGAATCCATTGCGGAGGACCAAGAGGTGGCCATGGAGAGAACTAGAACTAAGTCATCGTAATCAAAGGATAACCAGAATTATTTGGTTCCTGGCCACTACCTGGACCAGAATGATTTGGCCACTCTATTGCCTGAATATAGCAAATTCTGATGCTGTAAAAAATGCTGAAGCACATCAGTAATTCCGTGTTTAGTGCAGGGAAGATGCCAACTTTCTTTAAGATGTGGGAAAGTTTATATGAGATTAAGATCGGACCTCCACTGACACCACCACTAATAGATCTAGTGTTATATAGATCCATAGTTGCTTATGCTCCAGGAAAGTCTGACAGAGTGCTGCTATATTGGGAAAACTCCCAAACAGGTAAACAAAGCTCCCTGATGTTAGCACCCCCTCCTCCTGAAAATGCCTGATCTGCATGTTGGATTGTGGTGATATAGATGCTACAATGTAATGACCAGGGCCGTATTAACCCATGGCTGTGATCCTAGGCTTTCAGGTATTTCGGAGCCCCTCTGTCACTTCAATCTTTCACCCCACCAAAGACAGTCTGACCCTGATACAGTAGGTACTAGACCACAGTACATTGCCCTATATCTATTTTGAGGGTCTCCTGAAGAATTCATCATGGTGTGTGCACTCCGGATCTTCGATCCAGTTGGCTCCACCCCTATGCTGAAGAATCCTTGCTCTGCACTCGGTGGTGGTTCTGTAGAAGGTGTCCGGAATCCTCGCAAGTCCTGCGGAATCTCTTGTCCCTTTGTGTGCTGAGGTCTGGATGAGAGAGAACTTCCTCCAGGTAGTGCAGGTGACACAGTGGTGATGGCGGCAGTCATGTGTCCTTTCATGAAGGTGTAACAACACTGACGCTAGTGCACTATTAGTCCGCTGTCTCCCCCCCCCTAATTCTCAAAAAACACTCAACTGACTACGAGTGTGCCTTCAACTTCTCCCTGCGGAGCCCCTAGGCGTCAGCCTTATGAATAATACAGTCCTGGTAATTACAAGTCTGATATTTGCCTATAAAGGGGCAGTGTTTTAGATTCAACCATGTCCCAGGACACTGTGTTCTAGCAGTAGTACGTGCAGTATCTATGTATGTCTTGACTGTAAAGGGGTGCAGTATGCAGGTTCTGGTTGAAGTGGGTGCAGTATGCATGTTCTGGTAATAGTGGGCATGGTATGCATGTTCTGATAATAATGGGTGCGGTATACACGTTCTGGTATAGTGGGGCACAATATGCACGCTCTGGTAGAAGTGGGGCACAAAATGCACGCTCTGGTAGAAGTGGGGCACAATATGCACGTTCTGGCAGTAGTGGGGCACAATATGCACGTTCTGGCAGTAGTGGGGCACAATATGCACCCTGTGGCAGTAGTGGGGCACAATATGCACCCTGTGGCAGAAGTGGGGCACAATATGCACGTTCTGGCAGAAGTGGGGCACAATATGCACGCTCTGGCAGAAGTGGGGCACAATATGCACGCTCTGGCAGAAGTGGGGCACAATATGCACGCTCTGGCAGATGTGGGGCACAATATGCACGCTCTGGCAGAAGTGGGGCACAATATGCACGCTCTGGCAGAAGTGGGGCACAATATGCACGCTCTGGCAGAAGTGGGGCACAATATGCACGCTCTGGCAGAAGTGGGGCACAATATGCACGCTCTGGCAGAAGTGGGGCACAATATGCACGCTCTGGCAGAAGTGGGGCACAATATGCACGCTCTGGCAGAAGTGGGGCACAATATGCACGCTCTGGCAGAAGTGGGGCACAATATGCACGCTCTGGTAGTAGTGGGGCACAATATACATTCTCTGGTAGTAGTGGGGTACAGTATGCATTCTCTGGTAGTAGTGGGGTACAGTATGCATTCTCTGGTAGTAGTGGGGTACAGTATGCATTCTCTGGTAGTAGTGGGGTACAGTATGCATGTTCAGGCTGTAATGAAGTGCAGGAAGTCTAAGGTATTAGAGGCAATAGAAGCAGCACAATGATCACCTCTGGGTAAGAGATGGATCCAGTTCCTCGCTTCCTCTGTATAACAAGAAGCCAGCAGTGACTACTATACAGAATATGCGATACTCCCATATTCTGTATCACTCTCGCACACACATACAAAATACATGAGTCACCCCCAAAACTTCACAAATAATGCTAGGCCTCAAATTTGTGTAATTCTATCTTTAGATCTATCCCCCAATAACTGCCCCTCCCAAGAATTTGTGAAAATGAGTACATTGTACCCAGGCACACAGCTTGAAGGGGGAGGGGATGGCTGATGTAGAATTTGGGAACAGTAGAGTCCTTGTTTATTTGCTACTTGCAAGCCCCAATGCTTGAAGGATAATGGTGGAAAGCATAACACTGTGGGCTACAACCCAAGTATTCACAAGACCCAGTAGAAAGCCACTGGCCAGTGCAGCAGCATGCTACAGACTTAGGGCCTGATTCAGAGGCGCGCGCTGTTTGCGAGCACTCGCTCTGAATCAGGGTGGGGAATTTATTTTTATTTTTTTCTCCCGCCCGCTCGCTAAGCTGTGGGTGCCCACCCACAGTTTGTGCGAGCGGGCTGAAGATGGTCGCGATTATCGTGACCATCGGCATTGCGAGGAGACCCTAAGGTAGGGTCTCAGCACTCCCAATGCAGAGTGGACTTCCTGCTCTAATAGAGCAGGAAGTCCACTACTGACATCACGAGTGATGTCAGTAGGGCGCCCACAAACGGCAGGCGTTCCTTCGGGAACGCCTCAGTTTGTGCAGCCACCTCCCCCCTACCCGCCTATAAAACGGGGCGAGCTGTCGATCAACATCAACAGCCTCCCCGTTTTGTTGCGAGCCCCTCGCTACTGGGCTTGCGCTCGCACTGGGCCACTATCGACCCGCTTGCGCAAGGGTCTGAATCAGGCCCTTAGGGCTGAATGTTTGTAGCAAAAGCGATAAACTAGGAAACAAGGTCTAAAAATTGGGGTTGGTATGTGGCAAAATGAGACATTAGCCTGCCATGCTAGTAAGTCACCTAGTTTCCAACTTTAATGGACAGAATGCAAGATGCTTTTTTATCAGTGCTTTTATTTTATGGGAAAAAAAAAGTCCTGGTACTTCGTTAAAGTTACAAGCTGGTCTTCAGATGTTATATTATTCATACCGGAAATTATTTAACGGATTTCTTGTTTCAAGAACTAGTTTTAAATATTAAAAATGCCTAGCTTTGAGTACCTTCAGAAAAAAGCTCTTCTTTTAATCCCTTTGGGTTCCCCAGTTGCCCCATATTTAAGCAGAGGCATGTGAGTACCAGGTCCCCCTGCCAAAGCTGCATGCAGCCAAAGAGGTAATGGCCACACTATTTTGAGGGTGTTGTTATGCCTCCCTGGTACGTCTGCTCTCGGCATCCATGGCAGGTTTGACAGATGTGAGTACTTAACACCTGAGGTGGTCTCTGGCATAAGACACCCGCAATTCTGCTAATGGAGAATAATGAGCTGCTTGTGAGTGGACATATCCTTAAATGTAGCTGCACACCTTGTTGATGAAGATAGGGAGCTCTACTAAGCAGACTCCATATTGCTCCTCCTGGGAAGCTTCGTTCCCTGCACCATGATGGCCGCCAGTACTGAGAATGCAGAGCACCATCTTGTTTACTGTATTAGAGTGTCACAGTGGAAGACACATGTATTTCAATTAGCTCTGTGAGACTACCAGTATACTGCATGCAAAAAGGTGTCCTAGTCACCACTACCTGGTTCCCGCATAAACTCAGCTGGTGAGCTGTATGATATCCCACTCCCCTCAAGTTCAGCTCCTTTAACCAGTGTGTATAACAGCGAGTACGGCTGTACCCATTTCACTTTCAATAAACCACTCCACTGCTTAAGCAAACGGGATGTTCGTTGTCTCAAGGCATTTGCTTATGTGTACATGCAACCCTGCCTCACTATCAACCTGTACACACATATATCCAAAGCTTCTAACCTAGGGAAAGGGGGGGGGGGATCGAGCAGGGCATGTGCCCTGGGCACCATAGGCATGGTCAGAGCTCCACCTTACTGTCCGATAGTGCCCTGGGCGCCATCGGGCCATAGGCACGGTCCGAGCTCCACATCATGTGCTCCTCCTTACAGCTCCTGCAGTGGGTGATGAGTGTCATGACGTCTCTCCCATGGTGCAGAGCGGGCTGGGAGAACGGAGGAGCAGACAGTGGTGGGCGCAGGATCAGGGATTCATGTAAGTGTTGTGTTTTAATTTTGTGGGTCTTTGTCCTATATATGTAAGTGGCATTGGCATTGCATAGGGGGGGCCACTGCATAGAGGGGGACCACTACTGGGGGCACTATATTAGGGGCACTGCATAGGGGGGACCACTACTGGGGGCACTGCATAGGGGGGACCACTACTGGTGGCACTGCATAGGGGGGGGGACCACTACCGGGGGCACTGCATAGGGGGGGGACACCACTACCGGGGGCACTGCATAGGGGGGGGGGACCACTACCGGGGGCACTGCATAGGGGGGGGGGGACCACTACCGGGGGCACTGCATAGGGGGGGGGACCACTACCGGGGGCACTGCATAGGGGGGGGACCACTACTGGGGGCACTGCATAGGGGGGGGACCACTACTGGGGGCACTGCATAGGGGGGGGGGGGACCACTACTGGGGGCACTGCATAGGGGGGGGGGACCACTACTGGGGGCACTGCATAGGGGGGGGGGGACCACTACTGGGGGCACTGCATAGGGGGGGGACACCACTACTGGGGGCACTGCATGGGGGGGGAACCACTACTGGGGGCACTGCATAGGGGGGGGAACGCTACTGGGGGCACTGCATAGGGGGGGAACCACTACTGGGGGCACTGCATAGGGGGGGAACCACTACTGGGGGCACTGCATAGGGGGGGAACCACTACTGGGGGCACTGCATAGGGGGGGAACCACTACTGGGGGCACTGCATAGGGGGGGGGGGAAACTACTGGGGGCACTGCCCTGGGCTCCAAATACCCTAATTATGTCACTGCTCTTGTGTGCACAAAATTAACTTTTCCATCCTGCTCTTAAGAGTTCAAGTAATTAATTCTCTCTGTAGTAGTGTACACACAGTAATTAATCGACATGTAACATCAACAAAAATATGGCCTATACATACTGTATTGTCCTGTGCTCGTTTGATATATTGGTGTGGAAGAGGTCACTGTAGCGAGGTTAGATGGAGCATCGTCTTCTTCTAGACTTTCTTCCTCAATATTCGAGACTGTAGATACCTCAGAGGACAGCTCATTCAAAATTCTTCTAAATATCAGACAATATAAAATGGGGTGTCAGTTATAATACATAGCATTTTAAACTGATCTATTCAGGGATGACTGTGAGCTATATGTGTTTAAATGTATACTCCTTTCCATTAAATATGCAACTGTCGCAACCGCAGGGATTTGTATTGAAACTCCCATCGGCGGCTTCGCAAATCCAAGTGACTGCGTACAAAAACGGAGCATTGGTCACAGATCAGTCAATAATCGGTCTTTGATCATGCAAAATATCCGCAGGAACTGAGACGCCGAAGGCATTTTTACTGCATACGGGATTGCAGTCTCAGGCAGAGAAAATCCCTGAAAATGGCCATGACACGCCTAGGTTTGAGTCATCACCCCCGAGTTGCCTCCCCCACAAATGGTCTTGTCTGTCAATCACTTTGCAAATAAATCCTCACTCCGGGGAACATCTGTAAAGAAGCTTGAAGCATGCACAGTGCAACTTAGATGCATGAGCAGATCACCGCAATTCAGCCATCTCTGCATCAGGCCCTCAGTGCGCTGAATGGAACATATTTTACAGACATAGTTTAAAGTGTACCCACAATCTGCACCTTTGTACCTCATGTCACAGTGATGTCATAAATTCATAGTGAATTAACAGGCTGCATTTTCACAATTTGGTTTGGCTCATAACATGATAGACATTACTGCTCGAGGTGCCTTTATAAATGTACAAAGGAGGAGTTTAGCTAGATGGATTTAGCAACTGATAGAAGCCCAGTGTCTGCACAGCAACAGGCTTTTGTCAGAGAAATAAATGTACATAGATACCCACTGACCCCAGAGGAACTGTCTGATATTTATCCCTTGTCCTAGTAACCCATCTCCCACTTATAATGCCCTAAATTGCTTAAGCTTTGCATTTCTGGAAGTCACTATATTTCTTACTTACTTATATGATGGTCTCCTTACAAGAACTTAGGACTGTCACAGCTGAGCTACACAAGGTAGTGAATGAAAATGCAAACGAAGGTTACTGAGTGAGGCTGATGACAAGTCATATCACAAAATTAAATGGAGCACGGACTCACTGTATGACCAGAGACCGGTCTGTACACAATGCCCACATGGATTAGACAGGTGCCATGGCTAGAGGTTCAAATTAAATAAGTTAAAATCAGCTGAGTGACCGAAAACATGGTCTAGGACAGAACGTTAGGGAGGACAGATAGTGCTGGTTAGAGAGGGGGAGCTGGAGAACAGACAGTGCCCAGTACAGAGGGAGCGCTGAAGGTCATTCAGTCTTAAAGTACTAATTGAAATGAAAGCTTGCTCCTAATAGGTCAGACCTCTTGCAGCTCTCCACAACAGATCGCTAGTACAAGCGAGTACTGGTGGACTACTGATAGGTGTATGGGTGGGGTCCTCCAATATATGTACTAGCCTGGGTGTACCAGGAAAATGCAGAAACTTCCCATGAAAGTGTTGAACGGAAAATGCTTTGTTTCTTTGATTTACGGAATATAAAAATTAATAAATAATTGTTTCTGTAAGTTACCATTTCAGAAGTTCAAACGCTTTTGCAGCTTACCAAAATACATGTTCAAGGCAAAGAAAGCCAATTTATAAAATCCCATTACAAAGTCACTAACGATTTCACTGATGACATCTGATAGCAATCACATTACTCATCTCTGACATCATACACTATTAGGGCATTACTCACTGCATAACCAATCACTTAATGGCAATGCTTAGTACGGGATATCACTGTTCATAAATTACTGTTGTTCACAGTATGTGCTTTGCTGCTGGCAAGAATGATAAATATCTAGAAAGAGTGCATGCAATATACACATTGGCACAATGCTTTTTATGTAGTGTATCATGAAATGTGAAAAGGAAGGCATCCGTTTACCATAGGCAAAGAAAGTGTACTTCAAGTAATTAAAGTTATAAAATACTCTCCCATAACCTGTTATTCTTATTGTAGGTCTAATCTTGTTGGCTGCATTTCTATGAAGAATGCACTAGAAGGTGTATCATTTCATATATTTAACTTCTCTAAATGAATTTACATTTATGCCATACACTGTATAAATTGACATTTTAGATTAAAGTACATGAATTGAACCTGAATTTTGGTAGCATTATATGTGATCTATAGTGTGATTGCGTTATCTTTGCTAATAAATGCTGATCTTATTGATTGCATACAGATGGTCAAATAAATACAGACAAATAGACATAGGAGTATGACATTTATTGTAGTTAACTTTGTAATAAATGTATTTCTTAAATTGAAACTACGTTAAAAATATAAACTGTAATATTTAAAATGAAAATTTATAAATATGCTAAAGGTTCAACCATCCCTGTACCTTGTATGAAATATACATAAGATATTATGCAGCAGAAAGACTGGCCCTGCAGGTGGCGACACTGTTACAGCACTCCCCACAGTTATGGGGCCACGCCTATATTACAGGCACCAAGCAACTGAACTTCCCTGCAATGCGATACTTCCGCCATTGAACAGAGGAGGTAAATTATGTCACCCACTTAAATAAAGAAAACCACCCTGCCCATTACACATGCACAAATGATCAGCTTGGACAATGTACTGTATGTCTTCCCGAAGCAGTCTGGGCAAGTAAACATGATTTTAGCGAGACCTCCAGCTTGAACAGGCTAGCATCCCCAGCACATTCTATATCTAGACTGTCCTATTTTTAAAGCTTATTTGATTTGTAAGTGTCAGCACCAATTATTGATTTGGGGTATATAAATCTGTTGTTTGTTTCATTGCATCAGCTATGATAAAGAATTGTGGGAGTCTTCAGCACAAGGCTTGAGCTGCCAACTCCAACAGGAATTTCAAATAATTCTTGTGGGAAATCAATACTGGTCACTGCTTTTTCAGTTAGCATCACAGTTTTCTAGAACAAATTGAAAGCGCTAAGTAGGGTATTGCAGTATTTATACATAAACTGTACAGAATCCATGTATTTAGCTGCTGTACTCTATGAAAGACATTAAAATAATATATTTACTAGCATTCTTCACATTTCTTACTTACTTATATGATGGTCTCCTTACAAGAAGTTCTCTCTCTTTCTGACTGTAACCCTCCTTGGGTGATGCTGAAGGGTCACAATTCTCCATTTGTGTTGCCTAAAACAAAACAAAAAAACACATTAAACTCCCAAGTACAAATTCCACCTGTCATTCCCAGAGACTCAGCATTTACAACCTACTTATACCCCTTTCACATCGCCAAAATAACCCAGGTTACTCCCGGGTCGACCTGATTTTAAAATGCACCAAAATGAATAACCCGGGTCGACTGACCCGGTATTTCAACCTGGGTTAAAAGAAGGGTTAAACACGGGTCGGACCCGGGTTATTTGGCTTTTAAATGGTACAGACCCGGGATATTCGACCCGGGTCTGAGAAAATAGTGCTGATTGGCTTTTTCCAGTCAGCTGACCAGTCTGCACACAAAGCACATGTCTCTGCATTTACATTACTGTCCTGCACTGCACACTTTGGGCCTGATTCAGACCCGGTCGCAAGCGCTGAGCGCTCGCAACCGGGTCGATGTTCGCCCACTGGGTATGCGCACGACGGAGCCGGCTCCGTTGTGCGCATGCACAAGACCCGGCTAGCAACGGGCGCTCCGTCACTCCGGGTCTCGCACCAAAGGGGGCGAGCTGTCGATTGTGATTGACAGCTCACCCCGTTTGGTAGGCGGGCAGGGGGGGTGGCTGGCTAAACTGAGGCGTTCCCGAAGGAACGCCTGCCATTTGGGGGCGGCCCCACTGACATCACTAGTGATGTCAGTGGTGAGCTTCCGGCTCTATTTAGAGCCGGAAGCTCACTGGGGCTTGCGCCAATGAGACCCTACCGCAAGGGTCTCATTGCTAGCCCGATGGTCGCGATGGTCTTGACCACAGCGACCATCAACCTGGCCGCTCGCAATAGCTGTGGGTGGTCACCCACAGCTATGCGAGCGGCCAGGAGGCCGAACAAAAAAAAAAAAAAAACTCCCTGATTCAGAGCGAGCGCTCTATCAGAGCGTCCGTCTCTGAATCAGGCCCTCTGCATCTGTGACAGGTGCTCTGTCGGCCATGATTGCTGCACTGCAAGCATTCCCCAGACCCTCCTTGTTCTTTACTGAAAACGTCGTCATAATTGTGAGCCAATAAAATCCTGTAAAAATTACATCACACTGTTTTAACATGGGCAACCCGGGTTGAGTTAAAAGGCACCAAATCTGCAATAACCCGGAAATAACCCGGGTTATTATGGCGATGTGAAAGGCCCTGACCCGGGTTGGACAAGGGTTCAAAACAGAGGTCCGACCCGGGTTTGCGATGTGAAAGGGGTATACTCATGAGCTCCACCTTACGACACCCGCAGAGTAGGCCGGGAGGACGGAGGAGCAGACAGCGGCGGGCGCAGGAGTGGGGATTCAGGTAAGTGGTGGGGGGGTTTTTGTGCGTCTTTTTCCTATATATGTTAGGGGCACTGGCACTGCATAGGGGGGGCACTACTGGAGGCACTGCATATGGGGGGGACGGGACTGCTACTGGGTGCTCTGTATAAACGGCACTACTGGGGCACTACTACTGGGAGCACTGCATAGAGGGGTACTACTACTGGGAGCACTATATAAGGGGCACTACTATTGGGGGCACTACTATTGGGGGCACTGTATAAGGGTGCATTACTGGGGGAACTGCATAAGGGGCACATGTCTGCAAAGTACCGTTGGAATGGCAGCACTTTGCGACCACCCACATCTCCAATATCCCTCCCACCTCAAAGAGGTGCTCAGGAGAATTGTCTATGTTGGGATACTGCATTCTACGGTGATGTGTACAACTGAACATTGCGGCCACACACTGTTGAGAATTCAATAAAGGCCTTAGGGCCTTATTTATCAATGAGTTTTATCATTTACAAGTGATAAAACTTGTTGCGTAGGATAATGCTGCTACAGCCAATCAGCTCCTGTCATTTGTTTGAAAAATTACAGTAGAGAGCCGTTTGGTTTGAGCACCATTTATCATATGCAACAAATTTTATCACTTGTTGTGAATGATAAAACTCATTGATAAATGAGGCCCTTAGTGTCTCTCACCTATAGGATGAATAATGCATCTCCTTAAGGCTTTGTTGAAAAGTGAATTTAAAATAGAATAAATTAGTTTTGTGTAGTTCAAACCACTGTGCTCTATAAATGAGGTGCTTAAGAACCCAGAATGCAGCAGGTCTTATATACATCACCTGTACAAAGAGTGTCAAATGTGAAAAAGGTTGGGAACTCCATTCAAAAGCAGTTTTTATATTTTAAACTACATGCACAATACACATCACTTTCCATGCATTTTTACAAAGCTCTTCAAGCATGTAAATGTAGTTTGAAATTCACTTCAAAATGTACATGATTTAAAATTAAATAATTGAAACTAAATAATTCTTTATACAGTTGTGAACAATATGATTAAGACCGAATACACTTGTTACATCCTGAAATATGCAATGTATATTCTGCTTTTTAATTGCAAACACAAATGGAGTGACCTCTTCCATTTGGTGCATTTCTCAGTGCCCCATTCGTTGTTGTGAAAAGAAGGCTTGTTCGTCTTTAAATCCTATTTTCAGTAAATGGCTCATATATACTCAAATAAAACATTTATTAATGTATTTGATTTGAAAAATAAAGAATGTCCAAAGAATGATATCATAATCGTTTTCTATAGTTAATTCAGTACCATTCTAAACAAATACAAAAATTATATAGATTTCTCAAATGAAGACAGACAAATAACAAATAAATACGTAAGATATAAAAACAAATAATATATTGGTATTTGTGTTTTGACCAAAGTTATATAACACCCTTTTGTGTGTTTCGAAGTTTTCTCCAAAGTGCTATATAGAGTAATTCTTCATCGTACATAAAATACTTTTAGCTCATATGCTTACATATCCTTTGATGTGGATATTTACCAGGGAAACACTTTTGTGGTGACGATTTTAAAAGATACCTTTATGGGATGACACTGCACCGGTTATATGTAAGCATACATGTGAGCTAAAAGAAGTTCTTTGTATTTAATGTACAGTGAAGGATTATCCTCTATATACCACTTTGGAGAAACCCTTAGCAACACACAAAAGGGTGTTCTATACTTTTGGTCAAAACACAAATACCAATATATTGTTTATGTTTTTATTTCTTACATATGGTTTTTTTCTGGAAGTTTGACCTACAACAGTTATAACCAGATGGACTTTCGATATTTATAATTGTGGTAATAGCTATATGTGAAACAGACAGAGCGTTGACAGTTTGGTATACAGTATGTCTACTGTATTTGCATGTTATCTGAAAATTAGGTGTGTCTTCTATATGCGAAATGTGACAGCTACTTTTTATTTGCGCCTTAGAAACATATATATATATATATATATATATATATATATATTCTCAGAGAAATAAGAACAACATAAACTATCTGTATTTATTTTACATTGTGAGGAAAATTAACCGCAATGAAATTAACTTTTTTTAGCTGAAAGAAAACACTTCACACCATAAAACACATAGAAGGAGATTCAAATTCCAATATATTATGGTAGCCCAACAGCACTGATTTTCCAGCACAGCTCTGTGGGCCTGTGCATTAATGCATGCGTTTCCAGAGGTGAAAGTCTTATATACACAACTTTTTTTTTATTTTATTTTATTTCACTATATCTAATAGTGCTTGTATTTATATTTTCCCCCTGGGTAGAGTCATTATTCCATATCACAGCCCATACAACTTCATATAGTGAACCACAAACCCCACCCACCAGTGTGACATACAGTCGTGACCTGTTCTGGAATAAATCCCTTATCTCTGTTATGCTTTTGCCCTATTAGGGACATTGGTACTTAATACCTGTGTTACTAACCACCCTAGTGTGATGCCAATCATTTAATAACCACTTCCACCCTCTGGGTAAGTTTCTTTCAGCAGGTGGAGTGTCTTTCAGTGTATGACAAGTTACGAGTGTCAGCATTTGGCTCTGGTTTGTTTGTAATTTGCTGTCAAGATAAAAGCGGTTTGTGGTGGGTAGAGCAAAATAAGTGAGAAGGAAGAGGTTTCAGCCAGCTTACATTTCACAATATCCTGGAAAGATCTGTAATGTAACATAGGTAAAGAGCTGTATTTTCCAAAGTATCAGATTTACAAGTCTAACTTGTGTAAAAGGAAAGTGGAACATTACGTATTATTTCTGCTTTATACTTTTCTTTGACTAATAATCATATATTTTAATTAACATTTATAATTAATCTACATGGAAACTCCACTCAGATTTTAAATGGGTGCATATAGCACCCAGTAAAATTAAAGCCAAATTTGACAAAGTCATTACCTACAAAATCTGAGAATTATACCGCAAAAAAGGTTGCTACCTTTAAACAGGTGGTAACTATGGGCCCGATTCAGATTAGTACGTAAACCCGATGATTGACGTACTGATCCGATTGTTTGGTGTCTGCGCATGTGCAGAACGGGTCCTGTTATCTTGCTCACAGATCCCCCAAGCCGCAGCATAACTTGAAATGTTGTGTCGTTTGAGGGGCATAGCGGGGGCATGCCAAGGCTGCATTCCCGAAACGGGGGCGTGTTGTTTTTCGGGGGGTGCCGAGGTCAGGGTCTGTGTCAGTGTACACAGATTTCCTGGCCTCCAAGCTGTCAGTCTGAGTAAGCTGAAGCTTACTCAGACTGGTTGGTGCTGCTGCCATCGCAACCAATGGTTGTGATAATGATCTGATGCAGCATCTACAGAAGATGCACTCGGATGCAATTGCTGTCAGGACTCAGGAGGCATCTGCGCAGTATAGACGCCTCCTTCAGCATTTAAATATTTACAAGGTATTTTGTGATCTCTCTCTTGATTATTATGACTCAGTTGTTGCTATATTATTGGGTTTGCTTCTTAATCCAACTGTTTGACTAATAACTGATAACAATTGTTTGTCCTTGACTTTGGATAAAATATGTAATGACATGTCATGTTGGGAACCAAACACAATACAGACAATGAGCACCAGGAATAGTGTGAATCAGTAGTATAGCATTGGAGTGCTAATAGTTGCATTTTTGACTGGGCCTTAAAGTAGTATGGCACCTCCACTGTTACACATTGCATCAAATATAGACAGTCCCCTCTCCTCTTGAACACCAGGGGCCAATGTCCAGAGTCCAAGTATAGTGGTTCCAACCCTTAAGCTGGCCACACATTAGACCAACTTACATCCAACCAGCCAACTTGTTGATTGGTTAGAATGAAAATATGGTAAGGTATGGGAGTAAATGATGATCAGCAATTTGCACCTAAATGCCAGAAAACAGATGAAAATGGTAGTCAGACAAGTTTGTTAAATGTTTGATCTAAACTATTTGTTCAAACAACAGTTTTGGTCCTTTTTCCAGCATTTGGGAGCAAATTGCAGATTGTATACCTTACCAGATTTTTATTCCAACCAATCAACTAGTTGGCTGGTTGGACAGATAATCTTTAGATGTGTGGCCAGCTTTAGCCTAGATCACAGGTTCTCAAACTCGGTCCTCAGGACCCCAAACAGTGCATGTTTTACAAGTCTCCCCAAAGAATCACAAGTGAAATAATTAGCTCCACCTGTGGATCTTTTAAAATGTGTCAGTGTGTAATGAACACACCTGTGCACCTGCCAGGAGACCTGAAAAATGTGACCTGTGTGGGGTCCTGAGGATCCACTGGCCTAGATTGTACATAAACTGTAAATGGAGTGTTGTATAAATATCACTAATGTCTAAAATCCCCAATCAGGCTCTTTGTTCTTTCTGTAAGGACTAGAACGGACTACACATGGGCCTAGAATTCAAATGTGAACAAACAAGCAATAAGGATGTAGAAACAGTGCTGGTGCACAGCAAATTTGTGCACTGTGCTGGCTCTACCCCCAAACATGTGACATCATACCAAGGTGGACGGGGCAGCCATCACCAGGAAATACAGCTGCTCCGGGCGGCCCTGCTGCACCGTCACTGGCTACAGAGTGCTAGTCCAGGCACACTCCAAGCCAAATGCAGGTGCCATGGGGCAGCGACAGTGCCGCCCCCGAGGTCCTGTGCCCTGGTCAATGGCACCACTTGCACACCCCTAATTACGGCCCTATGTAGAAATATGGGTGCCAATATGGCATTCATACAGATGATGCTTTCAATATGTTGCAAAAGTAAATTAGAGTTCATTAATTCCTTGGATAAATGCTCAAACTGTATGACTGAATATTCATGGTGAACTCATGTTGTCTTTGGGCACACGGTTTTGCGAAAAACAGTATTGGCTAATGTCCAAAGAGCACCCCACAATAGGAGCAAGTGATGCAGAGTAATTGTTAGTGAAAAGGGTCAGGGAATACAAATTGTGTTAGTAATATAAAGGCACAAGCAGTGTTACCTTGCATCCACACTCCTCACACTTTCCACAAGTGCTCATGCACAAAGAATTAACATTTGCCAAGAGATCAATGAATCCTAGCTTTCTGCGCATCTGTAATGTATTAAAAGCCTCCTTGGTGCGACACGCTGCACAAACCTTACAGGGAATTACTGGTACCTGTATATGTGAAGCCTTATATTTATGCAAATATAAACTACGTAAAATATACTTATTAGTGCTTCTGATGTTATTAGATGTGCAAAAACATAAAACGTTTTTAGATACTTTAAATTATTACAGAACTGAATAATTAGTTGAAAAATGGCTTTGAAATAGTCAGGAAATACCATTTCTGAGCTTAGAGTACCGTTTAATGAAAGCAGTGACAATGGCGGAACGCATTAAGCACATCCAAACACATGTAATTACCAAACTTTTTAATTTAGTCAGTAGTACACTTTTATCATTAACCTATGTTTTTCTTTTCACTTTTTATCTTTGCATGTAATTCACTCAATAAATTAGATAAAAAAAAAAGATAACCCTAGTTCTAAAATGACAGATGATTCATGATGCAGAATTACCTGTTCCATGCTGGAAATTTTGGTCGGACTATCTACAATAATATCACTTTCTGCAAAAGAATCACCGGCACATCCATCTTCTTGTGACTCGGAGGTTTCCATTTGTCTGGCACAGAAGGAAATAATGCAATCAAAACATGTAGCAGTGGATTACTATAATAACCCCCACGACAAAAGTCTAGGTGGTATATTTACTAAAGTGAGTTTTTAGAAGTGGAGATGTTGCCCATAGCAAATCTACTTAACATTTCTCTAGCACAGGGGTCAGGGAACTTTTTTACCTTTTACCCCAAAATATATTTAGATACGCCGACGTTAACCCCTTGATTTGAAAGGAAGGAAATCATATAGTAGTGCCCCCATAGTTATGCCCCTGTAGTAGTGCCCCCATATAGTGCCCCTGTAGTAATGCCCCCATATAGTGCCCCTGTA
Source organism: Taudactylus pleione (assembly GCA_031769625.1). Lineage (NCBI taxonomy): Eukaryota > Metazoa > Chordata > Amphibia > Anura > Myobatrachidae > Taudactylus > Taudactylus pleione. Next base: position 2,764,818 of record JAUIMM010000052.1, on the reverse strand, counting down.
GTGCCGCTTGTACAAAAAAAAAACCACTTACCTTAATCCCTGCTCCTGCATCCGCCGCCGTCCTGTCCGCCCGGCTGCTCCTCGGAACTATGGGAGAGACGTCATGACGTCTCTCCCATAGTGCGCATGGACAGAGGCGGAAGCTGGAGTTCAGAAGAGAACTCCAGCCTCCGGCTAACGTGGCGCTGCAGAGAAATAACATCTCAGCGGGCGTCCGGCTTAGAACTTCCGTGCAGCCCAGCCGGGCATGCGTATGAATCACTCTATATTATAGAATGATTCATATGCATGCCCGGCTGTCCGTCCATTACCCCCAGGAATATCATTTTTACCCCATGTGGGGTAATTTACTACTGTTCCCTGACCACTGCTCTAGCACCTCCTAGAAGATAATAGCTAGAATCTGATTGGTTGCTACGGGCAGCATCTCCATGCGGCCGGCAAGATTACATACCAATTCGGTCCAAAGATACCCCCCAAAAGGAATGTATTTGATATAGTATCAAGCAGTTATGGGGAAAAGGGGGCGGGTGAAGCAAATCTAAACCAGGTAACCAGATGGAATCAAATATTTTGTTTTTCCTTGTTTATCTTATTTTAGCCTGATAAAGTGTCACTTTGATGTTAAACTGCCCATATGTACATTAACCTGCATTGTCAATTTTGTCATTATACACTGAATTACTGTGTGTATGTGTGCATGTCCAAAATGGCTGTTAATCTTGATCTATTAGGTTCTTTACTGTGATCGACGTATATACATGACCATCACAGAAACCATAGGCGTGCGCATGAGGGGTGCCTTGTGTGCACAGATACACCATAATGTCAGGCACCACCTACACAACAGGCTGCCTATCTGTGAACAGCAGCACAGCTGCAAGTGTGCCGCAGCCTATGATACATCCAGGGCCGGCACCTGACACGTTCTGTCAGTGCAGCCGCACAGGGGCGCCAGGTCTGGTGGCCGGAGATAATTCTCGCCCTCCACCCAACTGTCGCAGGTATTATTATAAGGTGAGGGGGAGGACACATGGAAGGAGCAGGCGGAGGGGAAACATGGAATGGCGCTGGGCGCAAAGACACCCAGCGCCGGCACTGGATACATAATCATAGTTCTGCCGCCTGCTGAGCAAATCCGGCCCTCTGTGGGCAGTATAAGCCGCAACCTGCTGTCATGACGTCATGTAAGGGCCAGGCATAGAGAGAGAAGCAGCAGCACGCACAGTCATCCAGGACGTCACCACCATGATGACGCAGATTAGGGAGGTACTGCATATAGTGACAAAGTAGTGGTTGATTCTGGTATTCTATAAAAATATAAACACTTTTATATTTTCAACTATATAATTATATTGGTAGCTTATTATTCCTATAGTTTAAAATAGCAAACTATATCATAGTTTGCTATTATAAACTCTAACTAATAACAAGCTACCAATAAGATTATATAGTTGAGAATATAAAATTTTAATTTTGTTATAGGATCTGTATCCCATAACTACTTCCAGTGCAGGAAGTAGTTATGGGATGGACAGTGACGGTGATCCCAGAATGTTGGTGCCGACATGTTGACAATGTTAGTATGTTACGTATAGCATGTTAACCAGATTGCGAGGACAAATTTAAACATGCTGCCTAATCAGCATGTTTACAGTTGTAATGCCGATCCAGTTAGCATGCTTTAAGCAAGTGAATACTGGGATCGACATAGTCCGAGTCAGTCCCAAGTACCCATCCCTTTCAGCACTCCTCCCTCTTTTTTGCATTCTTACTCTTTTTCCCCACTTACATAAATTGTAAAATAAAGCTAGACACACCCAATAGGCAGCATTAAACATGCCCAATAGGCAGTGTTAGACATGCCCCTCCAGCGGTGCACAACCTAATCAAGTGTGCTGCGCACGCCTATGACGTCGCTCATCGCCCGTACTTGCAGGGCAACCTGACGATATTGTCAGGTTCTGCAAGTACGGGGATGAGGGAGGATGACATCACTGAACGATGTATCGTTCAGTATGGGTGCACAATGTCGTTAATAACATTGAGCACACCACTGCCGGGGACACACTACACGATATCGCTCATGGAGTGAATCGTGTAGTGGATATGCGCCTTAAGTGTCATTTTACTGGCTGTGTTTCAAAAATTACTGTTATTATTTTAGTACAGCATACAGAAGCCAATCGGTCATGCTCTGCACTCTTTACTGGACATATCCGTGATAAGCTTAGGCACAGCAAATACTCTGCATTGCCTGGCCCAGTGGTGGGCAACTGGTGGTCCCCTGAGCCTTCACCTGTGGCCCCAGCTTCTTCCTGCTTTATTGTCTGATTTGCTTATTATAGCTTGTAGCTCTTGTTTACATTACCAGCTCATTTGCTATTACAGATGTGTGTATCTTTCTTTTATTAAATGAATTGTTTTAACTTGTTACTGAGTGGACTTGTTAATGTTCCTCAGTATTCATGACTTGTTAATGGAAATGGGTGGCCCTTTTGAAATTTAGAAGCCTTGTGGCCCCTGAAGTGTTGTTTATTACTGGTCTGGCTTTTAAATTACTCTCATCACATCTAAACAACCATGGGTGTAGTAACATTTTCTTATTAGAGTGGCAGATTTATCAAAGCTTGGAGATGGATAAAGTGGAGAGAGATAAAGTACCCACCAATCAGCTTCTGTCATTTTTCAAAGACAGCCTATAAAATGACAGTTAGGAGCCGATTTGTTGATAGTTTATCTGTTTCCACTTTATCTCTCTCCAAGTTTTGAAAAATTTCCCAGAATGCTAGTAAATTCCCATTAGTAACGGAGGAACCCCCGTGATTCAGATCCACCTCCGTTTATGTTGCTTACTATCTTGACCTCAGTTTTCGACTCTCCATAATTTCAAAAGATTTTTGTGGAGATTTAAATATGATATTTACTATGTACACTGGATGGATAATGACAAGTACTTGCTGTATTTCTTGGCAGTTGGGGTACATCCATTGATCACTTTAAATGTTGTGTGTATCTCACCATTCAAAGTGGTGGCCAATCTGTTAAATCGAATGGATCAGAACAGTTGGCCACACACCTAAAGATTATCTTTCCAACTAGCGAACTAGTTGGCTGCCTGGAACGAAAATCTGGCAAAGTGTGGGCACATAACAATCGATCGCTTGCTCCCACACACTATTTTTTACCATTTTCCAGCTTTTGGAAGCAAATTGAATATTGTTGTTTGCTTCCATACATTACCCGACTTTTGTTCTAACCAGCCAACTATGTGTTGTTATCTCTCATAGTTGGAGAAATAATATTTAGGTGTGTGGTTAGCGTAAGATATGTACATTGAGAAAGAATGGTTGTTGTCCTGTGCTATTTGTAGCTTCTTCAAAGCACAGCTAATAGAGCTTGGTATGACTGTAACCATAGGGATTTATTGATCTCTCTGGTAAACATGGCTTCAGCACCCAATGCTGCACTGCATGGAACTGTAGCACAGAATGTTCCTTATTTGACATGGTCAGCGCTGACAGTATACACATAATGCATTTATTATGCATTTACTATAAAGGTCAATTATATTTATGCTATTCAAGCATTCATCTTGCTGAAATTGATAAAGAAGGAATGCTTATGAAATCAACAAAGAAGAAATGCCTGTTAGCGTTTGAGCCCTTATTATGCTTGATTACATATGCATTTGGTACCAATGGAACAATCTTGCATTTTAAGGGAAATTATGTAATGTTCCTTTATGTATTCATTGGACTTAGCCCTAATTATTGACCCTAAATATATTATGCCTCCCTTACCTAAAGTTTTAAGAACACAACAAACCCATCTCACAGCATAATTTGCAATCATGGAAAAACACACACATCACACACGTCTTGTGTTTATCGATAAGTTGCAGGAATTATGTAGACTGTTCTCTTGAAATAATTCGCAAGTTAGTTTACTTATGTCATGTTTTCTGGGGACCCACCAAAACTATGACTGAGTTCAATTGACAAAAAAACAAACAAAGCTGACATCTATTGTTATGGAAAGTACAGCATTTCCATCATTCCATTATAAAAAAGTCAGACTTTCATGTATTAGATATTTTATATGTGTATTATTTCATGTTATGGTACATTTGAGCATGCTTCAGTCTTTACTTCTATGGCTGCTATAAAGTACTCCATTATGACTAAAGGGTAGCTGTGCATTTTTCATATGAAAATTATAATTTTTATTTGCATGTAATCACGACAATAAAGGGCTTTTTATCCGAATGTATAAAAGTGAATTAAAAGACTACAAAGCGTATGTACATTCCAGCAATAAGTAGAAAAGTAAAAAAAAAATACCACAAATATTAGATGCAGCAAATGTGATTAAAATTTAATAAAAATAAGGTTTGGTTTTTTTTTACTATTTCAAAGCTATTATTTTGGAAAATAAAATTATGGACATGGTATTTAATTATATTATGACACCAACTGGCAACAATAATAAACAAAAGAACTGCTTGAAAATTGACTGGCTTATGGATCAAACTTAAATTTTGTAAGTTTTTTGGGGAAAAATATTTTTCATTAATTTTATTGATGCACCTAGATATGGCATATAGTAGCATCAAAATATCAAGGGATCATGTTAAAATGGGTAGTGAAGTCAGTAGTGAGGACACTGCTGAGGTCAGCTAAAATGAGAGTAGATGGGTTTTGTAGGTATCTACAGTATATCTATTCAGTCTTCTGGTGCCACCAAGATATAGTCAATAATACAATACTTTTTGTGCTGGGAGAGGAGGAACAACACAGAGATGAGAAACTATATCTTTCCCCCATGCATTTTCTTGAAATGTTGTTATCTAAATTGTCATCAAAAGATGACAAAAACTAAAGAAATCAAATTATAAAATAAAAAAACATTTGGTGCTTGTAACATTCTCAAAAATAAAGCATCTCAGGATGCTTTACTGTTGGAATGACACAGGACTGATGGTAGCGCTCACCTTTCCTTCTCCGGACAAGCGTTTTTCCAGATGCCCCAAACAATCTAAAAGGGGATTCATCAGAGAAAATAACTTTACCCCAGTCCTCAGCAGTCCAATCCCTGTACACTTTGAAGAAAATCAGTCTGTCCCGGATGTTTTTCCTGGAGAGAAGTGGCTTCTTTGCTGCCCTTCTTGACACCAGGTCATCCTCCAAAAGTCTTCGTCCTGTGTCATGCCAATAGTAAAGCATCCTGAGACCAATCATGTGTGGGGATGCTTCTCAGCCAAGGGAGTGTTTTGGTACCATGAATAAAGAATGGTACCAAAACATCCTCCAAGAGCAACTTCTCCCAACCATCCAAGAACAGTTTGGTGATGAACAATGCATTGTCCAGCATGATGGAGCACCTTGCCATAAGGCAAAAGTGATTACTAAGTGGCTCGGGGAACAAAACATCGAAATTTTGGGGCCATGGCCAGGAAACTCCACCAGACCTTAATCCCATTGAGAACTTGTGGCCAATCCTCAAGAGGCAAGAGGACAAACAAAAACCCACAAATTCTGACAAACTCCAAGCATTGATTAGGCACGAATGGGCGGCCATCAGTCAGTATGTGACCCAGAAGATGATTGGAAGCATGCCAGGGAGAATTGCAGAGGTCTTGAAAAAGAAGGGTCAACACTGCAAATATTGACTCTTCACATAAACAATGTAATTGTCAATAAAAGCCTTTGACACTTATGAAATGCTTGTAATTTTAAGTCAGTATACCATAATAACATCTGACTAAAAAAGTCTAAAAACACTGAAGCAGCAAACTTTGTTAAAGCCAATACTTGTGTAATTCTCAAAACTTTTGACCATTTACTTTAAAAAAATCTAGCTATTATGGATATATGGTCGTGGTTAAGGTTAGTCACTTTGTATCTGTATTTCAAGCTACACCCGTGTCCCAAACATTCTTCTATCTATGACATGATGATTTAATTCAACAAAGCCCATAAACATATCCACACAAAGATCTGGCACAACTGTAAAAAGTAATAACAGATTACCATATAAATAGCTATTTGGTGGCTTTGGGTGAATGTTGTCATCTATTAAACAACTTGATATGTACATTTGTAAATATAACTACAAAAAAAGAAAGAAAAAAGGGTGAGAACACATAGGTCCACAAGCTCATCGCGGCTCCTATGTGTTAACGGGCGAACTATCCTATTATTTCACCCGAATTAATAGGATACGGAGAAAAAGAATATCGGCAAAAAATCCCCATTTTTTGGGTCAAAAGATCGACAGGAACAAAAGGTCAACATGGATGAAGATGGACAGATACAAACGGTCAACAGGGTCAAAAGGTCGACACAAAAACTTTTTTTTGTTTTCTTTTTTAGGGTTATGGTTAGGCACTAACCAAAGGGTCAGGGTAAGGCTCCAGGAGGGATGGTTAGGGTTAGGCACTTACCCCAACGGCTAAGCACTAAAGAGGGATGATTAGGGTTAGGCACTTACTCAGTTAGGGTTAAGCACCAAGGGGAGGGTTAGGGTGAAGATTGGGGTTAGAGAAAAAAATTTCAACTTTCTTTTTTGTGTTAAACTTTTGACTCTGTCGACCTTTTGTACCTACATTCATCCATGTCAACCTTTTGTCCCTGTCGACCTATTGACTGTCTACCGTGTGAAGTCAATCTAGACATTGTCTATCTTTTTCATGTAGATCTGTTATACTAAACCCAATTGAAGGCTCACTGTCAATTACCCAGTGGCTGCTGGATAACTACAAGTCCCAGCCTAAACCTGCATTTAATGGGCATTATTTGATAATGGTATTTATTTACATTTTATCCCACAAATATATTATAAAATATACATGTACAGATCAGTGACTGTTGTTACCTATGTGCAGTGTATTAGTGAATACAGGGAAATTTAAGCACAAGAGAAAGGAGGGTGACGGTCTGCAATGGATATGATTAGACATATTAGTATTGTAGGATCAGTGTCCTGTATAATCATAAATTACTTCTAAAGTGGGGTTGCTACCACGGGCAACAGATAAGTACATGAGAAACAAAAGCAAAGCAAGGACTGCCTTCTTGTGAGGTACAAGTTGAATACGTTTAAAATATCACTTTTATTAAGTCTAAAGTAAAATACAATAACTTGGGTTAGATATGTTGGCGACAGAATATCGACATTCATCATATTGACGTGAAAATTGCGACATGGTCATAATTTCGACAAGTAATATCTGAAAATGTTTAGCATATCGACATTAAGCATGTCGACATGCTAACAATGTAGACAATTAGCGGTGCAGCAATGAGGCTATTTTGGTAGTAAGTAACTTAATTCTGCAGCTTCATCTCATATTCCGGCAGTTGCAGTTTTGCAATATTAGCCACAGCCTGTCACTAGAACCTGCGGTTGCGGCAGTAAGTATGTCCCAATCTCTAACCCAAAATGTTAGCAGGTCACTTATCGACATTTTGCAAATGTTGACATGTTAGCTGTCTACATTTCAACAACGAATGGTGAAATTATGACCTTCAATATGCAGAACACATTCCCCTTTTTACTTAATACCATCGGCGGAATATTTAAAATATAGTATAGAAAAGTGTAAAGAAATTAAAGACATGAGGAATAAAATTAGGCTTGTTCGGTCTCTCCTATATATCGAAGTGTATATTAGTAAATAATTTCTTACATTTTTATGTAGTGGTAATTAAGACTAGATAAATTATAATCAAAAGATCAGATAGAATAGTCTCTCAGTCTCCTATGAATATTAATTTAGGGGAAAGTTGATCGTGGGTGAAGATGTTGTTACTTGAATTCTCAATAAAATAAAGCATGGTTTGTTCAGTAACCTACTGTTTCAATAGTTTTTATCACATATGTGTTTGTCTACAAGGATTGTTCCCAATGATGTGATGTTATAAAATATAATGATGGATATTGGCAATTTTTCGGCTCCTATTGCGTTGCTAAAGTTAGTACACTTACATAGAGGTAGATTTATTACAGCTTCAAAATATAAAAAAGTGGTGGTGTTGCCTATTGTTTTCTAGGAGGAAATATGGAAATAGCTATAATCTGATTGCTTGATTTGGTCAACACCACAGCTTTTCATTTTTAGACACTTTAGACCCATATACTGAATGATATTTAACATCCTAAAGCAGCTATGTGTTAGGTAAATACATAAAAACAATATATGTAATTCAATTTCATTAGCAAGCAACACTGGAAACAATTATCCACACTTAAGCGGCCCATACACGGTGCGATTTTTTACACGATTTCGATCAATCGTAACGAAATTGTGCACATATTGTGTTGTTTCTGTGTGTATACCATGCCGATGCACGTCCCCGCAGTCGTATAGTTGGATCGTAGATTTTACTACAAAACAGTAAGATCTACGATCTTTTGAATACAATGTGATACACTTCTATGCATCTTATCCTATGATCGTAACGATCAATCGTACACCATTTGACCACATCGTATGAAGAATTTCAAGGGCAATCGTACAACACATCTTACCAACTTTGAATCGCACAGTGTATGGGGGCCTTTATAGATGCAGCCGATTTAGGCTGCTCAATATCATTACAGTATATGTGAACTAACTTTAACACAATAGGAGAAGGAAAATTGCCACTGTCCATCAGTATATATAATAACATCTACCTAATTGGGAACAATTATTGTAGACAAATACATATGGGATAAAATACAGAAATAAATTATTTGAGATCCCTATGGGTTTTAAGCTTGCAAGCAGGGCCCTCTTACCGTGTACATACGGGTTGTATAATAAAATATGGGCGAGTATATACAATGTGCAGCGTGTTAGTGTGTAGGTGTGTGTTGCAGGTGGAATTACAGTGTAATTACTGAGTATAATAAAATATGGGTGTATACTGTAGTAGGGGTGACTATATGCAGCGTGTTAGTGTGTGGGTGAGGTGCAGGTATTACGGTGCACATACTGAGTGTATAATAATATGAATATATGTGACTTTATGCAGTGTGTAGGTGTGAGGTGCAGATAGATATTCCAATTATACTGTATGTGCTCTATGTGACTATACATGCAGTGTGTGAGGTACAGGTAGAGTACATACAGTATGGAGTGTATAATGATATGAATATGTGACTTTATGCAGTGTGTGAGGTACAGGTAGGGTACATAAAGTATAATTGGAATATCTATGTGACTATACATGCAGTGTGTGAGGTGCAGATAGAGCACATACAGTATAATTGGAATGTATATAGGTGACTATACATGCAGTGTGTAGGTGTGAGATGCAGATAAGAGTCCATACAGTAAAATTGGAATATCTATGTGAATATACATGTAGTGTGTGAGGTACAGGTAGGGTACATACAGTATAATTGGAATGTATATAGGTGACTATACATGCAGTGTGTGAGGTGCAGATAGAGTACATACAGTATAATTGGAATATCTATGTGACTATACATGCAGTGTGTGAGGTGCAGATAGAGCACATACAGTATAATTGGAATGTATATAGGTGACTATACATGCAGTGTGTAGGTGTGAGATGCAGATAAGAGTCCATACAGTAAAATTGGAATATCTATGTGAATATACATGTAGTGTGTGAGGTACAGGTAGGGTACATACAGTATAATTGGAATGTATATAGGTGACTATACATGCAGTGTGTGAGGTGCAGATAGAGTACATACAGTATAATTGGAATATCTATGTGACTATACATGCAGTGTGTGAGGTGCAGATAGAGCACATACAGTATAATTGGAATATCTATGTGACTATACATGCAGTGTGTGAGGTGCAGATAGAGCACATACAGTATAATTGGAATGTATATAGGTGACTATACATACAGTGTCTAGGTGTGAGATGCAGATAAGAGTCCATACAGTAAAATTGGAATATCTATGTGAATATACATGTAGTGTGTGAGGTACAGGTAGAGTACATACAGTATGACGTGTATAATTGGAATGTATATAGGTGACTATACATGCAGTGTATGAGAAGAAGCAGTACGTATGGATATGGAGTGCATGAGCCTCAGCCAACTGTCTGCTGCTGGTGACATGGAGCAGCTCCCCCTGGCGGAGTAGGGGCTAAGTGATGGCGGCCCTGGTCCGCCTCCTGTGCGTGTGTGAGGGACTTACCAAGGCTGTCAGCAGCGGTGCTCACGTAGCCGGCTCGTCACAGGCAGCAGGCGGAGAGGACAGGCCTAAGCCCAGGCTGTGCAGCTGGCACGTAACCGGACGCGTCACCCGGAGGGAGGGAAGGCTACGCCCGAACTGTTACCACAGCGATGGGGGGGAGGGGAAAAGGGGCGAGGCTGAGCCTCGGTCCTGCCGCCTACGCTGCTGCAATTTCCTCTGTCACCGGGTCACGCACAGGCAGGGGAAGGGGTCTGGACTTCGTTCCCCTCAAGCTGCAGCGAGAGATTCTTCGTGTGGTCCCCGGTCTGGGCCTCGGGCGGACTGAGCGCCGTCATGTAACGGTCTCGCCTCGGGCCCGGTTTGAATAGCGCATGATGAGTCATCACCCCTTGTAGTAGCCCCGGTCACCGTCAGTGGCTGTTACGTCGCAGGCAGCCGGTAGCGTATCCCCTCACCCTGTATACTGCACCCCTCACCCTGTATACTGCACCCCTCACCTTGTATACTGCACCCCTCACCCTTACACTGCACCTCTCACCCTGTATACTGCACCCCTCACCCTGTATACTGCACCCCTCACCCTTTACACTGCACCTCTCACCCTTTACACTGCATGCCTAACCCTTTACACTGCACCTCTCACCCTGTATACTGCACCCCTAACCATTTACACTGCACCTCTCAGCCTTTACACTGCCTTATGGTGTTTTTATGTAGTTATTTATCTCGTAATAGAAACAGACCTGTTAATAACTCATCTGTCCTCTTTCCTGGCTGATATGATCGGTAAATCATACCACATTTGGGGCTGTCATTCTGCTTACTAAAGAAGCTGACATCTGGCTCATTTAGGAAAACAGGAGTAGAACATTCTGACACCAGTATAACCACATGAACCAGCTTTGTTAGGGATGAGTTTAGATCCAGTCACACCTTCTGTGACCTATACCATGGGGAGACACAAATGTGCATAAGGGTCTCAGTCTAAAATGGATGCATGACAGATATTGGCATACTACGCATGCGCCAAAGTAGGAAATCATCAACTACGCATGCACCAGATCAGGCATATGCACACGGATGGAGAACGCTAGTGCGTACAGATTGACGGACCACACTTTCCATGAAATGGGCAGTAACTGGGTGGCGACCATGCGATCCCACGAACTGTTCTCTTATTGCAGTGTCATGGGCATGTCAGCCAGCTGCCTTGCTTGATCGTAGTGTGTGGACGAAACTTGGACGCCTGTTTCAGACGGATCTTTTGCACCCGGCATGTGGTGTTGGTGGATGTAAAATCAGTGGCCGGAATAAGCTTCCAAACGCGGATGCACAGATTTTCAGCATATATGGGAAGAGTCTCACGTAAAGACATTAGTAGCCTGCTGTGGATGTACAGATCAGAGGGCCTGATTCAGACCCGCTCGCGAGCGGGTAGATGTTTGGCCACTGCGCATGCCGGAGCCGGCTCCAACATGTGCGAGACCCGGCTAGTGACGGGCGCTCTGGGTCTCACACCGTTTTGGAGGCGGGCGGGGGATGGCTGGCCAAACTGGCATTCCCATCGGAACGCCTGCCGTTTGGGGGCGGCCCCACTGACTGGGACTTGCGGGTGTACGAGACCCTACCGCAAGGGTCTTGTCGCAAGCCGCGATGGTCGAGACCATTGCGACCATCACCTGACCACTCGCAATAGCTGTGGGTGGTCACCCACAGCTATGCGAGCGGCCCGGAGGCCGCACCAAAAAAAAAAAAAAACGCCCTGATTCAGAGCATCCGGCTCTGAATCAGGCCTAGTGGCTGCAGATGTGTGCAACTCAGAATCAGGCCCTAAATCTTACAACCTTACCATGAACGGATTTTGATATTCAGAGGCTCATTTATTATTGTATATTTGCGGTTTAATCCCCGAAAATACCAGTTTTCGAGGGTTAACTGCAAATATTAAGTTTCCCCCAGATGTATGACAGTTTGGACCACAGCAGATATCCGAAACCTACTGCGATCCCTCCAGTCCTGCTGGCAGCCGCTTCCCCCATAGACTTCTATGGGGGATGTGATGCTGCCAAGTTTCCCAACTTCTGGAATGCAATGCATTCTGAAGATTGGCCCCCGCAGCTAATGCCATCTCAAGGTGGTGTTAGCTGCTACATGTCGCATAATAAGCTGAGAGAGGGTTCTCCCTGAAACCCTCCCTGGCAATGGCAGCCGCGCATGTGTAGTAATCATGATTGCACAGTAGCCATTGCAGCTCTCCAGGCACATCGCAAGGACGGACTCCTTTCTGAACCCCTGTCCCTGCGTGTACTGATTGATACATTCTGATGCTATGATCGTATTTTGCAATGCGATCATGGGAAGTAATGTCATGCCAAGATCGCACTGCAAATGCTATCATTAATAAACTGTCCCTTTAATAGTAATATCAGCTAAACAGGACAGGCTAATCAGACACCTTACAATTTACTACAGCAAATTTCAAAAGAATGCTGAATGCTTACAAACAGAATACATGAAATACCATTGCTGTATGATTATACTGATTTTATAGGTAATCTATTGGGACCAGTCATCTAACATAGAAATACCATTGCTGTATGATTATACTGATTTTATAGGTATTTTGTTATTATTATCTGCAAAAACCAGAGTGACTTAAGGTCTTGCAATTTAACTATTTTTTAACTCCTAGATACATGGGATGCTGTTTAGGGTCTGTTTGTTTGTATTAGAATTTTATGACTTGTATCTGGTGTGGGTGAGGTTATTGGGGGTTGGGGTGTAATCAGTGACTACACATGTATGCTTCACTATATACTCAGTAGGTTTCAGGCTGCAGGCCTGTTTAAGGTTGCCTACAGTAGGTTTTTATTTCAAAGTGTTTTTTTTCTAAGTGAATTATATGCACAGCATAATTTAAAGAGTTAAACAGGAGGACAACATTTAGAAAATAACTCTTTACAACTTAAACAGGATCTTATGAGTTTCTTGATATCCTGCAACTCAGCCACCAGCTTTCATTATAACCTGAACACACCTTATGCCAACAGTCTGCTTCAGCATTGCAAGCAACTACCAGGTGGATTGCGGCATTTTAATTTTTGGATGTATGTTTTTTGACCCTACACTGTTTATTATTCCTATACCACTGTCAAATTATCTCTACACCACTGTAGTATCTACCATTTTTAAACACTTTCTCAACTATAGGAATGTGTTATCCTTAATTTAGGGCTGTCATTTAGAAACCGCTGCAAAACCGCCACCAAACCCCCGGGGTTTAGAACAGAATAGATTCCGCCTCCAAACCTTTGGGGTTTAGAACCCGCCGCTTAGTAAATTTTGCCTTAGGTATAATTTCAATAGCTACATTACTCAGCAATAGAATAAACACTACATTGTAGCAGTTACTGAAAATAAAATAGACCAGTGATTGAGGAAACTGAGCAATAATTATTAGCTAATGAATAATATTTCTTCTCAGTCATAACTACATTAATTCCTTTTTTAATAATTATATGGGAGATAAATTATACACAGATACATTTAATCCTTTGGTGTCAACACACCAGTTTTGACTCACTTTCATAAGATCCTTATAAGTCCCTTTTGAAAGAAAGATCTTAAAGAATTATACAATTTAGTTTTAATAATTTGTATCTACATCTGTCTTGATTTTGGGTGGATACAAATGCCTCCTATAAAGTAACACACTTTTTTTTCTTTTTGAGTTATTGTGCTTTAGTGTTGAGCAGTACCCCCCCCCTGCCTGAAGTGATTAGTTATATACGTATAGAGAAAGAGTACATAACGTGTATATGTGTTGGAATGTAGTTATGAGAGTCGCCGGACTCAATACCGACATCCGAATCCCGACAAGGGACTTAAGATAAGCGTCAAAATACCGACGCCTATCTTCAACCCGACACCGAAGGACGCCAGTCCGAACGAGGTAAGTCCGGGGCGCCCTTGCCATTAGCCACGGGGGGGGGGGGGGGGGTTGGGTTTAGGGAGCGTAGCAGGGTTAATTTCTTTGGGGGGGAGGGTTAGGCACCCCTGGTGGGAGGTTAGGGTCAGGCACCCCCTCGGGAGGGTTAGGTTTAGGGTGCGGTAAGGGGGGGTTAGGGTTAGGCACCCTCGGGGGGAGGTTAGTGTTAGGCACCAGAGTACTTACCTGCCCTGTTGGGATCTTCTCTCTTCGGGCTGCCGTCGTCGGGATATGAACTGGCGGCTGGACTTCATACCCATTCCTATGTGTTTGTGTGTTATATACATTAACAAGAAGATCCACTCTGACTGTGCAATCATATATTTTTATTGAAACACTAGCAACCCACATCGGCTTTGCACAGGAGCAATTTTTAATTTACAGCGATAGTCTTTTTTTTTTTTTTTTTTTTTTAACAGGTCTTATAAGATTGCCTTGTAGACGACATCAATCATTTTTCCTCCTGACGTCAACACGAAAAGATTTAGTTTTGGCATGACATGCAAAAAGGCCACTTTGAGTTGTCCATGAGAAAACCAGTCTCCATTTAGGTCAAATCCAGCCACGTTAAGTGTCTATCCCTGTGCTTTATTTATTGTCATGTCAAAGCAGACTCTTACCGGGAATTGGACTTGTTTGATTAAAGAACTTTTTTCACATAAATTAAGTAGGGACGGTTAAAAAAAAGGACAAACTGAATCAGTAAAAAGGGCCTACATAAATTTGGAAAACCTGGATAATGCGTATTAATCTCTACATGGTATAAAATAAAGTCCATCGTTGTGATAATATCTTTAATGGTTTAGGCAGAGCAAGCTAATGCTGGCCATACACCCACACGTTTTCGGGCCAATTGGCCATTTTTCAACGAGTAGTACGATGGATCGTGTGGAAATTGTGTATTTTTTTAGTAGGATACGATCCGATGCGTGCTTCCGCAGCTCCTAAAACGGATCGTATAATCAGATGTGCAGCCCATATGGTCCATTGTATCGTGTGCAGATCGTATCATGTATTTTGTGCATGTGATGCTTCGTGTGTCCATTCATGTCATTTCAAAGACTTTTTCCTGATGAGCGCATGAGGCGTACAACAGATCGTGTGAAAAGAAAAACAACAAATATGCCTCCAGGACTGCCAGGGAGCTTTGCGGGGTCGTGAGCTGAATCTTATCTGATGCTGGTCACGCAGGTGTATGGCCAGCATAAGAAAGTGCTTGGACATGTGTTTTTTTCATTGGCTTGCGTCACTAAAATCGTCACTGCTCGGCTCCACTTTGTCATACATTAATGTTTCATACACATAAATCTTCCTCGACAAATGCTATATAGATTAGTGATAACTGCATCAAAATCCATCCAGTGATTGTTGAGATTAGCCCGAACAAATAGACAGCTACCAGGAAGTTTTTTATACTATGTACTAGCAACCCACCTCACCTTTGCACAGGAGCAATTTAATCTCGCAAAAGACCCCTGCATCTCATAGGAACCTATGCGATGTCATCATGGATAAGAGATATGTATTGCAGCTACCGTTAGCATGATCAACAGCATGTCCCCAGGTTTGGTACCCGTGCATATTTTCGCAGACTCCATCCGCACCCCTCCCTAGCTCCCGCACATGTTGATGAGCAATGTTCTCTTTGCACAATGGGCCTGAACTCAGATCCCCGATGTTTGGGAATCTGTGCAGGAGCCAGACCAGTTCTGTGTATGCGCAGAACAGTTTTGTGAGGCCACATGGAGACTGGCAGTGATTGACAGCTGCTGGTGTTTGTGGGCGGGGAGGGGACTGCAGTGGCCTCCGTTTCCCAAAACGGAGGCTTGTCGCCGTCGTTGAGGGGGAGGGAAGACACCAGGATTTCTGTCAGCTGACGGAGATTTCCTGGCCTACTTACTCTAATCTGCATCGGCCGGCTGCGGGACCCCATGGGTCACGCAGCCGGCTGATGGTCTGCAGAGTATCCAATGCAGCTCGGATACGTAATGCAGCAGGAGGTGTGCTGCCTCCTGCTGTATTACCATAATTGCAAGGATCGCAATTGCAAAGCTGCCACTCCCGGAAAATGGGGCGGGAACGCCGGCCACCCCGCACCAACCCTTGAAATGCCTTTGCCTTTAAATCAGACAGAGGTATTCAAGTGCTTGCGTACGCCTTAGAAGGACCCATACTCCACACTCGCAGAATGGGTCATGCGCAGATTCACAATATCTTAAATAATTTTTAAGAATGCACTTCTGCTTCAATAACGTACCTGGTGCAATAGTATTTTACCTGTAGCTGAGAAGAAAGGATCAGTCCCACAAAACATCAATGCAGAGCTACATGGATCCACTCTAAATTCAAATAAAAACACATGGATCTTGCCAGAATTACGCTAAATTCACCCTAATCTACACTAAATTCACACAAACTGATCAAAACTCCTGGCTCAAAAATACAAATTTAGTGGTAAATTTACTAAGATTCGAGTTTGATCGAGTTAGCATTATCTGGAAAGTTTGGGCATTTTTTTTCCACTCGCAAATATACGAATATCAAACCTGGGTGGAGAGATCTCCTTTGCTAAGGGAAATTTTAGGAGAGTTAACAAACTCTTTACTTTACCATCGACCAAACTCGAGTAACTTTTCACTAGTGAAGATAGGATTCGGGATTTTACCAAGATGACAGTTTCTAAACTCTCATGAGAACGGACAAAGGCCCTCATTCAGAGCCGTACGCTCTGAGCAGAGCGCACGCTCTGAATGAGGGCCGCCCTCCATAAAAATGGTCACCACCCACAGCCTATACGAGCGTGCAGTTTGATGGCCGCGATGGTCGTGACCATCGCGACCATCGAAACTGCGAGCCGGAGCCTGCGGTTGAGGTTTTCAACCGCAAGCTCCGGAGTGATTTTGGCTCTATCAGAGCCAAAATCACTCCCACTGACATCACTAGTGATGTCAGTGGGCCGGCTTCTGACGGGAGGCGTTCCCTTGGGAACGCCCCCATCAGGGAGGCACGCCCACCAAAGGGGGCGTGCTGTCAATCAACATCGACAGCACGCCCCCTTTGATCAGACACAACGAGCAAAGGACTTTCCTTGCTCGTCGCGTCTGGCGCATGCGCACGACGGAGCTCCCTCCGTCGTGCGCATGCTCAGTGCAGAACATCGGCCCACTTGCGAGCAGACAGCCGCTCGCGAGTGGGTCTGAATCAGGGCCAAAGCTCCTGTAAAAATTTGTGAAATCAATTCACCTGCCTGTGAGCTGCGAGTTCAGCAGAAACTTACACAGATCAGTGTAATCTATTTATGTTTCAGCCTGTTGTAAATGAAGGGTTAATGTTTAAACAAAATTATGTAGTGTCCCCCCCAAAAGCATAACCAGCCACGGACTGCTCAGCCAGCCCTGGTCCCTAAAATCACGGGGGAAAAAACGTGTAGGGTTCCCCCCATAATTTAGGAACCAGCACCTGGCTGCTAGGCCAGTCCTGGTTTTAAATATAGGGGGAGAAAAATGCATAGGGGTCCCCCTATATTTACCCAGTGATAGGGTCTCCTGGCTGTGGCATTACACCCCGGTCGGTTTTAAATATAGGGGGAACCCTACGCATTTAATTTCTCCCTATATTTAGAACCAGGACTGGCCCTGCTGCCAAGTGCTGTTTAATAAATTACGGAGGAACCCTAAACTCCCCCAAACCCCCGTAATTTTAGGAACCAGGACTGGCTGAGCAGTCCGGGGCTGTTTATGCTTTTATTTGGGGGGGGGGGGGTGCTGCATCATTTTTACAAATATTTGACCCTTTTTTTACAGGTATATCACTGATAAGTGCAGGCTGCTTGGTCGGAAGAGTTAGGCAGAGAGAAGACACTGCAATCTTGGGTGAGTAATCTCCTTCAAATCTTGCTACTCGGGGGAAGAAATCTCGATCTACTTCACCATCGGAAAACTCTCAGCTTAACTCACTTTTTAGTAAATTTCAGGAGCCTCAAATCACCCAAGTTTCAGCGATGCTAATCGAGATGAAAAAAAAAAAACTTGATCAGACTTGACTCTTGGTAAATTTACCCCTCTGTGTGATTTGGCAAGATCCAGGTGTGTTTTTGTGAGTTTAGTGTGTATTCAGTGTAGAAATGACTTTTTGTTTGGATTTAGTATAAATCCGACTTCATCCAAAACCAATTTTAGTTGTGTAATTTTGATTGTTAATTGTTTTAAGTGCACACAAAGTGATGTCTGGTTAACTTGATTTAAAATAGCCAACGTGTGTGATGATATTCCTCCATGTGCTCCATAACTGGTACAGGATTCCATGGAAGTTACATTCTTTTACACATAGATTTGCCTGATTTTGCACAGTCTGATCAGTAGGCAGACTGTAAAATCAGTGACATAATCCATCTGTTAGAAAATGAAAGCCCCAATGTGTACATGCACATATACACTTGATCTTAGCCAAAAGGCTGAAAAGTACAATAATATGTAAATGAGAATTCTTGATGATCATACCAAAACGTCCCATATTGACTCAAGTATCCAACATTTTTCTTAGCCCTCGCTTATCCTTTTTTTTCCAAGTTTGAAAATGTTGCCTATGTGTACGTTGTACCTACATGACAATGGCATTTCCAGGGCTGCTGACAGCACTGCCGAGTATCGATACTGGGAGGGGGCATGGCCAACTTGGGTAGGTGCGGCCAGACTCCTTCCTCACAAAAGAATAGGCTTGCCTAAAATACTGCATCCGGTTACAGGGGAAGTGGGGGAGGAGGGGTGGGGGGGAGTTGCAAGACCCGGGCATCCTCCGGGGCCCTCAACAAGTACCTGCTCCCCCCTCTCGGCACCCCTGGGCATTTCATCAGGAAAAAGTAAATGTGCCCTTTCGTTCCTGGACGTTATAATGTAAGAAATTGTATGTAGTGCTGTTATTTCTTACTGCTAACATGGCAGTCTGTCTATTAAAGTAAATATGTGTTAAAAGTACATACAGCATAACAACTAGATCTTCTCATGCAAGAATCAAGTGAACTGTGTACATGACAAAAAGTAAATATTTTGGGGGTTTGACCAAAAAAAAGTGTGATGGAGAATCACAGTGTATTCTCCTGTGTAAAGGTTAAAACATTTTTATTACTTGCAATTAATAATCTTAATAAAGTAATGAAGGGTTGCATACCCTCCCGATTCGGGCGGGAGCCTCCCGATAAACGGGTGCAGCTCCCGCCCCCCCGGGAAGGCAGGCAAGCCTCCCACCTGCCGCTGATCCCCCGTCTCCCCCCGCCAGTAGCTGTTAAACCCCCGCAGCGGGGGGGGCGCTGACGCGATTCGTGCCATTTTGGCCCCGCCCCCTGCTTCACAATGCCTGTTTTTTCAGCATTGTGTAGCGGGGGCGGGGCCAAAATGATGCAATTGCGTGGCCCCGCCCCCTGCCACCCCCCTGGCAAACTGCCTTCAGCCCGCCCACGCCCCCTTTTACCAGCCACGCCCCCTGTTCTGCCGATCTGGCTGCTCCCTCCCAGAAGGAGCAGCCAGATAGTCGGCAAATATGAAATAATGTTAATATAACAATAAAATCTAATTGTTCACAATTGGCATCAATGATTTATCAAATTCTAACAGCACCGAATCTTACTCACATATAACTGGGTTGGGCACGGGATGCCATTGCTCAGGATCCCGGTGGTCAGAATCCCGATGCCGACAGGGTTAGAATACCAACACCTGCAGGTAAGTATCCTACCTCTCCCCGTAGCCTAAACCTAACAATCCCCTCCTGCAGCCAACCCTCCCCTCCTGCAGCCTACCCCTCCCCTCCTGCAGCCTAACCCTAACTCTCCCCTTCCGCAGCCTAACCCTCCCCTCCTGCAGCCTAACTCTCCCCTCCTGCAGCCTAACCCTCCCCTCACGCAGCCTAACCTAACCGCCCCCCCACAGCCTAACATAACTGCCCCCCCACATCCTAATCCTTCCCTTCCGCAGCCTAACCCTCCCCACTGCAGCCTAACCCCTAAACCTAACCCTAATACTTACAGTCAGGATGACAGCGATCGAGATGCTAGTGCTGGCATCCCGACTGCTAGGATGCTAAACTACATCCCTTTCGTAGGATACAAGACTCCCAAAACAATACCCTAACGGATTTAAACAGTAACATGCTTGCTTTTGTAAGTCAATTATTAGCCCGCATACCTGAGATACAGGCTAGTTCGCCCATAACCAGCTGTAACAAAACAAGGACTTAAGGTGGGTACACACCTAACAGATATATCTGCAGATCGTCTGATCTGCATATTTATCTGCAGATGATGGTTGTTCATACACACTGAACAACTATCATCTGCCATCTGGCCGTGGGTCCCGCTGACCGGGGGTCGTGTAACGCCCCCCCGACCCCGCACACTCTGTAGCAAGTGTACGGATGGTCGGCTGACCGTCCGTACACAGAGCATGATATGCAGATATATCCGCCATCGGTCATGCTGCACAGCCAACGCAATATGTCTGTGTACGTTCACAGACATCATCTGTACACACTAGCGGACGCAACCACGATATATATAGGCCATTCAATTGAATGGCCAATATATCGGCCAGTGTGCACCCAGCATTAGTCATACTTATCCTGTCCAACGTTGCTTCATTAAGTTGGGTCACTCCTTCCCTGAGTGCTGTTACTACATTCCTGAGGGTCATGGGTGCAGCTATGTAGACTCTGATCAGGTGGATTCTAATATCCAGTCTCTACCTGTCTGCTGCGTTCACATGACCTCCTCCTAACCCTTGCAAGAGTATGCTATTTAAGACTGCACCTGCTATTAGTACATTGTCGGAACAATGTGGTTCATTACCTCTTTGCGTGCTCACTCACTAGTGCGTATGTGCTACCTCCAAACCTGTGCTACTGTCTGCTGGACTCCTGGACCGCTGCTTCTTCACCTGCTCTGCAATCCTGTGCTATGACCAGAATCCAGTCTACACCTTACCAGCCTGTGTTCAAGCCTCCAGTCCATTTCCAGTCCGGTATAAGCCTCCGGTCCTATACCGGTTCTCTTATTGCTATAACCGTTCTGGTTCAAGCCTCTGGTTCCACTCCAGCTCCATTGCTTTCACCGGCAGGAGCGTAGAGAGCCCGGCCGGGCCCAGGTGAAGGGGGGCGGGAGGCATGGCCACGCCCCCTTGAACTAAAGAAAAAACTTTTGCAGCACGCGTGCTTTGAAGAGGGGCGGTGTGAGCCTCAGCCTGGCGCAAAGCCAGAGGGCGCGATCAGTGTGATTGCTCCCCCCCACAGGCATAGGAGACTGCTGTGGCTGCTGCTCAGCAGCCGCAAGTAGTCTCCCACTGCAGTCCAGCACACACTGTATGCTGAGCTGCTGTGTGGGTGGGAGGAGTGAGGAAGGGAGAGCGGTGCCGCGCCCCTTTAGCAAGCCCGGGTCCGGGTAAATAGCACCAGCTCCCCCCCCTCTCGGCACCCCTGTTCACTGGTACTAGTCGGTTCAAGCCTCCGGTTCAAGTCCGGCTCAATTACTTTCACCGGTCCTCGTCCAGTTCAAGCCTCTGGTTCAACTCCGGCTCTGTTGCTGTCACCTCCAGTCCCAATCCTGTTCTACCCTCCGATTCCATTCCAGTCCTATTACTGCAACCTCTGGTCCCAATCTGGTTGCAGTCCGGGCCAAGCCTGTTTGTTACCTTTTGGTTTCAATAGCATAAATAGCTTCAGGCGCTTAATGGGGTGTAATGTAGAATGTATCTTTAAAAGGTTACAACTCCACGCAGCTGTTCTATTAGGTAGCAAACCCAAAAAGGAAAAACACTAGTAACATGATAATTACTAGGTTATCACTAGGTAATACTTTTTGGTTCCAGCCTACGCAGTAGTCCGAAGTCTCCTGGGCGTACCATAGACTTTCCTAGTGCTTCTATTGCCAAGTCTTCAGAATACAGTGATCCTGACTTCAAGCAAGTTCTCTGAGTACAACTTTCCTGCTTATTGCAGCTTTAATTGGACATTTCCTACACTGCACTTCAGATTACTTTGCTTCTATGCAATTGTATTGCCTATTCTCAGCATTGCAGCTCCTGATCAATAATTGAGACCCTCTACTCACCATACCATTGGTACCATGATAGATGGTTTTTGCCCCGAAAGTCCTCTCCTTGAGTGTTAGGGCTTGTGCCTGGTCTGTGCATCAGTGTTCACTCCATTTCCTGGGGACTGGATCTAGATTCCACTTTGAGGTATAGGCTCCTTTAACCCAGCTTTGGTAATCAGTCTGCAGCATCTGTTAACAGATTCCAGACAGGCTACTGACTACCTGTAGTACTCGCTGCTCTGTCCCCTGAGTTTTCACATACTAGTTTCGGACCCTTATCCATGTATTCAGGGTAAGGGGTTGAGTTCCACTCAATTGGTTTCAGGAACAGATTGGGAGCTTTTCAGATTTCACTGACCTCTCTGAAGGCATCAGGCATTTATCACATGGGCCACACCCAAGAGTATACTCCTGATTCAACCACCACAATTCCACAATGACTTGACAGCCCAGTCCAAGGGTCTTGCCGCAGAAATGAAAACTCTAAACGTGACACCAGAAACTCCACACACTACCTTACCCCCAACACCACCACCCAAATGTGGACTTTGCACAAGAGGAAGATATGGATGCAAAAGCCCTGGAGGACCGCCTCCTACTCAGCCTCCTCAAACAAGATAGCAAAAAATTCTCTAAATTTTTTCAAACAATTTTCAAACTTCTGCTCCCTATTTATAGATATGGTAATGCTTTAAGTATGTATGACATTCCCAAAACTATTTTCACGCATTTCACTCATTAAAATAACTGTGGAAGGGGAGGTTATTTCTTAATAACAGTAGTACAACACTACATTATGGGCCACTCACTAGAAATAGTAGTTGTATGACAGTAGTGCTTTATTTAATAATAGAATCCTTTAAGGGTGGTTAGATTTTTAACACAGCTATATTTGCAAATTATGCACGATAACTTTGTTAATATTGTTTATGTATAATGTTACATATCACAAGTTAGTTAACTTGGATTAAAAACAATATTTGCATTGCAAAATGAGCCAGGAGAGCAATCTACAACACTCATTATTATTTGTTTTGCATCATACACCACTTGCATATTCATATTTTATTATTGCTGGTATTCAATTCATTTTAGAAAATAACTTTTTTGGGCATAATGGCAAATTTCATCAACAAAGAAAAGGAACTGCGATGGGCACTCATTTTGCCCCATTGTATGCTAATATTTTCATGGGATAGTGGGAAGACCAGGTAATTTGGTCAAATACTATATTTGCCGCTAACATATTACCAGATAGCACCGTTTTATAGATGTTTTATTTATATAGGATGTAATGAAGATTATTTAAATATATTTTGTACAGAGATAAATTTTAATTCTTATAATATTAACTTGACTTTTAATGTTAGGTTGAAAGTAAGTTTTTAGACTTTTATATGTTGATCATAATAATTTAAAATAAATTTTTTTTACTAACCAATGGATATTAATTCCTATATCACAGTGGGAAGTAACCATCACCCATTATATAGATGCTCCAATAGAGGAAAAGATAAAGGTTGATACGGAGGAGCTATTAAAACCTAAAGAAGATTGATACAAAATACATCACTCTTCCTTTCATTACAATGTTTCAGGCCAGCTGTAGTGGGTAAGTTCCAGATGACCTTTGGGAGACTGATATGTTACAAACAAGTAAGCTTTTGTTCCAGTCTTAATAAGGCAGAGCCAGTATAATGGCTTTTTACATAAGGCAAACAGTTCAGGAACAATAAATCAGCTTACATGAGACAGCACTTCAAATGAGCAGAGTATTCCTTCATAGTCAGGGTTAAGATTGTCCAGCATAGAGACAGCTGCTAAAGGTGCAACCTCTCCCTCACATTCCCCCTGACTAAATCAACTAACCAGGTTTTTATGCCTTAGCTGATCTTAGTTAAGGTAAGAGTTTTGATCCCTCCCTGGCTACAGGAGGCTAACTATTTCCTCACATCGGATATATGAACCATTGGGGGTGGTGCCCTTGTCTATTTAAGAGACCACTACTAGAGATTTATCTGTGGTTTGAGATTTTGTGCAAAGTTTATACTGTTTGTCTATATTTGTCTACTTTATGGTGTTTTGTGGGCGTTCATCTTAAATAACCTTCTGCAGCATTTTTTAATTCTTTGAAGTGCTCAGATTGTTAATTACTATTTTCATTGTATATTTTCTTACCCTTACAATCTATGCTGCATCATGTTGGGGTATCTTTATCAAGGAAGATTATTGTTAAATTCGGTTTTCCAATCAGGAGATATACAAAAAAATTTGGATCATTCATTATCAGAAGAAAATCTTGATTTTAATATGAACAAATTAGAACCAATTTTATATAAAGAAAGTAGAATATGGTGGGAAACCACCACTTTAGAAAAATATGGGGCGAAGGAATGATACCAAAGGGTCTAAAAATTAAAAAAAACATCAGCAGGTAATAATAAAAGTAAGGAATTCTATTTAAAATGGGATAAGATTTTAGAAGAATGCTCGTTTGCTCTCATTAATCTCATTATACAAGAGAGAAAGAGAAATTTAGGTGATATAGAGGAAAAACTCACCAGGTTAACAACATTAGTACAACCATTTAGAGAATGGGAAGAGTATCAGAATTTAGAAAAAAAGATGAAAGAGAGGATAGTAAGAAAAGAAAAGGAAATCATTCTAAGAAAACAGAAAACATTTCTGAGGGATAAAAATTATGAAAAAAATAGGGAAGATTACCCAAGAGATTTTGGTTCTAATAATTCATTTTCAGAAAGTATGTATATACAAGAAGGGGATACTAGCACCCCTTGTGGTTGTGTAAATGTAGAAGCACCCCCACTTAGAAAGAGTAAAAAAACTCTATCATCATTTGATTGGCAATGCAAAGACAAAAGGGTAAAAGAAAGATTCATTCCAAGCAGGGAACCCAGATATAATGAAACAAAAAGATATAATAATACAAATAGAGACAGGAGACCATTTTAAACAAAAAACAATGAGAGACACTACAGAACACCTTGCATCAGTGATCAGTATATAATTAAAGATGAATGGCACTCTGACCATTATCATCCAGATAAGGGAAATACAACAAATAGATTCAGGATCCTGAATGACAGGGATTTTTTAGACAGCAGTTGGAAAAGGAACAGATATTTCTGAATCAAGACAAAATAAAAAGAAAAATAACCGAAAAAGGAGATCCAGGGGAAAAGGAACTAAAAAAAGTTTAAAAACCATGGAAACTCCACCCGAAAGGGACAATACAGTTCAAACAAAGATATACAATTTAAGTACATAGAACCTTTCACAAGAAGAAAATTCAGCACTCCAGAAGGGATAAAAATTTGCCCCTACATTTAAATTAAATAAATTTAAAATTAATGTGGACCTGCAAAAATTCGTAAGAAAAATATCCCTGAAGAAATGTTTCCTTAATCAAAAAGGAATAGAAAGTAACAGGAGAGAGATATTCAAACCCAAATCAAATTTCAATCCTACATACAATCGAGGATGTTTTATGAAAGCTTCCAGAAAGCCATTTGTGAAGAATTGGATGAAATGAAACCTACATGGAATAAAATTAAAAATAATATGAATAGAAAAGAAAGGGAAGCAATTAAGAACATTGAAAATAATGAGACGATTACAATTAAACCAGCAGACAAAGGGGGGTATCGTCATTATGGAAACTAATAAATATGAAAAATTAATTCTGCATCAATTAAATGACAAAACTACATATAAACCATTAAAAACAAATCCTAGTGACCGGATTGAGAAGGACTTAATTAAACTTTTGGATAGATACATAGAAGATAATACCATCACAGAAAATGAAGTCAAGTATATAATTAAAGATAATCCTTCCTTCCCGGTTTTTTATGTACTGCCAAAAATTGACAAATGTTTAGATGACCCCCCGGGGAGACCCATAGTGGTGGGTACAGATTCTGTGACCTCCAATCTGTCACATTTTATGGATTATCATCTACAACCTGAGGTTAATAAATTAAGATCATACATAAAAGACACTACAGATATTCTCACCAAAATTAAAGACCTAGAATGGGAGGACAACTACATTTTAGTAACAGCAGATGTAGTAGTCTTTACACTATAATTGAACACACAAAGGAGGTAGAAGCCACACAATTCTTTTTAAATTAAGTGATTTTAGGAAGAGAAAAACTGATATTTATCCTGGACAGTATTTACTTTATTTCAAATAATAACTTTTTTTGGCACAATGGGGCTTTTTAAGAACAAAAACGGGGGACCGTGATGGGAACTCGCTTTGCCCCCTCGTATGCCAATTTGTACATGGGCTTGTGGGAAGAAAACACATATGGACAAATAATGAATATGGAGACAACATCAAATTATGGTTAGATTTATAGATGATATCATTTTTATTTGGAAAGGGGAAGAAGATGAATTAAAAAAATTCTGTGACAAATTATACCAAAATGATTTTAACATTCAACTTTTATTTAATAATAGTAAAACAAATTGTTTTCCTGGATCTCATTATATATCACTAAAACTATACCAAACCCACAGATAGTAATGCATACATCAATATGAAAAGCAATCATCACCCTGTTTGGCTATATACCAAAAGGCCAAATAAGGAGTATAAGATGAAATTGCACAGAAAAATATGTTTTCTCCCAACAAGCAGAGGTCTTAAGAAATTTATGGCTAAAGGATATTCCAGTAAAGAGTTAGACATCCCCATCAAAGAAATGGAAGAGGTTGACAGGGAATCACCGTTACAATCTAAAACAAAAAATATGGATGAAAAGAATGAAAAATAGCTTTTATTACCACTTTTAATGGACAATATAGATTAGTGGAGAAACTGATAAGGAAATATTGGTACCTTTTACAAAAAGACCCTGTTTTAAAAGCAATAATTCCAGACAAACCTTTTTTTATAAATAAAAGAGCAATTTAAAAAACTAACTGGTAAAAAGTGCAGTCCCGTTGAAAAAGACCAATAGAATAAAATCAAAAGGGTTCTACTGATGTGGGTTCTGTCAAATGTGTAAAATCCATACAAAGCAACCGAATAAATTAGAACAGTATAGCTCTAGACATACAGGAGCTACATATGATATCACACAATTTCTTACATGCAATAGTGTAAATTGCATATATTTAATTGAATGCAAATGTGGTCTTCAATACATAGGATGCACCACTCGTTCCTTGAAAGAAAGATGGTCAGCGCACGTGAGGAATATTAAAAAGGGTTTCAATAAACACTCTGTGTCCCATCACTTTAAGGAACACAACAACAGCTCTATCAATGGGGTACATAGAGTAATGGGTATAAAAATAGTATAGAAACATTGGAGGAAAAACAAAGATAGACAACAATTTAGCACAAACAGAAATTAAAATGATCCACGAAATAGGAACCCTTCACCCTAAGGGAATGAATATGGAATTTGAGCTTAAGTGGTTTTTATAAGGGCTTTTAGAAAGATTTTTTTATGAAGGTTTTTATAAAGGTTTTATAAGGGTTCTTATCATTTTTATGATACACGGTCTATAGACACAAGGTCAGTCTTCTCTCCCATGATTCTCGTTTATCACTGTAATTAATTTTATAGAACAAAGGTTTTATAACTTTTACATTCATATATATGTATTATTTATCTTATGTACTATGTATGCACTTTATTATTATGTAATTGTGCTTCCCCATAGAGTCCGATCTGTTTGTCATTAACATAGTAATCATTTACATTCCTAGGTGGAATACAAATGACACCAGTCTTATGGAAACCAATGGGACCGGATGAAAACTGCACACTTAAAAATGTGTCAGTTTCCGGAGAGTAAGAGACACCAGATAAATGGAGCAATAGAAACTAAGTGGAGCTCCCGTAAGGTGACCACTCCCTAAGACAAGGTTGGGTTACATGCGTTCCACGGAAATAGTGCCATGGAATGCAAGAAACTTCTGATTACCATGGCAACATATGGCTTTCAGCGGAGATTGCCGGAGGTCTGTGTGTTCCATGAGGATGCCGCGGTGGAACGCTATGAACTCAGAGCACCTCCGGCTACTACAGTCATAGGATAGCTTCTGGCGGAGAACGCCGGAAGTGTATGCGTTCCACGTAGACGGCGTGGTGGAACGCACCAAAGTGAGAAGCCTTGGAGTACCCAGGACTTCCGGCTAGTATGGTCAGATGACAACTTCCGGCGGAAGTTGCCGGAAGTGTGTGCATTCCACACGGATAGCGAGGTGGAATGCATGTGAATATTAACCTCTAACTTACACTATGAACAACAGAAAGACAGGGACACCCAAAGGAAATCCAACCATATTTTACAAAGAAAGTCTAAATGTTTTATGTATGAAGTAAGCTGTTATTCTCATTAACCCTGCCTAATCTTGTTGACCAATGAAATTGTAGGAGGGGGGATTTAATAAGAGCATATGGTCTAGCCCACTACACCTTGACAAAGGCTTTTCTAAGCTGAAACGCATTGGTGGACTTGTGAGGGGAACTGATCCAGACCAAGGCACACCGGGTGGATTCTTGAACCCAGGAGGTACTCGGTGACTGTTACATATTATGCTTGATGGTATTGTTATACACCTATATGTCTGGTACGCAACCTCACAATTATCTTTTATACTATTAGATTTTCACTCCAATAAAACTTTATCACACTATTGTGACTCTCTCTTGTTTTCCTTTTTATTTGAGGAACAAGAGGCATCCCAGTGTGTATGAAGAGGATAAAGTGACAGTTTTGTTGTTTTGGGTGGACCGTTATATTTTTAAGAAGAGGACCTACACATGTACTTGTTTATCTTGAAGTAATCAATTGACTTTCCTAACGTTGAATATAGGAACCATTGAGGGTGGCACCCTTGTCTTTTTAAGAGACCACTACTAGAGATTTATCCCCGGTTTGAGATTTTGCGCAAGGTTTATCCCGTTTGTCTATATTTGTCTACTCTATGGTGTTTTGTGGGTGTATACCTTAAATAACCTTCTGCAGCATTTTTTCATTCTTTGAAGCGCTCAGACTGTAAATTACTATTTTCATTTCCTCAGAATGTGGGAGAGACCCACTCTGTCACATAGCTCCCAGTTAAAGGGTGAGCCTAAATCGCCCACAGTGGAAGCTCGACTCTTCAGCCCAGTTCGGGACAAAAAATCCGTATTCATATGTAGATGTCCTGGTCTGTGCTGGACTTCAAAAGAAAAATGCTGGAGAGTCAGGTACTACTTTTTCAGTCTTGTGTTAGAATCTTTCATGTACTGCAACCATTTTAACTGTGCATGATCAGTAACCACAGTAAACCTGGCCCCACAAAGATAATATTCTCAATGACTCAAGAGCCCATTTTAAAAAGAGACATTCTTTTTCTATTACAAAATACATAGTTTCTCATGGGAACAACTTTCTACTAAGATATAGAATAGGTTGTTCAATGCCATCAAACTCCTGACACAAAACTGCCCCCAAGCCCACATCAGAGGCGTCCATTTGTATGACAAAAGGCTTGGTAAAATCTGGATACTTTAAAACTGGGCCTTTACATAAAAGATGTTTAATTTTCGTGAATGCAGACTGACAGTCCCTAGACCACTCAAGTTTGTTTGGGGCAGAAGTTTTCAAATGATCTGTTAAGGGAGATGCTAAGGTAGACAATTGAGGCAAAACTTCCTGTAATAGCCTGTCAAATCTAAGAAGAACCTTAACTCTTTCTTGGTAGTCAGAACTTGGGCATCAACTAGTGCCTGTACCTCAATTGCCACTAACTTCAACATTTATTGTGCTTTCTTGATTACCTGCGCTTCTTTTTCTCTTGGAAGCCTATAGAGACTTTGTCAAACTACCACCCCAGGTGGGGTTACAATGTCATGTAAGACTAAATTGGTCCTCCATGGTTTATCAGAAAAAAAAACATGAGAATTCTGTAACAAGGTTCCCCAAGGAAGGCTTCAGCTTTTCTGAATCCAAAGGTTCAGGGGTTGAGAGACTCCATAGGACTGGGGAATCTGTGGACCAAGGTCACTATGGCAAATTACCATGGTCTACAACAAGCACCTCTTGATCCTTCCACACTTTCAATAGGTTAACATGGTAGATCTGCCTGCCTCTACAGGAATCCGGTTGAGAGACTTCATAATTTACTTTGCCAACCTTTCTAATTACTTCAAATGGCCCATGCCACTTTGCTAGTAATTTGCTTTACTGAGTAGGTAACAACAAAAGGACTTTATCCCCATTTGAAAAAACTTGAGTATGACCAATTGACCTAGTAGGTCTATGCGATTACGCATCTGGACCACATATTGAAGGATGTTCTTCCGATGGTTGTTCTTCCCATGCTTCCCCTAGAAGGTTGAGAACACCACACAGCTTCCTCCCATAAAGAAGCTCATAAGGGGCAAAGCCAGTAGAAGCCTTGGGCACTTCCCTGGTTGCAAATAAAAAGTAGGGTAGAAGCTCATCCCACCTTTATTCTGTCTCTATAAACTTTTTTAACATAGACTATAGTGTATGGTTAAATCTTTTGACTAAGCCATTCGTTTGGAGATGATATACTGAGATTCTGACAGATTAAATTTTCAACAACTTTACAATTTTAACACTCCCTGCATTAATTTGGGCATAAAGTTTGTCCATTGGTTGGTAAGAATTTCTTTAGGTAATTCAACCCTGGAAAAAAGCTCTTATAACTTAGTCGCTACCTGTTTGGCTGTAGCAACCCTTAAGGAAATGCCTCCGGATAACGGGTGGCCATGTCAACCACAACTAAAATTAATTTATAGCCTTTAGCAGGTGATTCAATTGGACCCACTAAATCAACCCCTATTTATTCAAATGGGACCCCTAGAATTGGAAGAGGGATCATTGGGGCAGGAGATTGTCAGTTTACTGTTGTCTTTTGACACTCTGAACAAGCCGCACTATGCATCGCTCTGCCAAGCCCTACGTCCACCTGCTTTTGGCAAGTACACAGAGATTTAGAGATCCAATATGGGCAAACAACAATCCAATAGGAACCATTACAGCCATTCAGCCTTTCCCAAATGAATCCTCCACTTATTGGGTCTATGTACTAAGCCTTGAAGAAATAAAGTGGACAGAGTTAGGTATCAACCAATCAGCTCCTAACTGTCACTTCACAGGCTGTTTGAAAAATGACAGTTAGGTGCTGATTGGTTGGTATTTCATCTACGTCCATTTTATCTCTCACCAAGGCTTAGTGCATAGGGGGTTATTCAGCTGCAAATGCAGTGATAGGATTCCTGATCCGTACTGTGCCTGTGCATACTGATGTATGAAGCAGCCAGTCTCCCCTACGAATAGTATGAAGACTGCAGGAGCCAGGGAGGAGCAGAGGTGACAATGAAGAGAGCATGCATTGGAGGAGGAGCAGAGGTCAGGGGGATGGATCAGAGAGGTGAGGCCCAGTATGTGCACAGAAGGATCTGCACCCCATGTTAATGGTATGCAGCACTTTTGGCACAATGTTGCCCCCATTCCCAAAGTAATAGACTTCCGTCTATTAATATCACTCTGTAAGAAAAAAGTGCAGATGGTTCCATTCTGGTGCCAGCACCAGCCACTGGTGCCTGGAGCAGCTGCTCCACTAGCTTTGCAAATGCTACGCCCCTGAGTTTAGTAGCATCTTAGATGGTTTCAAACTTGGGACCATTCAGGGGGTGAATATGTAGAAATCCCAGTATTTTATTAACTTCCATTCTTTGAAGCGAGGTCTTTCCATTGTGGACAGGTATGGAAGAGAAATCCCAGCTATGCCACACTTTGGGGTTGTGAAGAGTTCCTGTAACCAGAGGCATCACAAGGGAGATGAGGACCACACCCGGATGTTACCCTTCAAGGCTTGTGACACCAACATTTAGAGTTATGGTAGACTTACCTGGATAACTCCTTTTCTTTGTGGTCCATAGGGTCCACAGGGATACCATGGGGGATATTTTAGTTGGAAGACCAGGCACTAGTAAAAGTTTCTGCTCCCAGAATGCCCCGGGTCCTTCCCCATATATACCCTGTCCCTAGCCATAGAACTTCAGTTTACTTAACAAGCCTCAAGGCAGGAGAATGAAAAAGGAGAAGGAAGAATGATTGTACACCAGAGACACTCTTACAAAAGATGAGGGAATCTGTGACAGAAAGAATATAACGCAATGAAGTCAGGTGTATCAAGGTGGGTGGACCCTATGGACCTCAAAGAAAAGAAGTTATCTAGGTAAGTCTACCATAACTCTAATTTTCTACTTCAGGGTCCATAGGGATCCACAGCGATACCATGGAGATGTCCTAAAGCAGTTCCCCTAGGGTGGGAGACACTCCTGAGCAGAAAGGAGAACTCGTCACCAAAAGAAAGCATCCTGAGAGGCAAAAATATCAATGGCATAAAACCTAAAAAAAAGTGTGGACAGAAGACCACTTGGCTGTCTTACACAACTGTTCAGCTGAGGCACCATGATGGCCCTACAGACCGAGTAGAATCTGCTGTCACCCTGCTTGGACAGGGAGATCAGCCTGTGTGTACACCTAAGAGATAGTCATGCGTAGCCATCTTGCCAGAGTCTGTTTATTAGCTGGCCATCCTCATTTGTGAAAACCATATAATACAAAAAGAGCATCTGATTTTCTAACAGAGCCTGATTCAGACCCGGTCGCAAGTGCTGAGCGCTCGCAACCGGGTTGATGGAGGCCCAGAGCGCATGCGCACGACGGATCCGGCTCCGTCGTGCGCATGCTTGAGACCCGGATAGCGACAGGCAATCCGTCGCTCCAGGTCTCGCACCAAAGGGGGCGTGCTGTCGATGTTGAGTGACAGCATGCCCCCTTTGGTGGGTGGGCCGGGGGGGGTGGCAGCCCAGATGGAGGCGTTCCCATGAAAACGCCTACCATCTGGTGGCGGCCCCACTGACATCACAAGTGATGTCAGTGGGAGAGCTTTCAGCTCTGTTTGAGCCAAAAGCTCTCTTGTGCTTGTGGCCACGAGACCCTACCACAAGGGTCTCGTCGCAAGCCTGATGGTCGCGATGGTCTTGACCATCGCGACCATCATCCTGGCCGCTTGCATTAGCTGTGTGTGGCAACCCACAGCAATGCGAGCGGCCATGAGGCCGCTCCATAAAAAACAAAAAGATGCCCTGATTCAGAGCGAGCGCTCTGTCAGAGCGAGCGCTCTGTCAGAGCGTCCGGCTCTGAATCAGGGCCAGAGTTTGTACGCTCCACATAGATACGGAGAGCACTAACTACATCCAGGGAGGCTTCACCTACAGAAAGGTCTGGAGCCTGAAAAGCTGGAACAACAATTTCTTCATTCACATGAAAACGGGACACTACCTTAGGAAGGTAACCCTCCCTTGTACGAAGAACAGCTTTATCCTGGGGAAAAATAAAAAATGGGGAGCGACAAGACAGCGCTGCCAAATCGGAGACTCTGCGAACAGAAGAAATAGCATGAAGAAAAAGTGTCTTTGCTGTTAACCACTTCAAATCCACAAAGTCCAAAGGGAAGTTTGTATTCCCTTAAGAACAAAAGACAAATCCTATGGTGCTACCGGTGGAACAAAAGGAAGCTCAATTTGCAAAACTCCTTGGAACAAAAATTGAACATCTGGTAATGAAGCAATCTTCTTCTGAAACCAGACTGACAGTGCAGAAACCTGCACTCTCAAAGTGGCCAGGCGTAGACTATTGTCTAATCCTGCCTGAAGAAAAGCCAGTACCCTGGAAATCTTGAATATCTTAGGATCACACTTTCTTATGGGAACACCATTGACCAACAGGAAAACAAACTCTGTAATAGATGCGGACAGAGGCATGCTTCCGTGCCCTAATCATCATTGGAATTACAGAACTGGAAAAACCTTTTGCTCTAAAGATGGAAGATTCAAGAGCCATGCCGTCAAAGTCAGACGGGGTAAGAGCGGATGTCGACAGGGACCCTACGTTAGCAGATCCTGCCATAGAGGAAGAGGGTATGGACTGCCTATGGACAGATTCTGGATGTTGGTGAACCAATGACGTCTGGGCCAAGCCGGAGCCACCAGTATTAATGTTCCGCCTTCCTGCTTACATTTTCTGAGAACTCTTGGGAGTAGAGAAATCAGAGGAAAGAGATACGCCAACTTGAAATCCTATCTTACTGCCAGTGCATCCAACAAAGGCTGCTGATGGATCTCTGGACCTGGACCCGTACCTGGGGACCTTGTGGTTGTGGCATGGCGCGATGAGATTTACCTCTGGTAGACCCCATTGGTCTACCAGGAGCTGAAACACTCCCGGATGGAGAGACCACTCTCCGGTGTGTATGTCTTGGTGACTTAGGAAGTCTGCTTCCCAATTGGGTATTCCTGGTATGAATATTGCCGAGATAGCCCAAAGATTAGGTTTTGCCCAAATTAGAACCTTTGTCACTTCCTTCATGGCTGCATAACTTCTTGTGCTTCCCTGATGATTGAGGTAGGCCACTTTATTCACATTGTCGGACTGGATCTGGCCCGGCCTGCCCTGGAGCAGGTCCTGTGCCATGTCAAGAGTTCTGTATACTGCTCGCAGTTCCAGAATATTTATTGGCAGATGACTTTCTTGAATTTTCCATCTTCCCTGAAAGGTGTGTTGACCTGTCACTGCCCCCCATCCGCGAAGGCTGGTATCCGTGGTGAGAAGCACCCAATTTGGAATCCAGAATGGACACCCTTTGTTTAGATCAGGGGTCTTCAACCTTTGGCCCTCCAGCTGCTGTGGAACTACACATCCCAGCATGCCCTGCCACAGTTTTGATATAACAGCATGCTAAAACTGTGGCAGGGCATCCTGGGACCTGTAGTTCCACAGCAGCTGGAGGGCCAAAGGTTGAAGACCCCTGGTTTTGATGATCCTTTCTCAGCCACCACAGGAGGGAATGACAAACCTCTGGAGTGAGAAGAATCCTCTGAGACCTTAGATGATGCTGTCTGTTCCACCTGGAGAGAATCAATCTTCGTAGAGGCCTGGAATGGAACTGAGCATACCTCACCATGTCGAAGGTGGATACCATCGATCCCAGGACCTGCATTGCTAACAGAATGGGTACACTTTGCTTGCGTAACAGCTTGCATATTCGCAAAGATAGATCCGCAATCTTGTCCTCTGACAGAAACACTTTGTGCCCGAGAATCCAGAAATGCTCTTAGATGTACCATCTGCTGTGTTGGAGAAAGTGATGATTTCTTCCAATTGGTTATCAAGCCGTGCCTTTGAAGGCAGGCTATGGTCATTTGAAGATGGTTTTGTAACATAACCGGAGTCTGTGCCAATATCAGAAGGTCGTCCAGATATGGCAGAATTCGAACTCCTTGACGTCTGAGATAGGCCGTCATGACTGCCATTATTTTGGTAATTAGCCAGGGAGCTGTAGATAGGCCAAAGAGTAGAGCCTGAAAGGACAGCAAACCGTAAAAATTCTTGGTGGGATGGTAAAATAGGAACATGCATATATGCATCCTGAATGTCCAGAGAAACCATGTACTCCCCTGGCTCCATTGCCAAAATAATTGATTAGAGAATTTCCATCCGAAACTTTGGTACATTGATAAACCTGTTGAGACTTTATAGTTTTAGTATAGGGCAATAAACCCCATTCGGTTTCTGAACCAGAAACATATTGGAATAATAACCCCTTCCCTGTTGAGACATAGGAGCCGGGATTATTGCCCCTGCAGCAGGGAGTGAATGGTGTTCTACAGTGCCAAGGCTTTGACTGCATCTGATGGAAGATTTGTGCAAAAAAACTTCTGGTGCGGATGTCTCCTGAAAGTGAGGGCATACCCCTGAGAGACCACTTCTCGGACCCAAACATCTGTAGTTGACTGATGCCAATAATTCGCAAATGAAAGAAGTTGGCCTCCCACCCTGGGATCACCCAGGAGGAGGCCCGCTCCATCATGCCGAGAAGTTGTTGTCCAGCTTAGAAGCTGGAAGTCTTGCTGGCCAGACCTCTCAGTTTGTCGCTTAGACTTGCAAAAACTAGTTGGCCTAGAGGAAGACTGTTCCTTTGCTCATCCCTGAGGACGGAAGGACTGAAAAGAAACCTGCCTAGATCTAGTCTTTGAAGTAGATGGCAGACCTGCAGATTTTGAAGTCGCCAGAGTAGTAATTATATTTGCTCTAAAAAGTACCTTTCCATAGAATGGTAAGTCTTCCAGCGCCCTCTTTGATCCTGTATCAGCTTTCCAAGATCTTAACCAAAGGGCCTTGTGTGCCACTATTTTGCTGCTGATGCCCATGAAGCTAAAATTCTAGCATCCACTGCAGCCCCTCCCAGATAGGAAGCTGCTTCCCGTATGTGGGAGATATTCATCTTTCACTGGTAGCATTTGGTATGGAATCCTCCAATGCTCTTATCGATTCTTCAACAGCTTTGGCTACCCAGGCTCCAGCCATAGCTGGACAAGTAACCATTTCAGATGACAAAAATATTGCTTTAAGACAGGCTTCAATCTTTTTATCTGTGGAATCCTTCAGTGAAGACGCTGATGGAATAGGCAATGTAGCATTTTTTATTAAATGTGTTACATGATCATCCACAGTAGGAGGTACTTCCCATTTAGTACATACAGAAGGTGGGAATGGATACAATGATGTCATTCTTTTATTCACAGGGTTACCCCATGCCTCCTCGATAAGCTGTTCAGATACAGAGAACTTTGTTTTGACCACCTTCCGGTGGTGATTAAACATTGGAGCCTTCTTACTATGAGCTGGTTCATCATCCTGAATATCTAGGACTGATTTAACCACCCTCGCCAAAGAAGGAACAGTCACTGTGGACGGATGATCCTCCTCCCCAGACCTAGATCCTGGAGAGGAACCCTGTGCATCATCTGACTTCCCTGATGATGTGTTTTTATCAGTCTGCCCAACATATGGATTCAGAGATAACTTGGGCTTAGGCGCTTTAGTCACTACGGGTCTGTTATCAACACCAGACGGTGCCATACTCTGCCTAGAAGGGCCATAAACATACTTCCATGAAGGATTTATAGGAAGATTTATATTTATAGGATACATAGGAGGTGCAAACATAGTATACTGTAGACATCCCATCCAAGGAGGCTTTGTAGGAGAAGCCATACAATCCACAACCTTCATCATATCCTGGGACAAAGCGGAAATCCAAGATGGCTCTTGTCCAGGGACAGGTAAACGGGATTGGTAAGGTGACTCTTTATAACAGACAACACACAAACCATCCTTTACATCCTGAGGACACATAAGCTAAGGTGGTGCCTGAACCTAATCCCCCTGCCCGAAGCCTAACCCTAACCTCCCCCCTGCCCGGAGCCTAACGCTAACTCTCCTGGGGGCACCTAAACCTAAGTCCCCCCCCAGCAGCTGATACTCACCTTTCCACGGTGTCCTTACAATCGGGATGTCATCTGTCGAGATCCCGACATCGTCATCCCGAGTCATGTTGGGATTTCGATGCCGGTGTTGTATCAGAGTTCAGGATTACAATGCCGGGGTTCCGGAAGACGGCATCCTGCTTGTCGGGATCCTCACTGTATCCCCCCAAAAAGGATGGAGAGAAACAGTGATAGTAATAATTGACAGATTTAGAAATAAAAGACAGTGTCAATCAGCAGCTAGGAAACAATCACATACAATGCATATGTAATATAATTACAATCGGCTCTAAATCAACTACAGCAATGCAAAGGAATGGTAGGACATAGAGCACCATATACCTTAACCAAAGGAGAGGTATACAGGGAGACTGACCCAGACCATCCTGAGACCACATCTAAAGGGCTCACTGAGCGTGGACCGTGAGCATATCATACACATAGAGGGTAGGCGGAGCAACCCAGATGCGCGAAACCCTTCATAGGGACTGTGTCTGGGTTGGGGGAGGAGTTGCCGGGGGAGCGCCTACCTCCCATAGGCTGCGTTAACCAGCCGGGTATGCTGGCTCCCGGAGACAGACGATAAGGCCCCGGCTGGTGTTGTGAGGATGCGTATAATCCCGGGCCCTGAAAGCAGGAGCTACTGGTGCATCACTGAAACCATAAGCAAGGACTGCCACACGCGATTCCTCGTAAGTGAGGAATCGCATTACCTGACATCTCCAAACATCCGGTGCAGTCCAGGTCGCAGCATTGCTGCTACCTAAGCTCAGCCGCGACCCGCCGAAATCACCAGCACAATTACTAATTTGCGGCCTGCCAGAGGTAGATGGAGTCGCATTATCTGAGTCTTAATACAGGTGCTGAGTACTGCTGACTCAAGCATAAGAAAATAAAATAAAACATAAAAGCTTAGGACTACCAGAGCAGTCCGCTGTTACAAAGCTTTGTCTTGTATGTTTGGTGCCAAGTTTTCCAACCATAATATCCCCCATGGTATCCCTGTGGATCCCTATGGACCCCGAAGAAGAAATGCTGGCTCCTCTGTAGTGACAATAATGTTGCAGTTCAGCACCAGCTCTAGGGATGGCCATTGACCAGCAATGATTACCAACCATTGATGGTTAACCACTGAAGGCTGATAGTTTTGTCATTGATGGCGGAGATCCAATGGTTTGGTGTGACCCGCGAAGCCCCACTCCTAAATCTGATTGGACTGCTTCCCAGAGACCACTAGAGCTGGGCTGACCATCAGAGGACAAAACCATCTATGGTTTCCTGCCGATGGTTACACACTATCAAGGTTTACCACCAATGGTGACCATCGGTGGCTAACTCACTGATGGCCATCCCTATCCAGCTCCTGTCACAGGTGGGGGCCGGTAGTGCAGGCATAGTCTCCGATGACAACTCAGCATCTCCGGGAATGATGGCCACACCCCCAGAGTGATGTAAATGGGGGCTTCCCGCTATGCCATGCCCCCGGATTGAAGGAGACATAGCCTTCCCGTTTGCCCACGCCCCCTTTCTGCGAGCTCATGCACCCTCTTCGGGCGAGAAGGCTATTTAC
Organism: Taudactylus pleione; assembly: GCA_031769625.1. NCBI lineage: Eukaryota > Metazoa > Chordata > Amphibia > Anura > Myobatrachidae > Taudactylus > Taudactylus pleione. Next base: position 2,725,606 of record JAUIMM010000052.1, on the reverse strand, counting down.
CACACCAGGTGTCACTAACTCTGATGCTGCCACTGCCTGTAACCAAAATCAAGTTGCAAACTTTCTTGATTGTGCTTGGAATGGCAGGTATGTTTCTGTAGGCCGATAGAATTTGTTTTATAGTAATGAAGTCAAAGTACAATATCAAAGGGAAGCTGATCTGTAGGGCCTGGTGGTCTAAGATTAACTACTCAGCAGAATCCTTTGGGAGTGGTTCAGCAAATAAACCCCCAGATTGGTGAAACGCTCATGAGCCTCAATAGATTCTGGTATGTTTCCGATCCCTAGATTGTTACGTCTTGAGCACTTCCCAACATTTTCTATATGGCGTTTAAAGGCCCCCACAAACGGTATGATTTATTAAACTATATTGCCGTTTTTGACTGATTGGGACAACAAATTGTTTAAAAATGTGCCATGTGTAGGCACGATAACGATGTGATGCGCTCTCAGGCTGGTCATTGATCTCTTCAACATGCAGAAAGATCTTGACCTGTCTTTCACGATTTGACACACATCGTTCCATGTGTATTTATGATGAACTGTGTCATGGGAAACTAACAATTTATTGTCACTTTTCCTAGCCACTTTCCTCCTCCATTTTGTGCCAGCCGACGGGGAGACAGAATATGCATCGTGTGGATATTTGCTTTCAAACGATATATCATTAACGATTTGCAGTTGACCTTCTACAACTTACAGAGGTCACCGTCTAGAACTTACTTTCCTGCAATTGAGGTGATCTCTGCTTTCAGTTCTTGTAATGCTGCTCTGAGTTCCACCTTAAATGTGGCCTTAAGTTCTTTCAACATGATTTTAAATTGGTAAGAGTCCTGAAGAGCTAGAGCGTCAGTACTGTTTTCCGATTATCGATAGCTTTGACCACTTGATTTAATACAGTATTAACTATTATTACAGTATAAAATTCAATTGTATATGATTGTATTTGACATTTAGTTAAGTGTTTAAAGTAAAGTCTCTTTTGGAAACATGAATATTGTAACCTGTTACCTACTGAGCAAAATAAAATATTTATTTTTTTTATAGTTTTTATTATAGTTATTAAAGTACATATTTAACAAAATAAATTTGTAGGTTATTTTTGAAAATATCAGTTTTTTGGTGATATCAACAAATTTAAAGTATCACCTGGATGTATCTAGGGTGGGGAGATATCTACTATGGTCCTCAGTTTTAAAAATGCATAAACAGCAACCATAGGTTTCTATGGGGGTTGTTATTTGTGAGATTTACCAAGCTCCAGACAGAAAAGCATCCTGGAGCTTGGCCCCGGACCAGGGGGGTCGGAGACCAGTCTCCGACACAGGTCCCCTCCTCTCTGCACGGCAGGGCACTGAGCTGTGTGCGGCCAGCGCCGGAGTTATTGACTCTGGGCACTAGAGTGTGCCCAGAGTCTACAATGTATGCACAGGTCACCGGGAAAATGGCCGTGGCAGCCATTTTCCCTGGACTGCGCATGCGCAAACAATGGGAAAATGGCCGCCGCGGCCATTTTCCAGTCGTTTTACAGTGCCGGACCCCCGTGCCTACGTGGGACTCCGGAAAGGTAAGTAATATTATGGGTGCAGGGTGTGCGGTGTGGGGCCCCTCTGGCTCAGGGGCCCGTGTTCCCCACACACCCTGCACCCTTTATAGATACGCCCCTGCCCCGGACGCTAAAGCTATTGTAGACTATGGGCTACTTTACCCACAATTTATCAGAAGAGGGATCCATAGGATTCCCAATGGCTGCTCACTCACTGTGTGGTCTAATGATCGCTCATGCGCTCAGGTAGAGATCGCCTTGGAAACCATTTTACTTCTACACATCACAAGGATGGTCTCTTATTGCAGCACATGGATGTGTTTAATACATTCTACCGATACATTTCTTATTGCAGCGATAAGTGGCGATGAGAAATGATAATAAATGTGCCCCCAAATATCTCCAGCTGCTTGGTCTGTCCTTCACAGCAAAATGCCATTTAAGAAAAAAAGGTCAGTGATGCCACAACAAGCATAACTGCCATATGCCATGCTTCCTGTCCTGTAAGATAAAATGTGTAATGGGAGAGGAAGGAAATAATTAAATTGCATTTATCCTTCATACATCCAATATTTATTTGTGGCTTAGGGTCTTCTTTAAATTCTCTACTACATTGACTATAAAAATCCATCATCCTATTGAGAAATAAAAGCCTCAGTTTTGCTAAACCATTCAACTATTTTGAGTAATCCCATCTGTCTAGTCACTACAGGACAAACACACTGACTGATCTATGTCATATAGTGTCATTGTCCTGGAGTGTGCACGTAGCAGTAGTTGTGCCATTGATTACACTGTCTGGGAGCAACTTCCCAGCCTGTCATCGGGGGATGGAGCTGAGGAAGTCTGAGCCTCGGGGGATCCCGTAGTGTGGATCAGTCCATGCCATAGAAGGGGAGGGGGGTATCCAGCAGGATATCCGCCGTTTCTGCCTATCCCGCCTCCCAGCCCAGCTCTTGCATCGCTACTCGCCGGGAACAGTGACCAGGGAGCGGCCGGTGTGTCTAGCCTGGAAGAAGAGGGATCGCACTGGTGGCGCCCCGTGTGTAGGGTGCCCGGTCCCCCCCCCCCCCAGCGGGCGGAGCGGATGCTGGGTTCCGGCATCCCAGGTAATGGCAGCAGAGTGAGCGGTGTCGGTGACAGCTGATGATCCCCCGCAGAGAGCTCCCCAGCGCAGCGTCTGACAGGTACCGGCCTCCTGCTCTCCTCATCCTCCCGGACTCTGGGCCTGGCCTCCGCAGCGCCCTGTTTCCGGGGATACCTCACTGCGTGCCCCCCGGGGAAGCCGGCACCTTCCCAGTGCCCCATGCTCAGCACACATGTGTAGGCCTCTGGCAGCCAGCGCTCCCATTCCGCATCCCGGTGCCGGCCTCCAGGCCCCATACTGAGGCAGAGACTGTAGGGAAGTGCTGCCAGCCCCGGTGTCTGTGACATGAGTGACAGTGTCTGACAGCCAGCCATGGACTGGAGTCTGCCCAAGTGTCCCTAGCAGGTGCTGTCATTTACACGGGGTATAGGATGTACATTGCATGTATGTAAGAGTCATGCCCTGTCCTCAGCAGAGCAGGTACTGCAATATATAGGAGGTTGTAGGTCCTTGTAGGATATACATTATCTCTTGCTGAGTAGATTGCATGTATATAAGACATATGTTCTCTGCAGAGGAGCGAGTGCTACATGAGACAGACATTGCCTGTATTGGTGCATTGCATATACACTGTATGGACAAAAGTAATCAGAAGTCTGACCATTACACCAACAGGGACTGTAATGACGTTACATATACTTTAATACGGCGTTGGTCCCCCTTTTGCAGCTATAACAGCTTTCACCCACAAGATTTTTGTGGGAAGTGATTCACATTCATTCTATAGAATATTTATGAGGTCAGGCACTAATGTTGGATGAGAAGGCCTGGCTCGCAATCTCCGTTCCAATTTAACCCAAAGGTGCTCTATGGGGTTGAGGTCCAGGCTCTGTGCGGGCCTGTCAAATTCTTCCACACTAAACTCAAAAGACCGTGTCTTTATAGTCCTTGCTTTGTGCACTGGGGCACAGACATGTTGGAATAGAAAATGGGCTTCCCCCAAACTGTTGCCGCAATGTTGGAAGCATTGCATTGACTAAAATAACTTGGTATGCTGAAGCATTAAGATTGTCCTTCACTGGAGATAAGGGGCCTAGCCCAAACCTTGAAAAACGGCCCCATACTATTACTCCACCAAACTTCACAGTTGGCACAAAACCGTAAGGCAGGTAACGTTCACCTGGCATCCGCTAAACCAAGACTCGCCCATATGACTGTCCAGCAGAGAAGCGTGATTAGTCACTGCACAGAACATGTTTACACTGTTCCACAGTCCAGTGTCTGTGTGCATTACACCACTCCATTTGACGCTTGGCGTCCCGCCTCACTTTTTTTGTGCTTACATTAATGCCAGTGGAAGTTTGGAACTCATCAGCTATGAAATCATTAGAGTGTTGGCAACTTTTACGCACCATGCTCCGTAGCAGTAGTTGACCCTGCTCTGTGATTTTACGTGGTTATCCACTTCGTGGCTGAGTTGCTGCTGTTCCTAAATGCTACCACTTTCTAATAATATCACTTAAGGGGCCTATCCATTAGCAGATCTTTTTCTGAAAGATAAAAGACAAAAGCTATCTATTGAAAATTCTTGTGTCTGTGCTGAAAGATATGTCATGTACATGGCAGATTTTGGCGAAAGATGAAAGATATTGCATGACATGATTCTGGGAGTGTATTTTTTTTTTTTTAATGATTGTTTGAATATTCATTAAAGAAGGAGCTTACATTTGGTGTTTTTTTTTTTTTAAAGGATGGGTGGAGCTCTCTGCAGCCCTTTAAATTCCTGATTACCTGTTTAAAAGTCAGCATTTGTTCTTTGTCGCTAGTTCGGTTGGGTGTATACCTTTCTGAGCGTTGTTTCAAAGATAAATTGCTGCTTTGATTTTTGGTGTGCCATTAATTAAACAGCGTACTGTACTCTCTTGTAATCATGGATCACTACCATTACAGTGTCAGGACAGCATATTTGGCCCTGTGCTGTTGTCTGATCGTGAGAGGTCCGTGAGAAGTGGTGGTGTACATTCCTGCTGGACAAGGGAGTGGCTGCTGCAGAGGGATTCCCGCTCATACATGCCACTTCTTCAGGAAATACCCCTATAATACCCCTTTTAGACCTAAATGCCGGGTCTGATATGGGAGGTCGGATCAGACCCGGCGCCGATACAGCATATTCCGGAGTCGGCACTATTTACACCAGAGCAGGGTCTCTAAAGATCCGACTCTTCCATCATGAAAGTGGACGCTTGGAGATGACGTCATCTCCAAGTGCTACTTAAGTCAGCCAATTGTCCGGCCTGTGGCGCTATGCAGGTCTTCTAGACCCGCATTTCGCCGTTTACACTACAGGGTGGCACGTGAACAACCCCTGGCCAACCATGCAGTTTACCCGGGATGGATCACCGGGTCCATGGACCTGGCTGGATCCATTACACCTCCAAAAATCAACCCTGGAGTTTTGACACGGTGTAAAAGGGTTAAAAGTAATTACCTTGTTAATAATGTCCATCGTAGTTCTGCCATTGTAGTTAACATAGGTGTCCAAGTAAAGACACCTATGTTAATTCAATGAGGCCCTTCTCCAGTTGTGATCCAGATAGCCAAATCTTGTAGAATTGCCTCTAAAAAAAGACCACTTTATTAGCACAACACAATTTACCAATACTAAACATGTTAAACAAAATTTACCAATAATTAAAAAAAATAAAATAAAACCGCAACAACTGTTAATTTAATTTAATTTTTTTTTAACTTCTCATGAAGTATGGATGGGATTCATCCCTTGTTACCAGGCCAATGAGTGCCGGACTACTCAAACAGAAAAAGAATCAGGCACATAACAATGCTGTGAAATACAGTCGAGGCCTAGAAAAAAATACTGACGTCAATAGGGTAAAGGGGAATAAACAAAACTCCAAAACAGTGTTCTTTGAGCACAATAAGTAACTAGATGACACAACGTTCGGGCAGCAAGTTTGAAGTCCATTTGCCCAAGTCATAGCAACATGACCAAACTCACGGTTGTTCTTGAAAAAAACCGAAAGACAAAAGGACTGTCCAATTTAAAAAACACTTTAAAAACCGAATTTAAAAAATTCCTCGTCAGCCTGGAGGATAGCTTGTGCACTCATCCATGATGAGTGCACACTACTCATCGATGTACTGGGAAAGGGAGATTGTGGCGCTAGGCTACGATACGCAGCATACGGGAGGGGTTGTGACAGAGGAGGCATTGGATGTGTTGGATACGCTGGTCTATAAGGTGGGATGGGGAGATTGCCAGAGGCCGATGGGGTGGGCGGAGGTCTAATGTATGACCCTACATCCGTATGCTCATCCAATTTTTCTTGGTGAGCAAGGATAATAGTGTGATACATTATTCTCTTGAAATGGATTTGTTGACTCGGAGCCATCTTATCCATTTCGTGGCTGACATTGTTGCCAAAAGATTGATTTGCACTCGGGGGAGTCCTCGAAACCTCCTCCGTATGTTCTATAAATTGGACAGTCCTTGACGGTCCAGAGGCAGAGTCTTTTTATAGCCGGCCTTCGTCACTTCCTCCCGGGAGGATTTGCAGAGGAAGATGCAGACTCGGCCGGCCTCTCCACATCCGACTCAAAACCTCTGTGGGCTCGCTGGAGGGAGGTTCAGGATGAACGGCGATAATTTCGACCTTGAAACAAAAATAATTATTAATATACATTTACTAAAACAATAATACTTACCATTAAGTGATCTGGAAATTAAGGAAGCCCTGAGAAAGGTAAAAATTCTGACGCACATTCAATAAACATTTTTGTTTTAAGCTAAGCAATAGACTTTACCTAATCCAAATAGTATTACATATTTAATAGCTTAACTCATCCTGATCCTCCAACTCTTCTTCAAGGTCCTCCTCCTCGACCCTTGGCTCCAGCGAGCACCGCGACCGTGTCTTTGGGTCTTGATCAAGAATGAATAGCAGGTCATAATACCACAGCTTGGGCTTCTGGGTTTCATCAGCACCGGCTCCTGAACGTTGTGCATCTTTGTCCATATTGTGTGCCTTTAAGAACACTGTTCTGAAGTTTAGAATTTTCGCCTTTACCCAGTTGACGTCAGCATCTTTTTCTCGGTGCCGGCTGTAGATTACAAGCTTATTAAATGCCTGATTCTTTTTATCTCTGAGTAGTCCTTGCTGGATAACTTCCACAGGCACTCATTGGCCCGGTACAATTCGATGAATCCCATCCAAAATTGTCTTGCATTGGATCTTGACATCCGCAAAACTATATATATATATATATATATACACACACACTTCCAAACAGTAGTGCCCTTGTGCTCCCATAAGATCCCCTTTGCTGTGCCCCTTTTCATCCCCTTTAGTGCCCCTTCACATTCCCCGGCAATGCCCCTGGTAGTGCCCCTTATAGAGCCCTTGTAGTGCCCCTTATAGAGTTTTACGGGGGTCCGCTCCTACCAGCGGCGCCCACTATTATATCCCCCCTCTCATTGACAGGCTCGGCTTGGGGTCCGCAGCCGCCTGCCCACACTGAGTAGCAGAGGAGCAGGTAGAGAAGATGCTTCCGGCTGCTAGCAGGACATAGCAGCCGGGACCATCCACTCTGCCTGCCTCTCACAGACAGCCATATACATGGCAGCAGTGGTGGGTGGAGTGGGTGCGGGCGGCTGCGGACCCTCAGCCGAGCCTGTCAGTGAGAGGTAAGGAGGGAGGATGTAGTAGTGGCCGCGGGTGGCTGCCCGCTGGTAGGAGCAGACCCCCGGGGCCGATTGGTGGACAGTCGGAACGGGCAGGCCCGGCAGTACCCCCCCTGATGGCGGCCCTGACGTCGCACTACCTACCGCACCCCCCCACCACACACACACACTATAAACAACCCCCTACCTGGCAAAACACCCCCCCCAACATAAACATTTACTTACCTTCTTTATTTGCTTGTCCCCCGGCGCTCTGCTGCTGCTGCTTCTGCTTCTCTCGGTGCCGGGAATCTGGAGCCTCTTGGGTGTGGCTTCCTTAAATTATCTTTAGTCGTTTATCGTTTAAAAACTGCCAGATATTTCTAATTTCTGGAAGCGATAATTGACCAACATGTTGGAGAGACGAAAGATGAAATTTATCGGCCGCGGGAGTGCTCATTTTCATCGTTCAGAGCCTATCCATTAGCAGATAAATTGAACGACTGAACGATAAATCATTCATCGTTCAAATTTATCTGCTAATGGATAGGCCCCTTTACAGTTGACTGTGGAATATCCAGCAGGGATGAAATTTCACGAACCGTCTTATCGCAAAGGTGGCATCCTATCACAGTACCACGCTTGAAGTCACTAAGCTCTTCAGAACGACCCATTTTGTATCACAAATGTTTGCAAATAGAGATTGCATGGCTAGGTGCTTTATTTTATACACCTGTGGCAATGGGTCTGTTGAAACATCTCAATTCAATAATTAACAGATGTGGCCAAATACTTTTGTCCACATAGTGTATGTAAAGGTGGCCACACACTAGACCAACTTACAGCCAACCAGCCAACTAGTTGATTGGTTGGAATGAAAATCTGGTAAGGTATGACAGCAAATGACAATCAGCAATTGGCTCCCAAACGCCGGAAAATGGACAAAACTGTTGTTTGAACAAATTGTTTAGATCAAACATTTAACAAACTTGTCTGACTACCATTTTCATCTGTTTTCTGGCATTTAGGAGCAAATTGCTGATCATCAGTTACTCCCATACGTTATCAGATTTTCATTCCAACCAGTCAACTAGTTGGGTGGTTGGGTGAAAGTTGGTCTAGTGTGTGACCAGCTTAACTGTTTTAATCTAGGGGTGAGCGGGTTCGGTTTTACTCAGATTTACACGGATCTTTAAACGGCATTTTATTGGCTGTCGCCTATCATGTGTTTTGGATAGCCAATATAATAAATCCGAATTTGTGGTAAAGTGGCGATAAGAACCGAGTAAAACCGAGCCTGCACATCCAACATGCCCTCAGCAGGTGTTGCTATACACTGGAGGATATAATATGTACATTGCTTGTATATGTGCATTGCATGTATGTTCTGCAATACGAGACTACTGAACCTCACGTGAGATTTGGATGAATGGGCAGTCGTGATGTGCAAATATGAAAAGAGGGTAATTCAATTGTTTTCACTTCTAAATTGACAGCAGCTATAACGTTTTCCCGCTAGGTGTTAGAGCCGCCAGTGTCCATTACTTATCTCAGATGATGTGCCAAAGTGCACTGGTATTAGCTGTGTAATGTGGCTAAACCTGTGCAAACTACTGGGCACGCTGTTGTCTTGGGGCATATTTCTGTTCGCCACCTCAGAAGTGTGCGAGCAGAAGTAATGGGCATCTGAGGCACTCGGGGCCAGCAGCACAAACAATAGCTCCCAGTTATTTTCGGTGGGAGCTGTGATAGCACAAAACAATTGAATTCTCCCCATGGAGTGTAATTATAGTAGAACTTTTTTTTTATATTTTATGAAAATTGTAAACTAGACTGGAAGCAGCATCCATGCTTGGTTCTGTAACCTGCTGTCATTAAAGAGCAAGTAAAGCCACTATTGCCATTAATCTATCTAAAAGGTTGTGTATTCATGAAATTCATTATATACATAAATTTTTTTATTTACTTTAGTACACCTGCTATGTTCTGTCACCCTTGTTGCTCAGGTGAGAGGTGATTATCAAACATAGGAGTGGCTTAATCTCTGCAGTTTATTAGGGAGATATCATCTTTATTGGTATTATTACATATTGGCATATTCTTTCTCCTGCTGGATTGCACCAAGCACCCCATCACTTACAGTGTGCGATAAGCATTACATGTAAACAAGACATACATGGATAAAATGAACAGTGACTAGTAAGATACCCAATGCATAAATAAAATGGTTCCATGGGTTGTTCATCCTGCCCTTGGAAGCACCAAGTGAGGCAGCCATCTAGGGTGCACTACATAGGTTTGAGTGGGCAGGATGAGCAATGCATAGAAGTGTAAAATGCAGTGGGTATATACAGTGAAAAAAAGGCACAGTAGGTGAAGTGGGCGGAGATACTGGGGAAGCGAGATTGGGAAGAAGGGGGGCAGGGGAGGGATGGTAGTGTAGGGAGTCCATGATGCGGCATTATGGAAAGACATTCAATCAGTATATTGCACATAAAAGTACATAAAATGGATTAATAACAGATGCCATAATTCAAAATATGTGAAGACAGAATGCAGGAATAATTGACAAATCTAAGCAACAATGGGCCGTATTCAGTTGCTGGCGAAAAGTTCTCGCTGGTCACGTCATTTCGCCAGGCGAGAACTTTTCCCCATATTCAATTGCAAAGACTTTTCGCTGGTGCTAAAAGTCTGTGCCTTGTAACCAGCGGAAAGATTCGCCTGTGAATGGAGGCGGGAAAAAAGTGCAGACTTAGGGGTTCGGGGTGCAAAGTTGCGGGAACAACCCTGCAGGCTTGGGACAGTCCCCCAAAGGTAAGCTGCGTCAAAAAAAGTTTAAAAAATACTTTACAACACCCCAAAAAAGTACTTTTGTTTTGGGGCGAAAAACAAAACAAAATTGGGAGTCAAAATTAAAAACAAGCAAAATTGACTCCGGGGGGTCCCCCAAGTATGCCCAAGCTTTTTATTTGATTGCAGGTGCATGCTGAATGTGCGGGTTTTTTTTTAAACGCACTTTAGCGATTTTTAACCATGCTTGCACCCATTTTCATGTACCCCAAATTTGCTGGGACAATTTTTTTTTTTTGCCCATAAAAAAACTGCTAAATGCTATTCTTCACCACTTGTGCAAAGACGCTAAATAGCACCAACTGAGAGCATTTAAGCACCCCAAATACCTCCAGCAGGGCTATTTGGGAGAATCCATAGTGATCCCCCATGTCAGTGCATCGTTTGGGGGGGTGTCAGGATGATTTCCCCAAATCTGACAGGACTTTTCGCCGATTTCAGTTTCGCCGGGATGCGATCTCGCGCCCTTTGTAATTGCGAAGACAAGCGTGATACTTTTCCAGAGGTAAAATTAGCGATGACGGCGAAAAGTCCAGTGATTGAATACGGCCCAATGTGTCAAATTACAAGGTGAAGTTGTAGGAGGCTGGAATTGAGGAGTAATAGGGCTATTTCACACACCCCGGTTTTTACCGGCTGGCAAAAAACTGTCCAAAGCCATCTATTTTTTTGCCTGTGGATATGTCCCTTTCACACACAACAGTTTTGTGCCGTGCGTATGATTTTTTTTTTCCTCCTCTTTAACACTGAAACCGGCGACAGCAGCCGTCCTTGTCAGTGGATATTCCCGTCTGTAATATGGCGATCCATCTGCTTACATACTCTATTAAAATTAGTACACGTCAAAAAAAGGGCATGGTTTTTTGCCGGCCGGTAAAAATCGGCGTGTGTGAAATAGCCCATAGCATGCAGGGTTTGAGAATTGGCAGTATTAGAGAGTGGGTCAAACTCAAAATACAGTCCAAATCCAGTTAACTCAGTTTTAACTCTGTATCCATGGAATGACAGCAGTACAATGCAGCCTTCACAATGGCAGGCCGAGGCCTGATTTCAGGTCTTTGAACTTAATTCTCCTAAATATTACACCCTGTATCGGCTGTCTATTCTCAAGATCTTTAAATCTGTTGTGCCGTTTAGTCCTATTTTCCATAAGCAAGCTTAGTTTGTCTTGCTAAAAATAATGCTTGGGTGTCAAACTGTTTTGGCCATGCTAATGCTATGCCAAAACAGTTAGACACTCGAGCATTGACTTTGGCCTCTGCTGCCCCCTCTGAGGGGCATCAAACTCCTAGACCTAACCTTGTCTCAGTTATAGGTTTGCTGGTCACAGCTCATAGTGTTCACTCTAGCTCCGGCGGCAGGCAGGGCGCCGGAGCTAGAGAGGGCAACCTTATGCGCGCACCGAAAAGGGGGTGTGGTCACGAAAAGGGGGCGTGTCTATAAGACGCGTCCCCTTTTCGTCATACTTGGGGTCGTGCCCGGCGCTTACGGACATGCCGGGCAGCCCTCAAGCGCTGCAGAAAGGGAGAATAGATGCCGGGCGCATGCGCCCGGTGTCTATTCTCCGGCGGTGACCGGGACACCGCATGTTTCTCCACCCGCGGGACACTGCGTCCCGCGGGTGAGAACAGCACCCGAAGGCTGTGAGGGCAGGGTGCTTTTTGCCCTCCAGAAGGAGGGCAGGGCGCCGCGCCCCGCTAAAACAGCCTAGCGGGAACGCTAGCTCACATTTGTTCCTCTTGTGAGTGATGAACGTGTGAATTCTGATCATGTATATCACACCTCATCCTTTCTCCAAATTATCATAAGTCTTATTGCCCCTTAGGTAAAATATTTTCGACGATGCCGATCCCTTGAGCTGGACCTACACAAAACTTCTTCCTTTGCACACCTGCAATACAGGACTATCGGATTAAATAATAGCACCAACTTTAATTGGCAGATGGGGGATTTGGAAAGAAGTCTGAAGCTGCCCACACACAGCGATATTTTACCCGATTTGTCCGATTTAGACGAATCGTGACGACAAATCGTGTAAAATATGGCCAAATCATGAGTGTCCACTCACGATCACGATGCCAATGCGCGTCCCCGCTCGTCGTGCATCGCATCTTCAGATCTGCTGAGCTACAGGGCAGATTTGCAAATCTGGGATACAATGCACTGGATGCATGATAGATCTTAAGTCAGATTGGACATTTTTTACTTTAAATCGTGTGTAGGACTGCCGGGGAGCTGCCGGGGGAGAGTGCAGGGGAAATCGCACACATCGTGGGATCGTGTTCAGATCTCTGTGTGTGGGCACCTTGAGAAGCAATTGCAACATACAGTAATTTGCTTTCCTATCCACCTCCAGATACAGAACCTGGAAAAACAGCACTGAACAGTCCCTGTGGCTTCGGCTTGAGGGAAAGATACCTTAGTGTAACATTTTACTAGGTGGCAATTCATCTTTTAAGGTACTATGAATACTTTTCACACATATCATGCTCTCCTAGCTCTCCTTTTTTCCGCAAGTTTGTTCAGAATCAGCAGTTGATATGAGGGTATGTCCTTCTGTGGTTATGCTTTAGGGAATTCTTTTTTTTTAATACATGTTTGGCCTGCTATGGCAATAGTTGGCGTGGGTCTAAAAGTTTGTGTGTGAACACGCGTCTTAGTCGCAATGCAATGTAATAGGATGTACCAGCAGACTGTGCTGATTAATTTGATGTGACACTTGTATATCTGTGTGTGACTGATACTCTGAATCTGTATATGAAGTGCTACGATACAGTGGCCGCAGCTTATTTTCCATGCCAAGTTCCTTTGTGCTTCATTTACAGACTCAGTCACACACAGATATACAAGTATCGCATATCAAATTAATCCGTGCCATCTGCTGGTCCATCCTAGTACATGATATTGTGACTAAGATGCATTTTGGGCGTAAAATACGTCCGGCACTAGCAGATTGGCATGGGACCTGGCGGCTCACTCGCACCAGGCATCTCGCATCACATGGCGTATTCAGGCTATAGATGTATGAGGACAAATCTGTATATCCTCCATTCACAACATTAGTGCTTCCTGTTCAAGTTAAAATGTGTTATTTATTTGTTTAAACTCCACCCTTTGCCTAATTTCAGGTCACAGTTGTAGGTGGCGTTTTTAGCATTTGACGTTTCCTACTCTTTTTTTATAGACCAGATAGACATTGGTCTAGACTGTGGTTTGTTTTTAGGTACAATGAGATGTATCATTATAAGCATTCTAGGTGTATAATAGAGTAAATACAAATTTTATCAGCATCTAAACACTAAATGGCTATGCGGTTTTAATGCCCTTGTAAAGTGGTGATGCTGAATTAAGCAACCTTCTTTGGAGGAGTCTTTGGACTTACATTAAGGGGAATATTCAATTGGGGGCGAGGTAAAAAACCTTGCACCCAATTTTGGATTAATATGGGTATGCGTGCTCCCGATACCTGCGGTATCCAAATAAAAAAAGAATAGTCAGAGCTGAAAACCCTGTGGCGCGTAAAAAAAAAAATATATACTCACTGGTTGTGGTGTCTCCGGTTGGTATTGCGGCTCACGGTAGCCTCCCCTCCATCTTGTCACAGGGGAGGGTGCTGCTGGGAGGCTTTGATGCTCTGGGAGCTGCTGAGTGGCGCAAGGGCTCTTGGGAAATGTACGACTCCCAGCATCGGCTATAGGGGGGAATACCCTTACACGGTTAGATGCTAATTAGCAGGTTAGTTACATTGGAAAGCCTATCAACAAGACCGTTGTTCTTCAAATAGAAGGAATGTCAAGTTTGTAAAAGGACTGCATATTTTGCTATCTGAATATGGTGCTGCTTTTCCAGGTTTACCCCAACCACTCCACAGAGCACAATTAATTTACTGTTGCAGATCTAACCATAAAGTTAGCAAAATGCAAAATAACAAATATGGTTGCAAACTAGCATTCCATGGAAAGAAGTGTAAATTGGAGACTGCATTGCCAGAATATCGCACATCTGCAAACCCCTGTTTAGCTGCAAATTTCAAACTTTTGCCATTACTACTTTCATCTGGTCTGTATTATGCACAGTCCAAAACAATGTTTATAGTGCAAAAATAAATCATGTCATAGTTCAAGGCTTGATAAATCCCGTTCGCCATGGCGACCAAGATTTTAGTTCTGCCAACTAGATTTTTACAACAGTCAGCCAGGTGCATTACTAACAAAGCTACTTGGGCGGTGGAAAAAAATTAGCGCTCTTCCGGAGCTTGGAGTGGGCGGGACAGTGTGCATCTGTCACATGAGGATGGAGGAGTGCGTGTCACAATATTCAATCAGTGTGGCTCCGCCTGCTCTGTCTGTCCTGCCTTAGAAAGATGCCGCCAAGTATGTAGGTGCCCTAACTGGAGTCCGGACCTTCTCTCCTGCCTGCCACTGCAGCACTGCCGGGCCGGCACAATGCAGGGGCAGTGTGATCCCTGGGGAAACTGGACACTGCCGGTCCCAGGGCAGGAGTAGCTTGTTGATCGGATCCCGGAAAGGATGGACATTATAACAGAACATGGACGGATGCACGGTAATGTTTGCCTGCTGAAACACAGTGTGTGCTGGATCCTCAGCTGGGTCCTTTAATAAGCTGATAGTCTGACTGCCTTAACTGTTTTGGCTGCTTTGTTTTCTACACTGACAAAGTGGTATTGCCATGTTTGGGGTACTGCTCTCTGCTCCAGTTTTTTTTTGGGTGGTAAACTGTACTATGTGGCATAATACTTTGGTTCCTACTGTGTGTCATAATATGAATTTGGTTCCTACTGAGTGGTACAATATGAATTTGGTGCATAAGGAGTGGTATAATCTGAATTTATGAATTTGGTGCATAAGGAATAGCATTATATGGTTTTGGTGCATACGGTATAGCAGGGCTTGACAAATTTTACTAAAATCTACGCGCCCGAATGAAAGTGTAGGAGCGAGAACACTGCCCCCACCCCCAAAAAAAAAAAAAATGACAGGAGTGAGTGAGGAGCACAGCTCCGTGTCTTATGCAACTGTTATACACACTATACTAGTCCATTTATACTAGTCCACAAAATGGTCAAAGTTGTATGGATACAGTAAAATGGAGGCACAGCTCCCCTGCTCCACCCCCCACCCTGCAGTAATTACGGACCACATTTCACATAAAATAATGGCGCCAGGATGTACAACAAAGTGTTCATATAATTTGGTCGCAGGCAATGGTCTGGCTCCTAAACTTTTAAGTTGACTCTTAGATTTTACAAAAAATCTGTCATAGTTTTTGTTAAACATTGTTGCAACTTCCAAACCTGTACCCAACTTAAATTTGAGATTGTCACTATTCCAGAAGTGTTGTCAAATTGTCCCAGTATTGCTTCTTGTGTGTACAAAAAGTCAGCAAGCTGAAAGGAAAATTAAGCACGTGTATGAAAGGGATTCGTTTTCTTTCAGCCAATCAGCAGTGTGGCCATATTTTATAGGGATGGGTATAAGATGTCGGCAGCTAAATAGCTGCCGGTTGAAATACAGACATCGGAAGCCCAATCACTGAAGATCCTGACTAGGGCAGGTAAGCACCCTAACCCTCCCCTCCTTTAGTCGTGCCTAAACCTAACCTCCCTGGGGGGTGCCTAATCCTCCCTGGGGGTGTCTAAACCTAACCCTCCTAACTGCTGCTAAAGCTAATACTTACCGGCGTCTGGATGTTCGGAATGCCGATGCCGGTATCCTGATGTCCTTTATTGGCATTATGCAGGACGTCGGTATTTCGGCAGCCAGCATACCATCTGCTGGCAATTTGACTACATCCCTTTTAAACAGGTTCCTTGAAAAACAGCATAAAGAATGCAGGTGTGGGGTACACTAGCGATATATGGCTCTTACAGCAGCTTATATTTGTCTTGAAGCCTTCAAAAATGCTAGCTGTCCCTCTTTTTGGGGACAGTATAATAGGCCTTGATTAGCTTATGTGGTTTTGGAGAACCTCTCTTCTCCCCCCCCCCCCCCCCTACCTCTTCTCTTGAGCTCATGCAATGAACATGCTAATCGGGCTGTTTAGTATACTAATGGCCTGGACAGCATGCTTAGTTCAGCTACGGCTGCCACCAAATTCACACTTGCCCTACACACAAGTGAGAAGTGCTGGAGCGTAGTTTATCGAGGCATAGGGGACTTTTCACTCTTAGTGGCAGTGAGGGAACTTTTCTTTTTCTTTCTTTCAAAGGCTTTAAATAGCTTGTATGTGGTAAAATAGGATATGTCACACAGGTCTTCCAAAAGTGTTACTATTTGACCTTCGAGGAAAAAAAATGTGGTTATGTATATAACTTGACCTTTCATCTGGCAGCCCCAAAATACCCAGTCCTTGCCCTGGTTCATTTTCAGTTTGAATTAAATACATTCACTATACAATTTTCTGTCAGATATCTGTCCAATCTGGGTGGTTGGAATGAAAATCTGGGAATTTTTGGAGCAAATGACAATCGTTAATTTGCTCACAAACACTGGAAAATAGCCAAAAATGGTTGTTCAGACAAATTGGTTAAATCACACAAATGTAACCAATTTGAACATTTTTTTTTTTTTGTCCTTTAATCCAGTGTTTAAAACCATATGATCCACTGTGTAATTTGCTCCCATACATTACCAAGTTTTCATTCTAACCAGCCAGATTGGATAGATATCTGACAGAAAATTGTATAGTGGATGCACAGCTCAACTCACAGACCTACCCTGCAGCAAAATTTGCAGCTGGTACAAGGAAACTTCACCTGTTTGGCTCATGCTAAAACTGCAGGGTTGCATAAAAATCAGATTTAAAAAAAACCCAGTGATTTATTTGATTTAAATCGGGTTTTTTTGGGGATTTAAATAGATTTTTTATAAAAAAAAAAAAATTTAAGTAAACATTTTGCATTTTAATAAAAATTTTTAATTAAAAATCCTATTTAAATCCAAAAATTCTGATGTAAATCAGATAAATCCGTTTTTTTTATTTTTTTAAATCCGGTTTTTATGCAACCCTATTAAGTAATGACAGGAGATTGTGACTTCTTGGGTTGAGTAAGGAATATCACTTTTTAGTTACATTTTTATTTTTTTTAATACTAAAATGGTATATAGCTAAGCTATTAAACTATAAAACTTGATAGAACAGAAGAAACCATGTATTATTAACCATAAGAAAAAAAAATCTGACCACATTTGTCTGCTTAAAGAGAAATGTGGCTTCAAATAAAGGTATATGGTAGGCATGGTCATATATAGCTATTAGTATTAAGACTCCAGCTTCATTGTCTCTAAATGCTAGAAAGCCTGTTTCCAGAGAGTCTGGCTGATGTGTAGTTGACCATATGACCATTTACGGAGCGTATTGTGCGTGTATTTGCTCTGTGCATGCTTTGAAAGTGGACACACAAGTATGGGTGATGCAGAGTATCACACAACTTAATTGTATCTATACATTTGTTCATGCAAATTGCGGGCTAGGCAGACCTGGATGTAAGCAAAATACGCTTGTTTTTAGGCAGATCTTTTGCATCTAGTATATGGCAGGTGCAAGTGTGCATGTACACCCATCAGCCATAACATCAAAACAGAAATACATGTACTGGTAGCTGCTCAATCACTTCAGTAATATCACTCAGGTGCATGTAAGGGAGGGGTTAGTCTATACAAGAACCAACAAAAAGTAATCCCCCAGCACACTGAATGAAATCAGCAATAAAATTTGTAAAACTACATGGTGGTAGATAATTTAGAGATCTCAGTTGCATATATTTGCAAAGATATGGCTAAGCTTCCAGGCCACGTCACGGCGTCTCTGATACCGGACGTCCCTATCACTTGGTTAGAATCTGGGGTGCAGAACCCCCAAAAAAGCCAGCGATTGCCAGCCACCACAGTGAAGCACACCAGTGAGACTAAAGTGTTAGTTTTTGCTTTATTCTTACATACTTTGTGTTAATAGGTGAAAGGTGTAATTAAAATGCTAATAAAAATAAATATACTTTTTGTTGTTTCTTGTATAACATCAAAACAACCTGCCTAATATTGTGTAGATCCTGAATTTTCCAGGCATGGACTCCAGACAACACCTCTAAAGGTTTCCTGTCCTTTCTGGCACCAATACATTAGCAGTTGATCCTTTAAGTCTTGTAAGTTGCGAGGTGAGGCCTCCATGACTTGTGTTTCCAGCACATCAAATTGAGATCGGAGTAATTTGGAGGCCAAGTCAACACCTTGGGGGGATTCAATTCTGTTGATGAATAGCTTCGGGAGCTCCTTCCCAGCCTTGATCACATCGTGCTCAATTGAATCGCCCCCATTGTTAGGGGTTTATATAATAAGCCGGTCTTAAATCCATGATCCCAGCACTTCTGGGTATTAAGGTTCGCACATGCGCGCCTGGCAGTCCCCAGAGTCGCAATGTATTCTGATTTGGACATAATGTTGATGCGCGCCTCTGTTACACTGAGCTGAGCTTTATTCTAAATACGGTGGGCTTCTAGTCTTACTACTGATCTTTTACCAATGGTATTTTTGTATTTGTCTCCTGCATGAATTGAATCGCCCCCCCCCCCCCTTGAACTCTGGCATGTTCCCCAAACCATTTCTGAGCAATGTTTGCAGTGTGACAGGGTGCATTATCCTACTGAAAGAAGCCACTGCCATCAGGGAATACTGTTGCCTCGAAGGGGTCTACTTGGTCTGCAACAATGTTTAGGTAGGTTGCACGTGTCAAAGTACCATCAACATGAATGCCAGGACCCAAGTGTTCCCAGCAGATCATTGCCCAGAGCATGACACTGCCTTCCCTTAGAGCAGGGGTGTCAAACATGCGGCCCTCCAGCTGCAGTGGAATTACACATCCCAGCATGCCCTGCCACCATTTTGCTTTTAGGGCATGCTCAAACGGTGGCAGGGCATGCTGGGATATGTATTCCCTCAACAGCCGGAGTGACGTGTTTGACACACCTGCCTTAGAACATTCTGGTGCCATCTCTTCCTCAGGTAAACAACGCATACACACCCAGCCATCCACATGATGTAAAAGAAAACGTCATCATTAGGCCACCTTGTTCCGTTGTTCCATGGTCTAGTTCTGAAGCTCTCGTGTCCATTGTAGGTGCTTTCTGCAGGTGACAGGGGTCAGTATGGACACTCTGAGCGGTTTGTAGGAGGGGGGTGCCTGACAGGGGTCAGTATGGACATGCTGCCCCATACTCGACAAGCTGCAATGCACTGTGTCTTCTGACACCTTGCTATCATAGCCAGCATTAACTTTTTCAGCAATTTGTGCTACAGTAGTACTTCTGTGTTATAGGACCAGATGGACTAGCTTTTGCTCTCCACGTGTATCAATGATCCTTGGGCACCCATGACCCTGTTGCCGTTTCACTGGTTGTCCTTCCTTGGACCACTTTTTGTAGGTACTAACCAGTGCATGCCGGGAACACCCCACAAGACCTGCCGTATTGGAGATGCTCTGAATTGGTCATCTAGCCATCACAATTTGGCCTTTGTCAAAGTCACTCAGATCTTTACGCTTGCCCACTTCTCCTGCTTCCAACACATTAACTTCAATAATTGACTGTTCACTTGCTGCCTAGTACATCCCATCCCTTCTGCCATTGTAACAAAATATCAATGTTGTTCACTTCACCTGTCAGTGGTTTTAATGTTATGGCTGATCAATGTGTGTGTGTGTGTGTGTGTGTGTGTATAATTAATATATATTTTGGTCCCAATTAGGTCATTACCCGATTTGCTTGATGACCTCATTGTGGCACAGGAAACCTAACTCGCATGGTGCGCGTCACAGCTGTCACCGAGCTCAAAGTACATGTTAGGTGTTAGAGGGATGGGAGCTGCTGAGGTGAGCCGGGGGCGTGTCCCAGTCTCTTTTTCCACAGTTGCGTTGATGCCGGCGCCCATGTTAAGACCTAGATTCTGCAACTCCATAGGGTGCAGTGTTTTTTATTTTGAATGTGCACAGCAGCCATTGGGCGTCTCTGTACGTATCCCATTGGCATAAAGACGCAGTTGTGCTGCGGCTAAAGACGTTGCAGCTGTAATTATGTGTACTTCTGAGTCAGGCCCCCAATGCCCAGTGCTAGGTATGTCTGAGTGTAAATTGATATAAATATGGACACTAATGACAAAATATTATAAATAACTGGTATTTAAAAAAAATATTTAATAAAACACATATAATGAAAAAATAAAAAGCTCCTGTGAGATTTATTCAATGCATTTTACGGTAACGAAATTTAGATCATATTAATAAAGCAGAGAATGGCATCAATGGGGGGGACATCAATTGTTGTTTTTTTTCATGGCCGCAGCTCCTGTCACTTTAGACGGGAGCTGCGGACACGAAAAAGCAATTCATTTCTCCCCATTGGGGAAATTCATTTGTTTTTGCCTGTGCCTGTCCGTAATGAACATCTGACCGATCAATTTAAATGTTGCTCCAATCGGGTGGGAATGCCGCTGGTGCACAGATATCTACTCGCGCCCTCCCAAGGTGGTGTGCAAAGATCCGCAAAACGTGGCTGTGCTAATGAGGACTTTGCACAGGTTTGACCGCTTTATGCATCTAAACCTGGTGCTTTTTGGGCACGACATATACACGAAAAGGCATTGACGCCCGAAACAATTGATTTTGCCCGCCTGTCTCCTGTCACTTTAAACGGGAGATCGAGCATAAAAAATACAATTAAATTCCCCCCTTTGAACCCTATTGTGGAAGAAAAACACTATCGATAACATTATTATTATTATTATTTAGCTCAATAATACACTTCCTTTGATGTATATTATTGGGAAGTGGTGCCTTTACTTGCTTTCTGACAAGGATCTGAACTCATTAGAGCATATTGAAAATGTGGGTTGACATTTTCCATTGTGTCAATCTTGTATCTGGACTTGAACAGCAGATTTGTTGTTATGAGATTTTATTTTTATCATGGATAATAGGGCATATAGAATAGAGTAAGAAAGTGCCTAGCATTGAACATGTGATGACTCAAAAAATTCCAAAATAGTCCAAACCATTGTGTTCTGAGAATCTCCTCAATCAGGGATTTTTAATGATAGATGGTGAGAGAACAGAATGAAGAGTTAGAAGGACAGAGAGATGGAGGGAGTGTGCCTGGGAGGAGATTTTTGGTATAATTAGTTAATGAGCAATTTGCTTCTGTTAATACCCAGTCTTGTTTTCTCATAGTGTTTATTGACCGTTGTAGTGTGCTATGGAATATTATAGTTTGTATAGTTAAGTTAATAATAATTATACAAATGGTGTGGTATAAATAGGTCAACACCAAATGGTTGACAGGGACAAATGGTTAACAGGTTCAGATTGTCGACATCATCTGCTTTTTTTTTTGTTGTTGTAATTTTACCTTAGCCCTGGACCACCTAGGGGTAGGCAATAAGCGGTCCCCCAGCTGTTTTAGAACTACACATCCCAGCATGCCCTGCCACAGTTTTGCTATTTGGCCTTACTTAAACTGTTGCAAGGCATGCTGGGATGTGTAGTTCAACAGCAGGAGGCTCCCCTAGTGCCTAACCCTTCCCTGGTGCCTAAACCTAACCGTCCCATCCCCTCCAGCAACCTAACCCTAACCTTAAATATGTTGAAAAAAAACCCCATAAAAACATGAGCATTTTTGTGGCGACCTTTTTAGCCCTGTTGACCAAGTGACTGTAAATCTTCTATACGAATACCTTTTTATAGAAAGGTGCACTTTGAAATGTATTATCCATGGCTCACGGGTTTTCCAGAAAGGCTTTGACAAATGGTTGATGATGGTTTGTTATACATATCAGATTCTTTTCCTGCGGCAGTAGTTTGGGTCGTAGGCGCCTTCTTATTAGCTGGCAAGTGATGACTGAAATCACGTCTTATCAGCTTAACTTATTGCTTAGTCAGGGTAGGGGGCAACTACAGTAAGTGGAGCAGATATTATTTGGGTGTAAATGGGCCTCCAAATTTGAAATTCATATTAAGTCTTACTCCTGCCCACTATTGGCAGATATTCAGATATGTCCTCACCAGATATGTTGGGAAGCCCCAGGAACCGCATAGCCACTTATAACAGCTATACTAATACCCCTTTCTCCTTCATCCACTAGGGGACACTGGAGGCTAAAGTCAGTGGGGTATAGACCGTGCTAAGTGGAGCTGGGCACTTTAAATTTTAAGAAGTGTGACTAGTTCCTCACCCCTCTATACCCCCTACAAGCCTCAGTCTAAGTTTGTGCACGAGTGGAGCTGGATGTATAGACACTCTCCTTGGGGTTTTTTAACTGAAAGAGCGCTGCTGCGTTGAAGGTAGAAGATACATTGAGAACAGACAGACAGGCAGTAGCTGCACTGCCTGTCAGCGACGATGGAGCTACCGAGGGGACCCACTTGCAAGTGCATGCACTTCGCCTGGGGTCCCCGACTGCTTAGACCACAGTCTACTAAACAGAGGGTTCCACATACGCCCCCCATCACTCACACCAACGCCGGCAGTATAAGCAGCTTGGTGAGTAGAACCTGGCTCCCCGAGTAGCGGGGTAGACAGGTTATTATATTACAAGGTGGTGTATATTGCAACAGGCTGCTCCGTCTACAGAGCAGCAAGACGGCACAGAGAAGGATATCAGAGCCACTTTGGCTGAGCATATCCCGGGGGGGTGGAGCTTAGCTCCGGTCCTACCAGCAGCCCCAGCGCTATTCTGGAAGTGCTGGTGGCCATTACATAGAGAAGACCTTGTTTGCTGTCTGAATAAATCGCTGCTGCATAAAACTGGTAGCCTAATCCTGGACCATAAGCACACAGCAGGGTTTAGGCAAGGCAGGAGAGCATTTAAGTATCTGTGAATACTTCCTTCATTGACTAGCATTTTCTGTCACTGCTACGAGCGCTATTAGGCTAGTGTGGATCTAAACTTCCTCTTTGTATCCCAGTTCTTATTTTGACCTTTTTTACTACACTTTACTGTTTTGTGTGTGTGGGGGGGTCTGTATGTATCTTGTCATCTCTACAGTTATTTACCCGCAAATATTGTGCTGGATAGTTTACACAGGGGCAGTCATCTAACTCCCTATTGTGTAGCACGGATGGTGTGGTGGTTGGCGTTGCTGCGTCGCAGCGCTGGAGGTTCGTTTGCCGCTACGATTCTGGCTGAGCGGGGTTTGTTTGTTCTCCTTATTATATAACCTACAGCCACTCCTTCCTTTATACTCTTGGGGAATACCAGGTGTTGTAGGCTTATGCATTCTCTACAATTATATTCTGAGATGGCATAGATACGCTGTCTTAAATGGCGCAGGTTACATAAGCAACTGAGCTTTGGACTATTGGCTGACTGCCCTTAAGGAGGTTATCAAGTCAGTATAACATATGAGAAGCGGTGCCTTCCTTGGCGTCCATTTACGTTTGCCTTGTATGCCTCCATGAGGTGATTCGGCGTGTAGAGTGCTGTGGCTTACATAGTGGCTTCTCTATGCTGTGCTGAAGGCTTCACGGATAAAGTAGATTCTACAAGTATAACCTTCGCTTAGAACTATGGCTCTTTCCTGTACCACTAAATGGTGTCAGATGCGAAAGAGGCTTTAATTTCTGCTTTACGCATGGTATTGCAGTTACAGGATTAGGACAATAGTCCTGCTACACCGTATTTCTTTTGAAATAAATAAAAGTCAAGCTATTGCATTTCCAGGTTCAGTAAACTGGATTATATTCTGTGGTCAGCTTGGGATCTTCTGGATAAACAAGTTTCAGATGTACCGGAGGTTATCTTTTTCCTCTTTTCTTGCATATCGCAGTAACTTAATTCTCTACAATAGGTACATTGGTTTCGTTATTATCGACGTTACAGATTCCTGGGACTCTCAAGTCCATCTATTCTCAGCAGGGGCGATACTGCGGCCTGTCATTGTAATCTGCTTAAGGGCGGAAGTTATATTGAGACAAATGTAAGTATCACTTCCATTAGCGAATATTGTATTACTTACAGTAGATCCAGGTAATTGGATTCTCAAGCTATTGGCGTTAACTCCTTTTTATATTCCACCTGCGGTTCCTCCCCCTAATAGTTCTTTCTAAGCACCATTGCCTGGGTCCTTTAGTGCTGCAGCTTGCTCACGGGACCATCAATTTCATGTGATTCTGGAGGTCGGGGCTGAGTTGCAGCAACATCTCTACTAACCATAGTGGTTGCTGAGTTTTCCTCTCACCTGGGGGTCCCCAGAGCGGGAGCACATCTTATGGACTTCAGAGTAGTAAGAACGGAATTTAGTACGGATGATTAGGTCCGGGTTCACATCACTCCGAGATACAGTTTGTCTTTTTAGTCTCCTCCTCTATAATGGTTTTTGCAGATTTTTACCACAGGTTTGCACGACAGGAGCATCGATTTACTGTATTATAATACAAGTGTGTTGGTCCAGGTCCCCAGACCGGGGAAAATAGGTTTTATTCTGGTCTCTTCGTGGTTCTGAAGCCAGGCAGCTTGGTCAGACCTACTCCGAACTTGATGTATTTCAATCTATTCCTAAGGATAGAGTCCCTTCCCTAGGGGAGTGCGCACTAGGAACGATCAGGATATCCTTGGACATCAATAATCCCTATCTAGTTGCCTCTCCAGGCGTTTCTCAGTTTCGTATTCGAAACGCTCATTTCCGCTTACCTTTCAACTTATTATTTAGCCCCCAGGGTATTCACAAAAATCACAGCAGTCTCATTCGTCTTGGGTGGATTCTGAATTTTTCCCTAGTCTCATCTGCAACCGGCAGACGTTAAATTCTGGGTATGATCAGGGACACACCTTATGTCAGCTAGTGTTCCTCCCTCAAAACAGCACCTTTCATTCAGGAGATGTTGAGGACTGTTTATCGACGTTGTCTAGTTTCGGTGAATGTTTCCATTCGCCTCCTGAGGTAGATGGTTACGGCATTAGAGGCCTTTCCTTACAGACGATTCCCTCCGAGTTGTGTCAGCTTCACCTCCTCTGTGTACAGAATCCCATCTTTTCCTTCACCAATAGGTAAGGTTAGGTTCCAGAACTCTTAATACCTCTTCTTTGAGTTAAAACTTAGTACACATACTGGAGGGAAGATATTCGGAGTGTGGGATTGGTCTCTTCTTTCCACAGAAATGAGTCTGATAGGCTGAAATTATGAATCCAAGACCTCCAGGCATCACACTGTGTTTTACGTTATTCATACAGCAGATCACCTGTTGCGGTGCACGAGCAGTCAGGATCCAGTCGGACTTCGCCACGACAATGGCGTTCATGCACGATGGTGAGCGGCTTTGAAAGTAGTAAGCCGAATTCACACCTGGGCAAGAGTTCGCTATGCGAATAGACAATTGGTAGACAGACTACCTTGGCCGGCAGGATGCATCCAGGGGCTACATCTTCAAGTTTTTCTACAGGTAGTCATGGACTGCCTCTCTACTGCTTTTGGACGAGGGACCTGGAGGTTGTCACAGGGTACGCCTGGTCAACGCCATGGCAGTTTCAATTTTGTCTACCTGTTTCCTCCGTTTCCTCATCTCTCAGATTGTACAACGTGTCTAAAGGGAATCGGCCAGGGTTCTATTGGAAGCATCGGATTGGCCTTGCGGACCTTTGTATTACAACATTCTACTTCTGATACTCTACAGTCCATGGCCACTGCCTCTAAGACGACATCTCTTCCTACAAGGTTCTTTTTGTTTATCCAGACTTATAGTGGCTACGTTTGAAGGTGTGGCTGTTGAAGGGGCCATCTTAGGATATAAAGGATCCCATCCAGGGTAAGCCCTACTAGGCTTAGCACCTGAAAAGAAGTTACTTCTAATCATTGCCACTGGTTTTAGAGGATTTATGTTTCAGGGTGTGGACATAGAGAGATTCTCCCTACAGAATTCAATCAAGCCAGCTTTCTGCTTTTTAGGCTAGCTAGTTTTCTCTTCACGGCTGGGTTCTCTGAAAATTTGGATTTCAGCTCACTGTTTTATCCCTAAAAGAAGCTCAAAGGTATAACCTTTTCTTCAAGGTGTGGTTCGGTTTCGACCACCCTTTGTTCTCCTATGGCTCCATGGAATTTGAATCTCGTACTTCCGTCCTACAGTCTCCTCTGTTTGACCCTTTACAGTCGATGGAGTTATAATACCTTTAGTGAAAGGTTACACTTCTCGCACTGGCTTCTGCCAGGACGGCATTGTTTATCTAGGAGCTCTATCCGGTTGTCCTCCAGTCTTGGTTTTTCACGCGGATAGAGCGGCTTCCCGTACAACTTTGGATTTTTTTCCACAGGTGGTTTTTTTGTTTTTACACATCAAAACTGATTGTGGTACCAGTTCTTACTCAAGATTCACCTTTGTTCTAGACCCTTAAAGAGGTTGTTAGGGTTCTTCATATTTCTGTGGATAGGTCTGCAGCCATATGTCAGGCAGACATGCTTTTTGTTTTTGTTTTCTGCTGTTAGTACTGGCTAACCAGCCTCTTCAGATTGGTGGATATGGCTTCCTCAAGGGAATTCCTCGTGGACGGCTGCTCGCGTGGTTTTCCCATGGGGGTTTTCTTTGCCGAGTGGCTACTTGGGCTCCCCGGCATACCATTATTTTTTTTCATTTTTATAAATTGACATGTTTGTGTTTATATGGTTTTCACAAACAAGGTTGGGCAGCCAACAAACTAACTCTGGCTAGATTGTTTAGTAACACTATCTCCCAGGTTTACACTAAGGCTGATCTCCCTGTCCCAACAACGGCGACATCATATTCTACTGTGGAACCATCGTGGGCGTTTTCATCGTGGTGCCTATGTTGAACATTTGCACAAGGCAACCATGTGATCTTATGTCCACACTTCTCTTAAGTTCTATGCCTTTAATATTTTGCCTCTCAGGATGCTTCCTTTTTGGATGATGAGTTTTCATTTCTGCTCAGGGGCATCCCCCACCCTTAGGGGAACTGCTTTAGGACATCCCCATGGTATCCCTATGGACCCAGAAGAAGAAAATAAGTTTATTTTTCTTTGACGTCCGTAGGGTCCAGAGGGCACCCATCCTGACTAACCTCGCTTCATTGGGTAATTTTTCTTTCGGGCATAGATTCCCTCATTTTCTGATAGTGTCTCTGGTGTGTGATTGTTCTTCCTTCTCCTCTTTCCTTCTCCTGCTTTGGGCTTGTTTACAGAACTGAATGCCTGTGGCCAGGGGCTGGGTGTATATGGAGGAGGACCAGAGGCATCCTGGTAGCTGAAAGCTTAACTGTTTGGTGCCTGGATTACTCCAACCACATTATCCCCATGGTATCCCTGTGGACCCTATGAACTTTGAAGAAAAAGTTATGAAAGGTAAGTCTACCATTACTCTTATTTTGTACTTTGTTTGGTTGTGTAACATCTATAGAATGAATAAATCACTGTTGAGCTTTTAACTATCAATTTAATGACTTCTAGCCAATATTATGATGGGAGGGGGGTGTTAAATTAGTTCACTTTTACTACCGTATTTCTGTGTGTGTTTTTGAGTCGCGTTACACGGCGCATGAGAGCCACTGGCTTCCGTGCGACTCCGCCAGCACTAGGCATCCTTCTTTTTTTTTTTTTTTTTTTTTTTACCACAAATGCATCTTATTCGCAATGTGATGCAAATAAGACGTATAAGCAGACTTTGCTGTTTAGAATGATATGCGGCATGTGTATGTTCTATGTGTGACCGAGTCTGTAAAATCATCACAGCACATGGTGTGGAAAACAGCCGCTGACACTGTAACGTAGCATTCCGTATACAAATACAGCTGCAGTCGTACACAGAACATACACATTCTGCATATCCTGTTAATCGGCAAAGTCTCAATGTGCTTCTTAATGACATCGCATTGCGAATAAGACGGATTTGCAGCTAAAAAGACGCTTTGCATGAGTAAACTCGCGCGACTAGAAGGGCTGTGTGACTACAGCAACAACGACAGAGGACACATCTGTGTATCCAGTTTTAACTTGCACAGCTGCACCCATTATGTCGGAGCCTTGCAATTAACAGATTAGCAGCACAATCCCGGGTGTGGGTAAGGTTACACTGAGTGAGTCACCAGTGTTCCGCTCTTATCAGGGAGAGTTCAGGTGACTGCATGCACGAAGGTGTCATTTATTTTTAAGTTCGAGTTTTTTTTCTTTTTTGTTTTGTAATCTGGTCCTGAAATAGAAGATCATTCTCACTCTAGAAGCACTGCATTTACTTGTAACATTTTTCTTTTAATGGGTATTATACTTATGTCAAAGTTGTCGATCTGCTGACAATGTCTAGGTTACACCATTTCTTTGATTTAAATATATAGCTAAAAAGATGATTGTTTCTTGTGTTGTCAAATGCCCAAACAACATGGTCGCATTTGAATATATGGTGCCCTGTAGCCACTAGTCATTTAGGACATCAGCAGGGTAGCGTTGTATGATAAAGCCAGAGCTAAAGAGAAGATTTGGTGAAACGCATTAAGGATCTGTACTAGTACCTAGAGTTTCTTTTCATTTCTACTACAAAATACCTGATCACAGGAGTTTGTATCCAACAGCACTAAGGTCGGTATCCAATTAGCCCCAATATATTTTCAGTTTTTTTTCTGTGTTTTTTATTATTTTTTTTTATATCTAATCACTGTATCAGCCGAACAAATTAGGATTATTCAGCGGAAAACGCATAGGTCCTTGAACTTATCATGGATCCTATGTATTTTCGCCATCGAGGCGATGAAAACACAGCACTTTTCGGGGATTATTTTTGAGGGAAGAGGCAGACAAAAGAGGCGTGACACAGATTGGGTAGACAGGGAGGAAAGATAAAGTAGCAGTAAGTTAGTATAAGAGCTGGAAAGCTATGATGAATTCGGTCTTGAGAGCCCGTTTGAAGGATTATAGATAGGTGGAGAGACTGATGTGGGAGGGAGAGTTACAAAGGTGGGGAGCAGCACGGGCAAATATTGAAAGCGGGAGTGGGAGGATGTAATCAGTTGACATGAGTTGCGGTGTGTATTTTTTTAATGAAGAGGACGGACAGGAGAGTGAAGGGAGATATGGTCAGAAATGTAAATGAGAGAGGAATGGGTGACTTTCTCGGCACTCCCGGCTATTGCTATTTCACACATGCGTGCTTGCTCGTCACCAGAGTCGCAATGCATTCTCGTTCGGCCATACTTTTCATGTGTGACTATGTTTCGCTGACCTAATCCTTTTATTCTACTTGCAGTAGGGTTAGCGTCTTATTACTGATCTACCAATGGTATTTTTGTGTTTGTCTCCTGCATGGTGGCAGCCATTTTGTGGAGGATATTTAGTATACTTAGGGGTACATGTATCAAGTCTTGGAGAGAGAGAAAGTACTAAGCACTGTCATTTTGCAGACTGGAAGTTAGCAAGATCTTTAATATTGACTTAAGGGAACATTTTGGAGAAAAGGTCACATATGGACATAGTCCTGATTCAGCAAGGATCGCTATTCTGCTAATACGCACGCTACGCAGTTGCTAATATAAGCAGTGAAATGCAAATGTTTGCAATCGCATTGCTAACACAGCCTAACATAAGAACGCCCACTTCCCCTTACACACATCCGTATACTTGGGCAACATAGCAAATTAATCGGTAACATCGGACCCACACGCACAGTTAAGGCAGGTTAGACCTCACTCTGTGCACGCTATGAGTCCTCCGGCTGCGTCTGGTAGCACAGTAGCTAATTTATGCACGACCCTGCAACGGCGTTGAGAAGCACTGGCACACCTACGTTCGCCCGACCACACGCAAACGGCACTTCCTGTCAATCTCTATGCTCTGGGTCTGTGTAGCCTCTGCAGACGCAGTTCCCATCGCAATTGCTCGTTCGCGCAAACGCAGTGCGATGCATGCGCAGTGGGAATTAATCTACCAATTGCGTGTGAATTAGCAACTGCGTTCCTTGCCGAATCAGGCCCATAGTGTGTTTCTGATAAAGTACAGAGGGCCTCATTTACTAACGAGTTTTATCACCACAACGAGTGATAAATGTCAGTGTGTATGATAAATGGTGCTCCAGCCAATCAGCTCCCAACTGTCATTTTTCTAACAGTTGACAGTTGGGAGCTGATTGGCTGGAGCACCATTTATCATACACGGTGAAATTTATCACTCGTTTTGGTGATAAAATTTGTTAGTAAATGAGGCCAGAGTATGGCAAAAGTGTCGCATTGCGATTACTCTTGCCCAGGGGACCCCCTGCAAGTTGAATGACTGTCAGTCAGCGTTTGGGGGAGGTACCGGGGGTGGTTACAAAAATGCAGGTGTGTCTCACCGTTTACATGCCATTTAATGGGCGTGCATAAATTAGCTATTGTGATCTCCTTCGCAGCATGATGGCTCTCTGAGAGTCAGGAGAGCTGCAGTGTCAGACTTACCTTACCTGCTCTGTGGCTGCCCGATCTGCGTCAATGTTACCGATGTTTACACTCTTGTACATCGTCGGGAGGCTATGAGAAGGCAGCAGTGGGCATCCTTATGCTCGACTAAGCTTTGGAAGGCCTTAGCATATTTTAGCAACTGCAATCCGTAAGAGATTGTAGTTTCAATTTGCATTAGTATAAATCTCAGAATCAGGACCAATATTTGTTAATATGTGAGGACATAATATCTTAAATAAGCACCACATAAACTTCTGTACAATCATATCCATCACAAAAACAAACTACAGTATTGCGGTGCTGAAATAATCCAAGCCATTGTATATCCATAAAAATGACGACTGGGATCATTTCAGCTGGTGTCAGTTAATGAGCCAGGGAAGATGTATATTCAAAGTTTCTACTGGCTGATTGCCTTTTAAATCCTGTATTATTTTGTCCATCCCCACCTTTTTGGAGTTGTACTTTATTTTTCCCCATGAAGGCAGAATCCTGAGTAAAGCTACCTACACACTATACAATTATTGGGCCAATTTGCAAATAATCTGGTGATCTGCCTGATTTATTGTATAGTGTGTATGAACGATCATTTTAGCGTTTCACTGATAACTGTTTGAAAACATCCACAAATGTATTTCTTTCATTGTCTGATCTGTTGGTCAAGAACAAAAATCTCGGCCTCAATTTCCCGATATGGAGCTGTGTGTGTGCATTCTGCCCATATTTCCCATGTTCTCCTGTCATTGTCATTTTCCTTGTGGGTGGACATATGCAAAATCGGTGTGGTGAAAAATCTGCATCTTCTATGGAAAAATTGCTTAATGTGTAGCACAGATATTGGGGCTTCAATTTTCTGAAAAATCATCCCGTTCCTCGTCCCGATCAAAAATATCTGATGTGTAGCTAGCTTTAGTACAATATACATAATGATAAATGCCTTTTTACACCATATGCAATATGAAGGTGGTTTATTACGCTTTACTTTGCTAAACCTTTGTAGAAAAAGTGAAAAAAAACCCAGTTGGTATATTTTGCCATTATTGTACAGACCATTCATTGCAATTTTGAAATACTTTCTGAAACTGCATATTTTGTAATATCTAGCCCAGTGGTTCTCAAACTCTGGGGGTCATTCAGACCCGCTCGCGAGCGCAGGATGTTGCCCCACTGCGCAGGGAGCTCCGTCGTGCGCATGCGCGAGACCCGGATAGCGACGTGCTTTCCGTTGCTCCGGGTCTCACACCAAAGGGAGCGTGCTGTCGATGTTGTTTGACAGCACGCCCCCTTTGGTGGGCGTGCCGGGGGCGTGGCTGCCAGACGGAGGCATTCCCATGGGAACGCCTACCGTCTGAAGCCGGCCCCACTGACATCACTAGTGATGTCAGTGGGAGTGATTTTGGCTCTGATAGAGCCAAAATCACTCCAGGTCTTGCGGCAGCGAGACCCTACGGCAGGGTCTCTGTCGCAAGCCCGATGGTCGCGATGGTCTTGACCATCGCGACCATCATCATGGACGCTGCATAAGCTGTGGGTGGTCACCCACAGCTATCCGAGCGTCCAGGAGGACGCTCCATTTTCATGGAGGAGGGCCCTGATTCAGAGCGAGCGCTCTGGTCAGAGCGTTCGGTCCTGAATCAGGCCCTCTGTCCTCACACAAGTCACGTTTTCCAGGTCCCCCAGCAGGTGCACAGGTGTATTCATTACTCACGGACACATTTTAAAAGGTTCACAGGTGCAGCTAATTATTTCACTTGTGATTCTGTGAGGAGACCTGGAAAACATGCACATGTGCCTGAGGGCCGAGTTTGAGAACCCGTGGTCTAGACAACATGTCATTTACAAGTAATTGCTTTCACTGTAGTGTGGGAAGGGGAAAATTGTTATGGGTTCACTGCACAGGATGTAATGCATACATAAATATAATGTAATATTCAGATCAAGGATCGGATCCCCAATATTATTAACACGCCATTCTGATTTCAATGATTTGTGCTGCTTAGGAATGGGTACTAGATATATTCAAAAAGAGAATAAAAGGTAAAGAGATACTCCCTTCAGTGGAGGCACACCGTCAGTATAGGATAACATTTCTTAAACTTTATTCGTTCATCTAAAATGGGAAAACTAGCACTGATGTAGTTTGCAAATGAGCTAAATATTATAATCAAATGTTACATCAGTGGTTTCCACACTCTTAGTTCGAGGCACCCTTATGGTCGCTCTAATTTTTTTCAAGGCATCCCTAAGCCAAAATAATTACTGAGCAGTCACATTTTTTTTTTTAAGTAGTTGGGTCAAAATAACGTAATAAGTATTTAAAAAGGAAAGAGAAACCGTGCTATTCTTACCCATTGCCCGATCTTTCTCTCCCTTTGACCCCTGTTCGTGTGTCCCCTCTCCCACCTATATAAATAAATGAATACACTGGCCAGCCTCTTTGGGCCGCTGTGTTGCAAGGGTCCTACTTGAGCACAGAGGCTCCCGTCAGAGCGGAGCACCCCGGAACCCATCCAAACTGGGAATACTGCCCTAATACCATCTGGTACTTTTCTTCATTCAACTGTCCTCTCATCAGCTGCGTCTCTGCTTGGTATCAGGGGGCATCTGAAAACCAGCATAGACAGCCCTATTGTTTCTTCATGTGCCACTATTCAGGGACTCTTATCCCCAGTTCGATACCAGGGTATAACTGGTGAAAGTAGATCCCTGTGGAGGGAAGTACAGAGGTACACTCACTCTATTCTGTTCTATATAGGGTGAATATATTTTTTTAACCCTACACAATCTCCCAGGACACTGAGGGACATTTCACTGATTAACTATTAGTTATATATTGAATTCTTCTGTGTTTTCACACTAATTGCATATTCTCACCTATATCTTGGTCACACTTCACTTATATGATACATTAACGTATTTCACCTTCTCTTTTTAAAGCTATTTACTTACATGATCAGTGATCTCGCTGAACGACAAATTATGTGGGTCCCAGGAAACTGCCACTTTAAAAAAAAAAAAAAAATGGGGTCCTACCTGACCATTTCTGGGTCCCATCATAATTTATGCTTTAGAGCCCCCAATATGTCCCTCAGACCTCCCCACATGCCACCACACATCCCCATGTACCCCTAGAATCCTTATCTGATACCCCCAATAGCATCAGTTTTGTACATAGAGGTCAGACTGCAGTACCCATTAACAGTATTGGGGACTGCAGTCCGCTGCGGTAGTTTATCTTATGCATTAGACTGTTCTTACATAGGGGTGATACAAACTGTAGTTTCTGTATAATTTTATTAAAAACAACAGTGAAGGGGCTGGGTGCCGGGTATTAGATGTGGGGGGAGCCACATACAGGTGGAGGGGAGCTAGGGACAGAAGAGGGACTGTGTGCCCCCGGGTATTAAAGGTGTAGGGCAGGTGAGGATTAAAAGCAGAAAGCCAGGGACTGCTGAGGCCAGACGCGTTGCGGCACTCTCCATCCTCATTCACAGCAGACAACTGGTTGGCTATTCCGAAACTGAGGCAGACACTGGCGATTCTCCTCAGAAAGAAGACAGGAGAGAGAGAGGGCATAGAGAGGGGGCAGGGCCTCGCTTCTGCACTTCTAGGCGGACATTGCCTCTGGCAATAGACAGCACAGAGCAGCCGATGCAGACAACAGTGGCTGGCCCAAGGCACTAAAAATAAGACCAGCAAGCGTTGCATTTGTCACTCTGTCCCCCGGCCCAGCCTGCCGCGGCGTTGCCCTCTGCTCTTCCCTGTGAGCCGGGTCTACGCCTACAAACTGAAGGAGGGGCAGCAGCAAATTACATTTCCTCCAGCATTTGAAGGTGTAGACAGGTCAGGTTCCTATTGGCCGCAGCGCACTGTATCTCAGCTGACTCGGGAGCCAGGGAATGGCTGCAGGGGAGCGCGTCCCCGGGAACCCACACTTTCTGGAAAAGTGAGTCCTGGGTCATCGACACTGGGTAAAATATGCGCTATAGTGCGTATTTGCAATCACTGCATAATATTTCTACATTTTTATAGTATTGATCTAATGGCTCGTGCACATGGGACGATCAGACAACTATCAGACATCGTTGTCTGAGCATCCTGCATGTGCTGGATGTTTGATATCAAACATCCAGCAACATGCACCAACCCCCAAACGATGCAACGACCCGTGATCGACGATCGCGGGTCCCTAT
Source organism: Taudactylus pleione (assembly GCA_031769625.1). Lineage (NCBI taxonomy): Eukaryota > Metazoa > Chordata > Amphibia > Anura > Myobatrachidae > Taudactylus > Taudactylus pleione. The sequence continues at coordinate 2,690,821 of JAUIMM010000052.1, read as the reverse complement.
AGCAAACAGGCTAACCTGGTCGATATCGACCAACCTGGCGATGGTCGATATCGACCATCCGTGCCCGCACATCGACCATCGTTTGGTCATTTGAGGGTTTAAAAAACAAAGAACGCTAGAAGCGATTAAACGATATCGCTATCGTTTATATCGTCCTTTTAAACTGACCGTGTTTGTATGCACCATAACATTTGATTATACTTTTTAGCTCATGTGTAAACTACATCTGTTCTAGTTCCCCCATTTTAAATGAACTGATAAGGTTTAAAAAGTTTTATCCTATATATCGAAGGTGTGCCCCAACTAAAGAGAGCATCTCCCTACCTTTTCCTCTTTTTATATATACAAAGTAATTGCTTTACTGACATTGTTGATTTGATACATTTTGGCAGTCTTAGCTTTAATGATGGGTCAGTTTGTCCGCATATAAAATGATACAATTGTTTTTAACCACAGGGTTTATTTGTGAAACCTCATTTAGAAGTAAAGTAATTAGCTTTTTGTGTGCGAGACAGAAATTGATGCTTCTAGGCACTCTGAGATGTAGCCATTGATGAGTGACCTGTAAGTTATGTATTTCATTTATTATTTTATTTTCCCATAGGCTAGGCTTTCTAAAGCTTGATTGTGGGTATCTGGCTTGAATCAATACACAGGGCACCTCTGTAATATTTATATTTAGTTTTGTTTTATTGTAGTTTCCTGACCAAATGTGCTCAAGTGCATCTGCCTCGTTAGTATGCTAGCAAGTAATGTGATACTGTACATATGTTATGACAGTGGTTCCCAAACTGGGTGCCGTGGCACCTTGGGATGCCTCAGGGCACTTGCAGGGATGCCTCGGGTTGGTGGTCCAGTACTAAATAAAATTATATTTAGTTAGTGTGATAGGCAAAACTAGTGCTAATGACTGCCAATTAAAAAATATGTGGACAAAAAAGAAGCGCGCAGCCCTGTTAATCACACTGAACCTAAGGGTGACATATAAGCACAATTTATTTCATTTAATTTTTGCTGAATTTCTCATTATAAAACTTTTGGTCCAGGTGTGCCGTGGAAAATATGCTGACACTGTAGGGCGCCGTGATTCAAAAAAGTTTGGGAACCACTGCGTTATGATGTATATAACTTAATTTATGATATATACTACAGAAGCCTTGCAAAGTTAAGTCACAGCTTTAAGTTATCACATGTCATAAACAAAATTCTATCTGGTTACAGTCTTAATTTAGTTTTTTTGTCATTGTTACAGGTTTTAACATTGAAACCCCACCATGTCATTAAAGCCACGAGTTGTGGATTTTGATGAAACATGGAACAAACTTTTAACGACAATCAATGCTGTTGTCAAGTTGGATTACGTTGAGAGAGCAACTTGGAATGACCGCTTCTCGTATCCTTTCCATAACATTCATCATTCTGAAATGGAATATATGAAATTATCCACCATGGTTATTAAAACTGCTAATGATCCATGATGTGATCTCACAGGTTTGAAAATTCCACATGTAGTGATGTCTGGAGAATACAAATAGTGTATGTCCGCAGAAATTGCTGGTTTGCTAGGGGGAAAGGGGGTGGAATTCGGCTTAATTATTGCTTCATGCTGTGTGTTATGAGTGGAGTTGATTCAAAATTGTCTTTATTTAAAATAATTAGTGTTCCCGCTAGGCTGTTTTAGCGGGGCGCCGCACCCTGCCCGATTTTTATTTATTTATTTATTTTTATTTTTTATTTTTTTAAAAGGTCAAAATGCATCTTGTCCTTTTTAGCCGCGCCTGGGTAAAACATCCTGCTTTGAGCCTTCCCCACACGTGGGTGGGAAAAGCTGCAGTTAGCTATCTCCGCCGGGTGAATAAATGTGTATGTGTGTGTGTATGTGTGTATATATGTATGTTGACTAGCACAAACAAGCCGCGGCACTCGGAGATTTATGAAAGTAATAAATCTGTATTGAACTCGCATCTGTGACGCCACCAACGTTTCGCACCTGTCCCCTCTCTCTCTCTCTCTCTCTCTCTCTCTCTCTCTCTCTCTCTCATCGCAATAAGTAAGGCAACACGACCTCTCACCTGTGTATTGTTCTCTACTTTATTCTACTTTCCCGCCAGGCCAGAGCAGGTAGACCGCAGCTTTTGCTCATGGCCATTACACTGTGCCTCATATCAGTCATACTGTCCCAACATCAGCTGTAAGATGACGGAGCTGGTTGAAACATGGTCAAACATTGAGGTGAGTAGTGTGATCAGATTTCTGCGTCTAAAGGGTGCATCAAAAGCTGAAATTCGTTGACGTGTACGTTGATAACGTCAGATCATGGAAACAGGTTTGGGTTTGGTGCACTGCCTTTGATAACGGCAGGACAGATGTTCAAGATGAGCAGCGATCCAGCCGGCCAATCACGTCCACCACATATGACAATTTGTGCCGCATTAAATGTCTGATTTGAGTTAGTTATATTGCTGAAAAACTGAACATCTCGCTCTACACAACATCATTCATGAGCAGCTGGGGTACAGGAAAAAGTGTTCACGCTTGTTACCAAAGCAATTCACAGGAGTTCACACAACCAATAAAATGGCATTGTTTCTCGTGCACTTGACCCGGTACCATGAGGAGGGAGTACAGTTCCTGCAGCATATTGTTACAGGTGATGAAACGTGTGTGCATCATGTGACACCAGAGATGTAGCAAGCTTCCATGACATGGAAACACGCATCATCCCCACTTTAAAAGACATCCAAAACAGCTCCATCTGCAAAGAAGACTGTTTTGACACCATAATGCCAGGCCACACTCAGCCAATTGCACACGTGAGTTACCATTGGGAGGTACTTGACCATCCTCCCTACAACCCTAACCTGGCATTGAGTGGTTTTCATCTCTTTGGACCACTGAAGAAGCGCCTCTGTGGAAAGGAATTTGCAACAGATAGTGAAGTTCAGCACAGACAGCAGAGTTTAAGAACAAACACTGGTGCACATTAAAATCACAAGCTACCAAAGTGTACAAACCAATGTACCCACCAAGAACAATCAATAAATAATCAAAATGAAAAAGATTTGGTTATACACAAAGGCGCTAATCAAATAGGATCAATTTATATTTTATAATAGAGATAGGATTAGTTTTTATATCATCTTCTTCCTTTTTTTCGTCCTCCATGTGAATTCAGTATTTCCTTTTAGTATGATTCAAATCTCAAAATCCTCCAGGATATATATGAAAAAGGGAAGACAAAAAGAGAGAAAGAAAAGCAATATAGTGTAGTATATTATTTTCACATTTAATGAAACAAGCAAGAAAAAAAATCAGAAAAATAAAAAAAATATATATATTTTTTTTCATTGATGGTTCTCAACAAACAAACAATATTGGTGTAGTATAAGACACTTTCTGGGATAACACAGAGTAAAATATCAACCAAATGAGTATAAATTGGAACCGTACCATGTTTGGCACCAGATTTGGTGCTTCAAGAGGGTGTGTACGGGAGCTCTCCGGATAACCTCCCTTCTCCCTTTAAACCTATGGTTTAGCCAGCCGCACACAGTTCCAGGTTTCCAATGGTTTAAAGCAGGTGAATCCTAGCTTCCAACGTGTTTCGAGTACTAAATACTCTTCCTCAAGGCTGTATGGGGATTGTCTGCTGACTGAACTGCTATTTATAGGTCTCTTGACCCAGAAGTACAAACTACTTCCTCTTTATAGATATGCTACAAAATCGTATATTTCTACTTCAGGGTCCATAGGGGGTCCACAGGGTTGACCTTGGGGGTATAGCTGGATCTGGATCCATGGGCACCACGCAGTTAAAGCTTTAGCTGCTCTCAGGATGCACTTGGGTCCGTCCTCCTCTATACCCCGCCCCCGGCCACAGCACCTCAGTTTGAGTTGGTGCCCGGCTGGAGTCGGGTCACCTGCGCAGGGGGGCTGCAGGAGCAGCCCCCAAAAGCTTTCTATTTTTATTTAAAAAAAAAAAGAGCCTGTTAGATTTTTATTTTAAAACAGAGGCTCTGGTGTGGCAGCGACGGGCTGTCTATGCAGACGCCCACGCTGCCGCTCTCCTTCCCCGCTGGCACCGCGACGCCAGTACTGCACTGGGGATCGCGGCGGGAGGCCAGAGTCCGTACTAGCCGGACTCTGGGTCCCTCCCTGGACTGCTGCCGGAGTCGCCGGGGACAAGATAAGCCGCGAGTCGCCGATTAGCGGCGGCTCGCGGGTTTTGCCTGCAAATGCAGTCCTTTGCCCCCGGTCCTAGGGGACAGACCGGGGGCCGCTAGCGGTGGCGGCGGGCTCCCCCTCTGAGGAGGAATAACCCGTGGGACCACTAGACCACCAGGGATATATGGCAAGCGGGATGCCGGCAAGCCCTGGGGTTAATATGCTGCCAGGGGAGGAAGCCTTCCCTGTTTAGCGGCTCCTCCCCTCAGCTCAGCGCGCCTTTCAGCACGGAGTCTGGCGTCGCTGAGCTGCAGATTACTCGGGCCACTCCTCCTCTGAGGTCTCCAGCGGCCATTTTCTCAGTGGCAGCGCAGATCTTCAGGGAGCACGCGGACCGGTCCCCCTGTGTACCTCTCCCCTGATTAAGGACAGCGTACACAGCACTATAGCCCTCCCAGACACTGAATCTGGGCAGGTTGATTGTAGTGTAAAGGTGCAGTGAGTATATTTTCCTGCATGGTATGTGACTTTTGCTAGTGCTGCCTGTCTGTGCTTATTTTCCGCTTACTGTCAGCTTATACCTATCCCTTTACTTCTCCTACAAGCCCTACAGGTGTGTGGGGGAGGGGCGTCTCTACTGACCTCACTTATATAGATCACGTATTTGTGAGGTCCGTCACATACAGTTGTGTGCTACACAGTGCCGTATTGTGGGCTGTTGTTTAGCACACCGGTGAGTGCGTTTTCTTCTGCCCTGTTGCCAGATATATTTTTTGACTATATAATATATTCTGTCATGTCAGACGAGGAGGTTGAGCGCTCAGTGGCTCCGGTGTTGGCCTCCTGCGGACGCTGTTCTGCAGGAGTAGATAGGGAGGATTTGTCACAGGATGGCCTGTGTAGTAGATGCCAGGTGGCTCCTGGCCCATCCAGACCTTCTCTGGCGCAGGAACCACCGTGGGCGATGTTTTCTCAAGTGCTGGTGTCTATTGCGGACCGTCTGTCGGTCCCGACTGCTCTCCCTACTAGGGCGTTGCCCCAGCCGACCATCCCCCATTCCCCGGGTGTCCCGCAGTTATTGCGGAGTCCTCCTGGGTCTCAGTCGGTGGGTCCCTATGCGGGGTTGCCTATGTATATACAGGCTTCCCCTGTGCCGCAGCAGCCTGTGGTACCTCTTCAGGCCCCTATGGTGACTCCTCCACCCTGGGTGGATGTGCTCTCCAACTCCGTGCAAAATTTGGCGGCCGCTTCCTTGGCTTTTCAGTCAATGTTGCAGACTGACATGCCTTCTAGGATTTCAAAACGCCCACTCATGACACGGGCTGCTCAGGTATCGGACTCAGAGGGTTCCTCAGATGATGGGGACGTCCCTGATGACACTGACTCGGACGCCACGGTCCAGGAAATGGATACCAAGTCGTCCATTAATGTGCGAGCACTAGTTAGGGCGGTGCGAGCTATTCTTCTTATAGAGGATGAGGCACCGGTTCCTAAGTCAAAGTTTCCTAGTTTAAAAAAAACTAAGGTGGCTTCTGCGGTGTTTCCCCTGTCGGATCAGTTGACTGATCATATGGCGGTAGCTTGGCAGGCGCCCAGTAAGAGATTCCTTCCTCAGAAGCGGTTGGCTTCTAATTAGCTCTTCCCTGAGGCACATTGTAAAAAATGGGAAACTCCACCGGCGGTGGATTCCCATGTCACCCGTTTAACTCGGGGCGCCACCTTACCATTACCGTCGATATCCTCGCTGAAGGATCCCACGGACAGGAAAGTTGAGACTTGCTTAAAGTCTATTTACTCCCTCTCCGGGGCGGTGGCCCGACCGTCCATGGCCATCTCCTGGGTGGCCAAGACCATTGAGGGGTGGGCCAATGCATTGGAAGATACCTTCCCGGACGACACTCCGGATGTCCAGCGGGCGTTGTTGGGACAAATGAGGGACGCTGCTTCTTACATTGGAGAAGCTTCTTTAGATGCTAGTCTGCTGACCTCGCGGGTATCTGCTGCAGCGGTGTCTGCCCGCCGATCCTTATGGTTGCGGTCCTGGAGAGCGGACTCTGATTCAAAGAAAGGTCTGGAGGCCTTACCTTTCAATGGGGAATTACTATTTGGTCCGGACTTGGACAAAATAGTGGACACCCTGGCTAAATCCAAGTCGGCCTTCCTCCCTTCGGCGGCACTGCCTGCTAAGGTTCGGAGTTCGGCTTTTCGTTCCTTTCGGGTTCAGGGTATGGCGAAAGGTCAGTCCTTCCCGAGACAGTCTGCGAGTAAGACGGCCTCTAAACCCAAGAAGCAAGCCTGGAGTGCTCGGCGCCCTTCTTCCAAGCAGGAAGATAAACCTGCGGCCTGATGGGACGGGCCTCTCAGAGTGGGAGGCCGACTTCTATTTGCCCAGTGCTGGCACAATACCACCACGGATGCCTGGGTTCGAGAAGTGGTCTCCCAGGGGTACGCCCTGTCTTTTCGGCACAGACCACCCCACCAGTTTTTCTGCACAAGTCCTTCTCAGGACAAGACCAAGGCGTTACAGGTTCAGGAGGCTATAGAGTCCTTGCTGAAAGCAGGGGTCATTGTTCCCGTTCCTCTATCACAACGAGGGACGGGGTATTATTCGTCTCTGTTTCTGGTGCAGAAACCCAATGGTTCTCATCGCCCTATCCTCAACTTGAAGTCTCTGAACAAATTCCTCAGAGTTCCCAAGTTCAGGATGGAAACGTTACGTTCCATCATTCTGGCGATGGAACCGGGGGATTACATGGTGTCCCTGGACATCCAGGACGCCTACCTCCATGTTCCGATAGCATCTTCACACCAGCGGTATCTGAGGTTCGCTATCCTTCAACACCACTATCAGTTCCGGGCGCTACCCTTTGGTCTCTCCACGGCACCGAGGGTGTTCACGAAGATTATGGCGGTCATGGCCGCACATCTTCGGAACCAGAATGTACGGCTGCTGCCGTATCTGGACGACCTCCTGTTGCTGGCGAGCTCCCCGGAGGTACTGCTTCAACATCTCCACCTGACGATCGCTTGCCTGCAAGCACACGGGTGGTTGATAAATTGGAAAAAGTCCTCCCTGATTCCATCACAGCGGATGGTTCATTTGGGAGCCCTGCTGGATTCGCGTCAGCAAAGGATCTTCCTGACTCCGGAGAAGGTCGCCTCCCTACAGCTGCCGATACGCAGTTGCCTGAGCCGTTGCCGCCTGTCGGTCCATTCGGCTATGAGAGTTCTGGGGTCCATGGTGTCGACATTCGACATGGTGGAATTTGCCCAGTTCCATTCCCGGCCCCTGCAGGGGCTGATTCTATCAGAATGGAACGGGTTACCTCACCGGATCCGCTCTCAGATGCTGGTGTTGTCTCCGGACGTTCGGCAGTCTTTGGCTTGGTGGCTTCAGACAGCTCATCTGGTCGAGGGGCGCCCATTTTGGATCCCGGACTGGGTCCTGCTCACGACGGATGCCAGTCTCCGGGGTTGGGGGGCAGTGACCGGCTCTTTGTCGCTTCAGGGTCGTTGGTCAGCGGAAGAAGCACTTCTCCCCATCAACATCCTGGAACTGCGGGCAGTATACAGGGCCCTGCAGTCGTCCGGCCCCGCTCTTCACGGAAGGGCGGTACAGGTGCAGTCCGACAACGCCACCACGGTGGCGTATATCAACCACCAAGGCGGAACTCGCAGTCAGGCAGCGATGTCGGAGGTGTCTCGTATCCTGACTTGGGCGGAGGGTCACATTCCAGCGATCTCGGCGGTCTTCATCCCCGGAGTCCTCAATTGGGAGGCGGACTTCCTCAGCCGTCACGACGTGCATCCCGGGGAATGGTCGCTTCACCCCGAGGTGTTTCAGCTACTCGTGGACCGGTGGGGACTGCCGGAGCTGGACTTGATGGCCTCCCGTCACAATCACAAGTTGCCCGTTTACGGGTCAAGGACAAGAGACGCAGGTGCAAGTCTGGTGGACGCGCTGTCGGTGAAATGGACGTTTCACCTGGCGTATCTGTTTCCTCCGATATCCTTGCTTCCTTGGGTTCTGCGGAAATTCAAGCAGGACGGCGGCATGCTCGTGCTGGTAGCTCCGGCGTGGCCCAGACGTCCTTGGTACTCCGATCTCAGGAGCCTCTCCATCGACGCTCCGTACCTTCTTCCTCAGCGTCGGGACCTGTTGTCTCAGGGGCCCTGCCTTTACCCGGATCTGGGTCGGCTGTCTTTGACGGCGTGGCTCTTGAGACAGCCGTCTTGAGGTCTCGGGGCTTCTCCAGTTAGGTTATTGGTACCATGCTCAGGGCACGCAAGCCTGCTTCAGCACGGATTTATCACAGAGTGTGGCACACTTACTTTCAGTGGTGTGAGTCCAGACATTATGATCCTCAGGTGTTCCGAGTTTCTAGGATCTTGGAATTTCTTCAGTCAGGATTGGATCTCGGCTTACGCCTTGCATCTCTGAAGGTTCATGTGTCCGCCTTGTCCGTGTGGTTTCAACAGCGGATTGCAATACTACCAGACGTTCACACCTTTTTCCAAGGTGTTCTCAGGATCCAGCCTCCCTTTGTGCCTCCTGTGGCTCCTTGGGACTTGGCGGTGGTGCTACGAGTCCTGCAGGGTCCTCCGTTTGAGCCTCTTGAGGCGGTGGAACTCAAGTGGCTGACATTTAAGACGGTTTTTCTCCTGGCAATTGCTTCGGCCAGGAGGGTGTCTGAATTGGGGGCGCTTTCCTGTCGCCCTCCTTTCCTGATTTTTCACCAGGACAGAGCGGTGCTCCGCACTCGTCCTGAGTTTTTGCCCAAAGTGGTCTCGAAGTTCCATATTAATCAGGAACTTGTTGTGCCAGCTTTTCAGTCCCCTGATCTTTCAGCTGGTGAGACTTCCTTAGATGTGGTCCGGGCGCTTAGAATTTATGTAGACCAGACGGCTTCGGTTAGGAAGTCTGATTCCTTGTTTATCCTCTTTGGTTTTCACAAGAGGGGTTGGCCTGCCAACAAACAAACGTTAGCCCGTTGGCTTCGTTCCGTTATTTGTGAGGCTTATGCACAGGAGGGCTTACCTGTGCCAGCCTCTGTTAAGGCTCATTCCACTCGTTCTGTGGGTCCCTCTTGGGCTGCTAGACGTGGCGCTTCTGCTGTTCAGCTGTGTAAGGCGGCCACTTGGTCTTCAATTCAAACGTTTTTGAGGTTCTATGCGTTTGACACCTTTGCCTCTCAGGATGCATCCTTTGGGCGCCGGGTACTCCTTTCAGCACAGGAGCGTCCCCGCCCTTAGTTGTACTGCTTTGGGACATCCCCAAGGTCAACCCTGTGGACCCCCTATGGACCCTGAAGTAGAAAACAAGAGATATGGTAAGAACTTACCTTTGTTATCTCTGTTTCTACGAAGTCCATAGGGTCCACAGGGCGCCCGCCCTGACGCACCTGGCTTCAAATGGGCTGTGTGGCTGGTCACCGGTTTTCCGTCTCCCATTTCTGTGAGTATGATTTCTTGTGTGTTCCAGTCTTCCTTCTCTCTGTTTAGTCTCCTCCTCCGGCCTTGGCTGCTTACCAACTGAGGTGCTGTGGCCGGGGGCGGGGTACAGAGGAGGACGGACCCAAGTGCATCCTGGGAGCAGCTAAAGCTTTAACTGCGTGGTGCCCATGGATCCAGATCCAGCTATACCCCCAAGGTCAACCCTGTGGACCCTATGGACTTCGTAGAAACAGAGATAACAAAGGTAAGTTCTTACCATATCTCTTGTTCTCCAGATCCACTCATTAATAAAAATAAATCCTCCATATATAGAAACTATATCAACAGATAATGATGAAAAATACTGTAAATAAAAAAACAAACTGCTTCCGGGTATTACGAGTTTTACCACTTGTGGAGTAATAGTTATCTCCACACCTGTGCAGTTCTCCTATGGTGCCTCGTAATTACGGAGATTGCGCCGCCGACAATAAACATTACAACTTCCGGTCATTACCGGAAGCTGTCGGGCTGCTGTTCTCCTCTCTAGAGGGCTGAGGCAGCGAGTTCTGACTCTGGTCTCACCCCCAATACACGTAGCCAGCTCCACGTGCTTCTACATCTAGCATTGAATATGTCCGGCGGAGCCACTGATCTAAACAGACTTCCGGTTATTAGCTGGAAGTCGTGGCTGGGGACACGTGGCCACCAATATATAAACAATAATTAAAATGACTTATTTATAAATAAAAACGTAACTTATTTAAAAATAAGTGCAACTGGTGTCCATAATTATCATGATAAAAACAAACATACAATAAATATCCAATATAAGAGAATATATGATGTAAACCAATAAAAATTTAATTGGGTTCACCAAATTGCTTTTTCCATATTAACAATAAAAATATATCGAATATAAAAAATATTAATATGTATAAGAGGAGGGATATTGCATGGCATAAGTATTAATAATTAGTTTAAATACAATTTCAATTCAAATTCTTTATTACGACCCATAGGTAAAATAGTATTTAATCTAAAAATCCCTTCAATATCTCTATTTTTCCAATTTGCTTTTACACTCTGTATGCCTAAAAATAATCTCACATCATTTATTTTGCAATGGTGAATAGTTTTAAAATGGTTGGATAGACTGTGTCTCCAACCCTCTTCTAATATTTCTTGCGTGTTCTGACATCCTTGTTTTAAGGGCCCTGGAACTATGTCCTACATAAAGTAAGCCGCACGTACATTCAATCAATTATATTACATGACTCGTGTGGCAGGTGCTGAAGTTGTTTATTTACTGTAAAATTTGTAAACTTAGAAACCTTACTGGGTACTAATTTACAAAAATTACATGTTCCACATCTATGGACTCCTTGCGTTCTCATGGTATTAGCAGATTTGTATTTCAATGCACTCCTAACCAAATGTGTTTTCAGGTTCGGGGCCTTTCTCTATATAAATTTTGGTTCAGTAGGAATTATGTTCTTCAGAACAGGGTCCATTCTTAGTAGATGCCAATGTTTCCGTATAATGCACTCAAGTTTTTTGTGCTTTGAGCAAAAGGTGGTTATGAAGAAGTCATAGTTGTTGTTACAATGATTAAGGAGTGTCTTAGGTGCCAAGAGCGTCTTTCTGTCCATCTGTGATACCGTCTTCCTAGTTTCCTCTAATTCAGACTTATCGTATCCCTGATTCAGAAATTTCATACCCATTTTTTTTTTTACTCTGCAGCATAAATTCCCTATCATTGCTGCAATGCGATGCGAACAGGCAATGTTATTGCTGCATCTTAATGCCAGGCCACACTCAGCCAATTGCACACGTGAGTTACCATTGGCAGGTACTTGACCATCCTCCCTACAGCCCTAACCTGGCATTGAGTGGTTTTCATCTCTTTGGACCACTGAAGAAGCACCTGTGTGGAAGGGAATTCGCAACAGATAGTGAAGTTCAGTAAGCTGTCATTCCCTGGCTTCAGGTGCTTGACTCTGATTTCTTCTATGCCGGGCTAGATGCCTTGGTGTACCGTTGGAACAAATGCTTAGACAAGTATGGGGACTATGTGGAAAAATCTGTAAAAAGGCCATAATATTGATTATACTGCAGTGATCACGCTGAATGAAAAAAAAAAAATGTGGTTCCCAAGGATCCCTCACTTTTAAAAATTGGGGTCCTACTCCACAGTTTCTGAGTCTCATCACAATTTATGCTTCCCAACTGTAGCGTGTAAAAACTCGCTAAAGCGAATATTTTACACTGAGAATGACATAGCGAGAAGGACACAGGGATGGGAAGGGAGAGTACACAGGAGAGCAGAAGTGGTACAAACATGGGACGAGGGGAATGGAGCACAGAGGTGGGAGGGCAGAGTACACAGGAGAGCAGAAGGGGGTACAGACATGGAGAGAGGGTAAGAGGGGGCATGGGAGAGCAGAAGTGGTACAAACATGGTGGGAGGGCAGAGTACACAGTAGAGCAGGAGGGGTACAGACATGGGCAGAGGGGAACAGTGGGCACAGGTGTGAGGGCAGAGTAGACAGGAGAGCAGAAGAGGTACACACATGGGGAACAGGGGCAGGAGGGCAGAGTAAGATTTAATAAGGGTGATATCTATGTATAAAACAGTTATAGACTAAATGGTTTATCAATGAGAAACATCAAACTATAACAAACTGGTCCAAGTTGTTTGATTACCATAAGTATTGTGTCTGTGGCACACCACAGTTATACACTGAAACGTGAATATACTCTGTGAATAATAGGGCCCTCAGTGTCTCTAAGGCCTGGCACTGTGCCTCTTAGTGCTTCTATGCAGGACCCTTCAGCTGAACTCTCCTCTACTGTGGAGAGCCTCAGGCCACGGTGCTTAATGAAATGGGTATGAGAGGAGCTGCATCATTTGTTGATGGAAACAGATCTCTGTCTGTCTCATAGGTGAAGCCTCCTGGTGGCAGATTGATTTGTGAGGGGCCTGGAGGAAGACACAGCCCGGCTGCAGTCCAATAGCTGTCCTCAGCTGAATTATTTTAATCAGCTGGAAGAGCCAGGCGCAGGCACTCGCGGTCCTCTATACTTTGTACTCCCAGCTCAGCCTCGCACAGGCACTCTAGGTGGCTGGACACCTCAGCGTGGAAGTCAGGTGGAACGCACATGATGAGATACCACCGGCGGTGAGTCACCACCGGCAGCATCTCCCTAACTAATCACCGCTGGCGATGATTGGCTGTTCTGCGGTGTGCGCACAGCGTGTCCTGGGGCATCCGGTCATTTTTAAAAGCAGTCCCTCACTTCCTGTATCGCGTAAAAACAGTTATTTCGCAACCACTGTACTGTGTGTAAATGTGCGAGTTGAATAAATTTACACAATGATTACTTATTACCTTTTTGTTATCGAAACCCCCCCCTACACACACAAACGTGTGTGTATTTCTCTCTCTCCTCGCCTCTCTTTTTCGCCAGGCGAAAACTTATCCCCGTATTCAATTGCAAAGACTCTTCGCCGGTGCGGAAAGTGAATGCATTGGAATTGGTGTAAAAAATTTGCCTATGAAAGCTGGCTGAAAAAAGTGCAGAATTGGGGTTTTGGGGTGCAAACTTGCGGGAACCCCCCTGCACCCTTGGGATAGTCCCCCAAAGCTAAAGGTGTAAAAAAAAAAAGTTACAAATACTTAAGAACACCCCAATAAAACACATCCATTTTGGGGGCAAAAAGACCAAAGTTGGAGATCAAACTTAAAAACTAGTGAAATACACTCCAGGGGGGTTCCAAAGTATGGGGCAGGTGTTTTTGGGATTGTAGGTGCTTGCGGCAGGTGGATTTTTGAAGTTTTTTTAAAACTTCACATTAGCAACTTAAATGCAAAATATGCTAGTACCCATTTTCATGTACCTAAAATTTGCTGGGACTAGTTTATTTTGATGAAAAAATATTGCTTAATGCCATTCTTTACCACTTATGCAACGATGCTAATAGCAAGCAATTGAGAAAACTTAAGTACCCAGATTAGCTTTATTACGGGTACTACTATTTATTTATTACCAGTTATTTATATAGTGCACACATATTCTGCAGCACTTTACAGAGAATATCTTACCATGCACATCTGTCCCTGCCCCAGTGGGGCTTACAATCTATATTCCCTATCACATTTTGTGGGGAGCCAATTAACCTACCAGTATATTTTTGGAGTGTGGGAGGAAACCGGAGTACCCGGAGGAAAGCCACGCAAGCACAGGGAGAATATGCAAACTCCACACAGTTACGGCCTTGGTGGGAATCAAACCCATGACTTCAGTACTGTGAGGCAGTAATGCTAACCATTACACCGTCTGTGCTGCCCGTACTAGAACACCCCTATAGTGATCCCCTATGTTAGTGCAGCTTATCGGGAGGTACAGACTGTTTTCCCCGTTTTTAACAGGAGTTTTTGCCAAGTACGAATTCGCCGGGTTCCGTTTTGCTGATTTTTACATGAAAATGAGGATAAGTGGGGACGTGCGCGATACTTTTCCGCATGGAAAACCAGCGATGACGGCGAAGTCCGGCATGCGAAAAGTACTCTACTTTTCGCGGCTAATTGAATATGCCCCTATTAGTGTGTGTATATGTATGTATGTATGTGTGTATATATATATAATGTGTGTGTGTATATATATATATATATATATATATATATATATATGTGTGTATATATATATATGTGTGTATATATATATATATATATATATATGTGTGTGTGTGTATATATATATATATATATATATATGTATGTATATATATATAATATGTATTATACAAAAATGTCCTGCACTCACAACAATAAAGTGTGCAACGTTGGGGTGCTTCCAAGGATCAAATGAAATTGATCCCAAAAATAGTCCTGTATTTCCACCAAAGGAAGGAGGCACTCGCCACTTCAAATATTATTTTAAAAAAATTTATTCATAGGCTTTAGACTTGATTGGAAGTATCCATATTTGGTCGACGTTTCGGTTCCACTTTAAACCTTTTTCAAGACCTCATCCAATAATTGATAATAACAATTCATTCAAAGATATAGTCTGTGAAACAAAGGAAAAACACATTGACATGTCTGCCAGGCTCCCTGCAATAGATAAATCACTGCTTATGTTTAAAAATCACCCATATATGACACATGCATTGCCACTATAGGGTGCTGTTTAGTTGCACACAATCTAAAATAGACACCTTCACCAAATATCATATATGACCATAGCAACCAACCCTTAGTGGTACACACACAACTCTCAGTGTGTGTGTACCACTCTAAAAGAAAATCTACCTTTGTCACAGTATTTGCGCGTTATACGTATCAACTCTACAGAGGCTGGTAGAGAAGTCCAACTAGAAGAGATGACGAGAAGATTTCTGGAGCGGGGTTATCAACAGTCTGTTTATTTCTCTATGTTTATTTTTATATATATTGACTGGAATTAATTATTCTTTTTTCGTAGATGAGATTTCTGCACCCACATATGTATATGGTGTTGTATCTCTGATGTTCTGCTATGCTGCTGTTATGCAGCATAAGCATTGTCTTACATAGCGGTGTACTAGCATGGTGATATGGACGTACCAGGCTCCCTTAGTAAGTCTATATTGTAACTAAAGTAATTTGTCTTATTGTGGAAATATTTGTCTATTTTCCCGTTTATCTTTGGTTGCGCTAAAATAAATAAAAAAAACATATATATATGCACACACTCTTAGTGTGACACCAGCAGGTTTCTGTAGGTGGTTACCTTGGTAACCCACACTAGCTTGCGTCTCACACAGACACGCGGAAGTGCTTTACAGCACAACCGCGTACTTCCGGTCTCGCGGCTTCTTTAGCCGGAAGCGGGACAGGAGAGAACAAGCGGCATGTACCCGATGGTGAACGGGCATACTCAATAGACGTGGCACTCTAGTTTGGACCAGCCCCGAGTGAGTAGGTAAGCCAGATTTTATACATATATTGGTTAGCTCAGCGTTGATGTTTTGACAACAACTGGGTTATGTTTTTCTCAGGTTTAGGACCTGGAGGGGTTGTGCTTAACCATTTGTGGTATATACTGCGCGATGGACAATTGAGGTACCTATGTAGTAATCTTTTAACAGCAGATGGTTAACACTGAGAGGTGTGTGTGTACCACTAAGGGTTGATTCCTATGGTCATATACAGTCAGGTTCATAAATATTGGGACATTGACAGAATTTTCATATTTTGGCCTCTATTCGGCACCACAACGGCTTTGAAATTAAACAAACAAGATGTGCTTTAACTGCAGACTTTCAGATTTAATTTGAGGGTAATTACATCCAAATCAGGTGAATGGTGTAGGAATTACAACGGTTTCTATATGTGCCTCCCACTTTTTAAGGGGCCAAAAGTAATGGAACTATCAACTCAAAAGCTATTTCATGGACAGGTGTGGGCTATTCCCTCGTTATTTCATTATCAATTAAGCAGGTAAAAGGTCTGGAGTTGATTCTAGGTGTGACATTTGCATTTGAAATCAGTTGCTGTCGACTCTCAATATGAGCTCCAAAGAGCTGTCACTATCAGTGAAGCAAGCCATCATTAGGCTGAAAAATCAAAACAAACCCATCAGAGAGATAGCAAAAACATTAGGTGTGGCCAAATCAACTGTTTGGAACATTCTTAAAAATAAAGAACGCACCGGAGAGCTCAGCAACACCAAAAGACCTGTAAGACCACGGAAAACAACTGTGGTGGATGACAGAAGAATTATTTCCCTGGTGAAGAAAAACCCCTTCACAACAGTTGGCCAAATCAAGAACACTCTCCAGGTGGTAGGTGTATATGTGTCAAAGTCAACAATCAAGAGAAGACTTGACAAGAGTGAATATAGCGAGTTCACCACAAGATGTAAACCACTGGTGAGCCTCAAAAACAGGAAGACCAGATTAGAGTTTACCAAACAACATCTAAAAAAGCCATCACAGTTCTGGAACAACATCCTATGGACAGATGAGACAAAGATCAACTTGTACCACTGTGATGGGAAGAGAAGAGTATGGAGAAGGAAAGGAACTGCTCATGATCCAAAACATACCACCTCATCAGTGAAGCATGGTGGTGGTAGTGTCATGGCGTGGGCATGTATGGCTGCCAACGGAACTGGTTCCCTTGTATTTATTGATGATGTGACTGCTGACAAAAGCAGCAGAATGAATTCTGAAGTGCTTCGGGCAATATTATATGCTCATATTCAGTCAAATGCTTCAGAACTCATTGGACGGCGCTTCACAGTGCAGATGGACAATGACCCGAAGCATACTGCAAAAGCAACCAAAGAGTTTTTTAAGGCTAAAAAGTGGAATGTTATGCAATGGCCAAGTCAATCTCCTGACCTGAATCCGATTGAGCATGCATTTCACTTGATGAAGACAAAACTGAAGGGAAAATGCCCCAAGAACAAGCTGGAACTGAAGACATTTGCAGTAGAGACCTGGCAGAGCATCACCAGGGATGAAACCCAGCGTCTGGTGATGTCTATGCATTCCAGACTTCAGGCTGTAATTGCCTGCAAAGTATTTGCAACAAAGTATTAAAAAGTGAAAGTCAGATTTAGGATTGTTTAGTTTGTCCCATTACTTTTGGCCCCTTAAAAAGTGGGAGGCACATATACAAACAGTTGTAATTCCTATACCGTTCACCTGATTTGGATGTAATTTCCCTCAAATTAAATCTGAAAGTCTGCAGTTCAAGCACATCGTGTTTGTTTAATTTCAAAGCCATTGTGGTGGTGAATAGAGGCCAAAATATGAAAATTCTGTCAATGTCCCAATATTTATGGACCTGACTGTATGATATTTGGTGAAGGTGTCTATTTTAGATTGTGTGCAACTAAACAGCACCCTATAGTGGCAATGCATGTGTCATATATGGGTGATTTTTAAACATAAGCAGTGATTTATCTATTGCAGGGAGCCTGGCAGACATGTCAATGTGTTTTTCCTTTGTTTCACAGACTATATCTTTGAATGAATTGTTATTATCAATTATTGGATGAGGTCTTGAAAAAGGTTTAACGTGGAACCGAAACGTTGACCAAATATGGATACATCCAATCAAGTCTAAAGCCTATGAATAAATTTTTTTTAAATAATATATGAAGTGGCGAGTGCCTCCTTCCTTTGGTGGAAATACAGGAATATAAATATATATATATATATATATATATATATATATATAAACACACACACACACACATGCAAACGTTTTAGGCGAGTGTGGATAAAATGCTGTGAAGTAAGAATGCTTTCGAAAATAGCAGTGTTTCATAGTTTATTTTTATCAATTAGCAAAATGCAAAGTGAACATAAGAGAAATTAAATCAATATTTGGTGTGACCATCTTTTGCCTTCAAAACAACGAATTCTTCTAGGTACCCTTGCACACACACAGTTTTTGAAGGAACTCGGCAGGGAGGTTGTTACAAACATCTTGGAGAATTAACCACAGATCTGTGACTGTAGGCTTGCTCAAATCCTTCTGTGTCTTCATGTAATCCCAGACAGACTTGATGATGTTGAGATCAGGGCTCTGTGGGGTCCATATCATCAACAGTACTCCTTGTTCTTGTTTATGCTGAAGATCGTTCTTAATTACATTGTTTGGGGTCGTTGTCTTTCTTCAAATTTATTCTGCAGCTGATCAGACACCTCCCTGATGGTACTGCATGATGGATATGTACCTGCCTGTATTTCTCAGCATTGACTACACCATTAATCCTGACCAAATCCCCAACTCTTTTGCTGAAATGCAGCCCCAAACTTTTCCTGCAGACACTCATTATTGTACCACTCTCCAGCCTTTTGGCGAATAAACTACCTTCTGTTATAGCCAAATATTTAAAATTTTGACTCATCAGTCCAGAGCACCTGCTGCCATTTTTCTGCACCCCATTTCCTATGTTTTCGTGCATAGTTGAGTCACTTGGCCTTGTTTCCAGTTCTGAGCTGATGGCACTGCTGGACATCTTCCGATTTCTAAGGGAAGTAAGCATGATGTGTCTTATCTGATGCATTAGGTTTCCTCGGCTGACCACTGCGTCTACGCTCGTTTCTTTGTGCTTCTTCAAAAGAGCTTGAACAGCACATCTTGAAACCCCAGTCTGCTTTGAAATCTTTGCCTGGGAGAGACTTTGCTGATGCAGTATAACTACATTGTGTCTTGCCATGGTGTATGACCTGTGACATGAAACTGTCTACCACAACCTCACCTTCGTAGCAGAGTTTGGCTGTTCCTCACTCAGCTTTAAGCCTCCTACACCGCTGTTTCTGTTTCAGTTAATGACTGTATTTCAACCTACAGATGAAAATGATGATGATAATCACATGTTTGGTATGACTGTTTAATCATACACCTGACTATAATCCTACAAAATCCCTGACTTTGTGCAAGTTCCTAGAAGAATCGATGCTGTTTTGAAGGGTGGTGTCACAAACTATTGATGTGATTTTAAATTTCTCTTCTGTTCATTCATTTAGCATTTTGTTAATTGATAAAAATAAACTCTTAACACTTCTATTTTTGAAAGCATTCTTATTTACAGCATTTTTACCACACCTGCCTACAACTTTTGCACAGTAGTGTGTGTGTGTGTGTTTGTGTGTGTGTGTGTATGTATGTGTTATGAAATATTGGATTGCATTAGAAAGTTTTGCTTAGCATGAGGTTTTTTTATTCGTTTTTTGTTTAACCTGGTTATCTTTCAGTCTAATCACCAGAGCTGCTGAAAGGCCTTCTCCCACCCTCATCTCCTTTATTTTCCCATACTTTACACCACTTCTTCACTTAGATTAAATTAATGAGCAGAAATTGATTTATATAATAAGTAGTGCATTTGGCATCCAGTGAGATGAAGCTGTGACATAAGGGCTTAGCTGTCACTTACGTCACCGTTTTGTATTGTGGAAGCCATAACCATGTGTCTCTTAAGCCATGGACCTCCTGGTCCCCAGGCAGGTAAGCAATCGGGAAGCCGACTGCCTAAATACCGGCAGCCGGCTTCCCGACTGTCATATCCCGGCATTTCCCTGACGCCGGGAGACCGGCGCCTGGCATCCCGATCGTAGTGATACCGGGCGCTGCGAGCAGACAGCCGCGGGGGTGGGAGGGTTAGGTTTAGGGCTCCCGGGGGGGACTTAGGGTTAGGCACCCCCCGGGAGGGTTAGGGTTAGGCTAGGGGGAGGGAGGGTTAGGGTTAGGCACCCCCGGGGGGGACTTAGGGTTAGGCACCCCCCCGGGGGACTTGGGTTTAGGCAGCGGGGAAGGGGGTGGTTAGGTTAGTAGATACTTACCTATCCACGATCGGGATTTCCAGCGCTGTCGGGCTTCCGCTGCTTCTAACTCTGCTCTTGTCGGGCTGCCGCTGACAGGCCATGCGGCCGGCGATATTTCATACCCATTCCCCCAGGCATTCCAGCTGCTGGTAGCTAAATTCTAGATGCGTGCAGATCTCTGTAGACGGTACTTGGAGCCATTATATAACATATTGCAGACAAATTGCCAGTGTGTGGGCTTCCTAATGGTCACTGACATATCGGCAAACTCATTATTTTGCAAACACTTCTATGATCATGTTCCTTAAAGAAGTTTTGTTTTATTATTACATTTCTTTTTGCATTTTTAATTATTTCCATGACATTCTTTTTTTTTTTTTTTTTTTTGTGACTATTTAATTTTTCTTGCGGTGATAGCTGGCTTTATAAATACTAAATGGCTAAGCACATTTGTGTACTTTACTAAATATGTGATTGTATAGACATCCCAGTGGGTACATCACTGGCTGAAAAAAAAAATCACTAGATTTTTCAATTTAAAGATTCCCCAGTCCATCCCCGTACGTTACAGTATTTTTCTGTGATGTGCAGATAATTTCCAGGAAAGACAGATTAGCCAATCTTGAAAGGCTCATCGTTTTAATAGTAATGGTCTGCAAATCGGCTGTTTATGTTTATATATTACTAGTTATTTATATAGCGCACACATATTCTGCAGCGTTTTACAGAGAATATTTGTCCATTCACATCATTCCCTGCCCCAGTGGAGCTTACAAACTATATTCCCTACCACATGCACACACCCATACACACTAGGGGTTCATTATTGTTATGAGCCATTAACCTACCAGTATAGTTTTGGAATGTGAGAGGAAACAGGAGCTAGCACAGGGAGAATATACAAACTCCACACACACATATTGGGAATCAAACCCATGACCTTGGTGCTGTGAGGCAGTAATTGTTTCACAGATAAAGCAGTTAGCAATTTTTTATCGGATAATTGAAGGAATGTGTCTGTGGATGTTTTCTTAGTGTATATCTATCTTTACACAGACTCTTCAGTTAACGTTATCCCCACCACTGGGGACCACTTTGACTGCCTCTTAAGATGGTCACACATGAAAATCTGGTAACGTGTGGGAGTAACTGATGATCAGCAATTTTCTCCTAAATACCAGAAAACAGATGAAAATGGTCGTTCAGACAAGTTTGTTAAATATTTGATCTGAACAATTTGTTCAAACAAGTTTGTCCATTTACCGGCGTTTGGGAGCAAATTGCTGATTGTCATTTGCTGTCATACCGTACCAGATTTTCATTCCGACCAGTCAGCTAGTTGGCTGGTTGGACAGATAATCTTTAGATGTGTGGCCAGCTTAACTGGTCGATTTTCCTCCTAGGAGTGCTCACAAATGTTACAACTGGTAATTAAGATTGGCTTGCTGTTGTCAGTCTGCTGCCACCAGCTGTTTAGTTTTTTTTCCTTTGTTCTTAAAAGCAGCAATCCCTCATACATATTTTTTTCCTTTTAAATAGCAGTTTATTGTACGAGGGCTCATCGAAAAGTAATGAGACTGCCTCTGTTTTTCTGTTCCATAGGCAGACGTGGCAACGCTATTCTGGTTATTGTGAAACTCATACATCGATGTGTCTGAACCTGTGGTTAGACTTCCGTAGTCGTCTTTGTTTGGTCACAGCGAGTAGAAGATCTTCGTACATTTCGTCATGGCGGATGAGGAAGACGTGTCTGTGAGATTATGTCAGAGATGTGTGATTTGAATTTTGTGATAAACTCTTAAAAAGTGGAAATCTCTCCATACACTGGACTGTTGTTTGGATTAAGGATCATAATGACAAATCCACGATTCGTCACAATCTATGTCAGGAAATCGTGTATCCTCTCCGACATTCAAACGGTGTTCTTGCACGAATTGAACTCGTTGTCGCATCTGCTCTTCTGTGAGATTTCTGGGTACCCACCTGGCACACACATGATGCATTTTCAGTTCCTCTCTCACAATATGCTGAACTCGTTTGAAGGAGATGCCAAGTGAAGCCAAAAGCTCGCGTGATTAACCTTCTGTCATTTTGCAACATCTCTGCAGCTTTGTCAATTTTGACATCTGTAACCGAGGTGGATGGTCTCCCAGAACTTATACTTATATAGTCTCCCAGGGTTATACTCTTCGTCAGTCACTCGCGTATAACCCTCTTTGTAGTGCTTCCACCACCAAAACATTGCAGCACGGCTCATTTTTTCTCCACCGAATGCTTGCCGTAACATTTCATGAGTTTCATTTCCGCTTTTTCCAAGTTTAACACATTCAATCCCACATCTCTGACATAATCTCACAGACACGTCTTCCTCAGCTGCCATGATGAAACGTATGAAGATTTTCCACTCGCTGTGACCAAACAAAGACTACTACGGCAGTCCAACCGCAGGTTCAGGCACATCGATGTATGAGCTTCGCATTATCCAGCATAGCATTGCCACCTATGGGACAGAAACTGAGGCAGTCTCATTACTTTTCAGTCAGCCCTAGAATTTTAGCATTCATCTGATCCTAAGCTGTCTTCCTACAAATCATTTATTATTTTTTCAATACATCTGTGTAGGTTAAACCTAAATATGACTTCACAGCTTTCAGCTGTCATATGATGGCAGAGGGGCGAGGAGGATGTTCTAGCAAAAACAGAGCTCACTGCATCATTTTGCCAAGTGAAAAAATCCTAAACAGTCTAAAGAAACAAACCAAATAGAAATAGTCAAAGATTATTGCCGTTAATTTAATTTCCTTGATTTTTCTCATGGAAGCCATGATATGTTTAAACTCCTTTGGCAACTTTGAATGGAAGGTAAAAACAACAAACACTCCTGGAAGTTTTATAGTGTATGAAGTGTGAATTCTTCCTTTTTGGTGTCTGAGAATACACATGATATGTAATGGCTCTTGTGTATCATTGATTGATGGTGTCAGAGGCCAAGGCTGTTCCAGGAGCATTCCTCAAAACGCTGCAAACCTACAGGTGACATGGCCGAACCAGAAGCACCTCTGTCACCTCTACTGCTTCTCTCTTGTTTCTGAAGCTTCTGCAATACATAAACAGACAGCATCCTACTCAGTGGTTGAAGTGGGGATATGGAAAATCTAAGGTTGTAATTATGCGTGAGCCTGCAAAGGGGGCGTGGCCGCTCAATGTGAGCGTTCCTTAAGACACGTCACTTTTTCAGCAGTGTAGTGCACCACACCATAGTACTCCTTATACACATTATGCCACACAATAGTAGTGCCCCTAATACAATGCCCACAATAGTAGTACCCCTTATACAATGCACACAGCAGGGATGTGCAGTCAGGGCTATAAAACTATAAAAGTTATTAGAATAATGCAAAGAAGATATTTCTAACTTATAAATATCTTCTTTGTATTATTCTGATCGTTTTTATAGGCAAAACTCCCCAAAATTGCAGCCTGGAAATACAGGGAGAGACGAGAGATGAGGCAGTAAGAACTTAGCCTCACCTCTAATGGCTGAGACACTGTCTGGAGCTGAGGGCTGGTCCACGAAGCAGCCGATAAAACATAGAGAGCTAATGGAGGCATGCCTCACTGTAAGGGGCATGACTTGAGCTCTGATGGTCACCGCTGACTGTCTGGTGACCAGTCCAGGAAGTACTCAGACATCAGAGCTCAGAAGCAGCACTGAGAAGGGAAGGAAATTGGCATATACCGACAGAGGAAACGCAGAAAGGAGAAAAAGGTGAGGAGGGTCTGCAGCTAGGGGGAGATGTGTGTGGGGAGGGGGAATCTTTTGTGCTAGTGGAAGATGTCTGAGGGGCATCTGTGCTATCAGGAATCTGTTTTTTGGGGTAGACTGTGAAGGGGGAGATCTGTGCATGTGGGGCAGGTTCATATGTGTGTGTAAAACTGGCTCTGATACTAGCCAGTGCCTCCCCATCCATTGACCTCACCGCACGTCAGTGGCTCGGAGTAGTAGTGCGCCCTAATGCACTTCCCACAGTAGTAGTGCACCCTAATGCACCCCCCACAGTAGTAGTGTCCCCTAATACATTGCCCACAGTAGTAGTGCCCCCTCATAGCTATTCAATTGACTGCACTGTCTGGTTCGACTAATGATTTCATCTTGCACCCTCCTGAGGATGCCAGGAGAAATCCGACTAAAGTGCTGGCCGTGAGGCTGATTTCCGGCTTAGTGCTGCGCTAACAGTCTCGAGGCAGGCACTTTAGTCAGAGAAAGCTGGTTCTCGTGACTAAACACTCAAGTTAAGTCGGGAGAACCAGCATTCTCCGACTTGACTGCTTCCTGTAAACCGCGCAGTGAATTGAATCGCTCCAGGAGCTCCCTCCTGGTGCTGTTCACTTCACGCTGAATTGAATCGCCCCCATAGATTGTGAAATACCAAAGAACATGCTCTCTGTGTTGTTCCAACTTTCACATTGTGTGCCTTTTCATTGTCTTCTCTCTAATAAGCTGCTATAGTAAATGATTTCCAACTTTCTACTGCTTTAAATTAAATATCACATCCCCCCCTTTTTATGACACCAGTTTCTTTACCACTGTATGTATTCTATGCATAGCAGTACATTAAAACATACTAGTTCCATTGTATATCTCCCATCTCCATTATAACACAATTGTTTTACCTGCCTTCATGCGGGCGATATAAAGAGCGATGACTACTTAAAACAGAACACTTTGGAGAATAGTGTGTATTACCCTGTTGCTATAGCTTTTTATTCCAATTCCTTTTTTACATATCTTTACACCACATGCCTGGTCACTCCACACAGGGATGTAGTCTGCATCCCGGCACACACAATGCCGACGGTCAGAATCCCTGCGCCGCAACCCAGACAACTGAGATCCCGACAGTGAGTGTGAGGGGTAGGCTGCGGGAAAGGTGGGTTCGGGGTAAGGTTAGAGGAAGAGTTACAATACTTACCTGCATGCATCAGGATTTCCACAGTCGGGATTACGCTGCCAGCTTGTGACCGCCGGCTTTATCAGCGACGGGATCACGTACTCAACCAAAAAAAAAAATAACACATTTTCTTTTTTTGTAAGTATGCATAAATATAAGGTTTTCAGTATAAACTTCCTTTTTTGTTATTTGATAAACTTTTTCAAATAAGTTGTATCTTGATCATACAATATATTGTATGAATGTTGTGTTTTTAAAATGTACTATCTTGTCTTTGTTTTTTTTAAACATACTGTGGTTTAAATACTAGCGCAAAGGATCATGGGCCTGATTTCAGACTTGGGAATAGAGTGAGAGATCTCTCTCATCTGATCATCTTGGTGAAACCATGCTGCACTGCAGGGGGGGCAGATTTAAAATGTGCAGAGAGATTTAGATTTGGGAGGGAGGTGTCCATACTGACATCTAAATTGTAAAGTAATAATAAAGTTGTGCAGTATTTGTGGGCTACATGTAAAAGCAGCTAGTATTTACACTACATGCAAAAAAAAATATTATCTATTTACACCCCTTGCATTGCAATATGGATTGTCCAGGTACACAGTTAAGTGCTATCTCTCTCTATTCCCAACTCTGAATCAGGCCCCATGTTCATTGTTCAGTCTTTACAAATCTGTGAATGATGTTTTGCTTTATCTTCTATAAATGCTTTCTTTAACACCCATATCCAGAGATATTTATGCATTGTGTGTTGCCTATCCAGAACCACTTGGAGAGAGATTGTATACAGAAACAAAAACCTTCCTGGAAAACCATGTTTTGCAGTTGCATGCGGTAAGAAGTTTCTTCTTTCTATCTCTGAGAATTATGATTTACCCGGATGCAAAAGATTCCCCATAGTTTACTGACGAAATGTGATCGAGCTCTTCATGTAAGTACCAGAATCCGACACTGGTAGATTTGACAGCCGGCTTCTGATTTAGATGGTCACTGCCCTGGCACTGGTTATCCTTACAGTCTGTCCCTCCTGTTCTGCAGATAACGTACACACGCTGGCATCTGTGCCTCAGGTTCTATCTATCCAAATGGCATTCACAGCACATTGAACACAGCTGAACTCCATAAGTGCCTGAGCCAGAGCACGGATGTCAGGGTGTACAAACCATGACGGTGGTCCTGCAGATCTCCATTGAAAGTATGTAGTGGCAGCAGCTGAGTGGCACAGCAGTGGTCCTTTGCTATGTGCTAAAGAGGAGAGAGTTTGTTGATTGTGCTAAATTTTATATAAATTTAGAAAACTCTTAAAACCTTTTTGTTATTTCTATAAAAAGATTTCTCTAAATAATGATGTTTCTTAGGAGATAATACAGTTCTGGCTCTTCTTCATCTGAGCGGTTTATTAATCTGTGTTTCTTAGAAAGTTTTGGAATCCGCAGAACAAGTCCTAGTCGTTTATCACAGGTCCTGGGAGGAATACAGCAGAGGAGCGGACTACATGGACTGTTTATACAGGTAGTCTTTAGAGTTGTATAAACTATACGGGTCACCACATTCATCCAATGTGTAAGTGATGGTGAATTGTTAATGAACGGTTTAAATCTTATAATTTACATAAATGGTCAGTGTATACTTATATGTTCATTTAAAAAGCATTGCACTTTACAGTTATCCATGTCCAAATAGCAACTTCAGCTTTTTTTTTTTTCAACATACTTGTCATAATAAGGGCAGACTTTAATGCCGTCAGCACCTTGCAGGCACCAACATCTCCAATTTTCTCAAGTCCCCCCCCCGCCCCCGTAGGGATGGCAATGTTGCACTACCTTAATTCATGAGAGTTGTGCTCAGTCGAACATCACTTCCACACACCGCCGACCATTAAATTACTCCATAAATATTACCTCAACCCTCTCATTTGAATGTGGCATGGGAGAGTCTGAACCATTTATCTGCTTTTGTTCGTTGGTTTTAAGCGTTGTAGGTGATTAGAAGGTACTTTGTAAGCTCAAAGATTTAGTGTAATAAACTATATCAAGACAGTCGCCCTCTCAATGCAGTGTCAGTCCACTGGGAGAAACCAAAGGAAGATGTTAAGGGCCACATACACCTGAGGCGCGATTCCCCGCTCTGCCAACGCTGACCTAATCAGCCAATCGGTGATCAGAACTGACAATCCGCAGACGTCGATAATCACTGATCCATCTGTGGATCAAGGAAATTGAACATGTTAAAAATCCCTGACTCGCCGATTCCGACCATTTCCGGGTCTAGATCAGGGAATTGAGATTTTTCAACATGTTGAATATCCCCAATCTCCCGATCCCGACAGAATCCATCGCAGGTGTATGAGCCCCTTTGGAGAGAGTAATTTGGAAGCAGGAGAAGAAAATGGCTAGTTAATACAGATGTTGAAACTAACTGATCATGGTGGGGGCTGTCCGACCATAAGCTGGATAGTAGTAGTTGTTATTATTGTAGTTTGTTTCATAGTAAAACACTCTGTATTATTGTGCCTCCCGGTGGTAATAAGTAACAGCAGCGGGTTACAGTATATCTTGTTCTCAATAGTAATAATGATTCTTCCACCTCAGGTATCTCAACACACAGTTTATAAAAAAGAACAAGCTGACAGAAGCGGACCTGCAGTATGGCTACGGTGGTGTAGATATGAATGAGCCACTGATGGAGATAGGAGAAGTGAGTATTCTAATAGAAAATGAAAGTTTCATTTAAATTATCACATTTACATACAGCAGGGAGTCTACGGCTTTTTTTTTATCTGAGACGACAAGTTTCACTGTGCTACTCTCTGTTTTACAACCCCAAAATAAATGGTTCCCAAAAGAATATGTTGAATCAGGTGACTCTAAAAACATATTCTGTTAGCTCACTTTTGAGTCAAGGTTCACAGATTGCGCACCTCTGGTTTAACTTTAGTTTTCCATATGGCTTAATGAAGGATACTCTTAGACTATCCCGAGTGCAGTTCCAACAGCAAGTCTGCTGGTGTTATCTGATCCCAGTACTTTTATCAGTGGATAAAAGGTTGCCAACTAGGCAAATATCACTGAAAATAACTCCATATTTATTATTACGCAATTGCCAAAAATGGCTTTTCCACTTTTAATAGAATGTATTCGATTGGCTTTCTGATCCTGCAAGAGTAATGTTACACAAAACGCAAAAAAATGTATACTACACACTTATGTGATTAGCCAAACACAGGGCAGTTCCTCCAACGCAATCTGGTTTGCACAGGCTTACAAGACTGGATAGATAGAGAAAAGCTGTGTAATTCCAAGATGCTTCATTCTCTGTGTGGTTTCCCACCAGTACAACAGGAACTGTTATTTCCTATTGGTTTCATTGGTACTATTGCCTCTGGGCAACTGTTATCTCTGGGGCCATACAGGTGCCAGGTCCCAGGACTGCCAGGACCCTGCTGAGACTATTGATAACCGTTTGAAACAGTAGTCTAACTCCCTGACACTCAGTGTGCTATAATTATTCTCCCTCTCCCCCCTGTTTAATCCATATGTCTTTTTGGGAAATATAAAAACCTTGCTGTCGGATTAGTTTGACACACAATGTCATACTAACCTAACCACAAGTCTGCATTTAAGGAACTATGGAAAAGTGGCAACCGCATCTACCTGACAGTCGGGGGATTCCAAGCTTGCTTATCCTTTATGGATACTGCCCCCATTTGCACTCTGTCTTCACACTGCTTGCTCCTGATGTTATCGGAGAGCGTGGCTTTTATTTATATTTTTGGATTGACAGATGCTTTGGGCACAAGTGTGTAATCACTGCTACAAGCCCACTTTGGATGTGCAGATTTGAAATCATTGAGATCTTGTTCAGTTTGACCTTTCTATAGGTATTGTCTTTGTGTAGTGAATCTTCTTCCCATTAATAAAGGCTCAAAAAAGTGAAAGCTTATCAGCAGTAGCAAATTACGTTTACAAATAGTGTCTTTCAACTAGTGCCTTTCCACTGCCTATGATCTCCCAAAATCCATGGCCAGTTTGTGCTCCTGTTGGGTCATAGCTGCTGCACACTGTTATGGATACAGAGAGGGAAGGTGCCGGTTGTAGTGGTAGGTAGGGTGAAAGTAGAAATGACTGGCTTCTCAGCATCTAAAGACCACAGCCAAGGATATAAACGGAAGATTCACATTCAGCTTCCAAAGATGGATATACAAGATAATCTCCGACGCTGACCTTGGTGTGTATAAATACGACTTTACGTAAACACCTTAAATGTGGATATATAATACCCTGTATGACCAGAACTTGTCTCTACATGAACTGTGCTCACAAGAAAAGGAGAATTATCCACTACAATAGTTTTAGGTGTGAAACACATTTCTTTTATGTTAAATTACACAGTATATAAGATATGTCAGTTCCTATAATCGATAATGACTAATATAATAAAACAAAATAAAATACATTTAACTAGGCTGTTGGCACTAAAAAGTCAGATAAATAAATCCAAACACTCGTAAATGTGAATCCATTAAAGTAAGAAATAAAACAGAATAATAAAAACAGAATGAGTCTCTCTTATTTGGAAACTTGCAACATATTTCACGGCTCAACCGATTCCTCAGACAAATATTTATTAAACAAAACTATATAATTTGGATTTGTTGTACGGCAATTAGATTGCGACAGACTCTTCCAGTCTCATGTTCTGTTTGCATTGATTTTATATTATAAATGTAAGAAAAAGAAAGGATTGAAGATTAGTGTGCTGAGAAGAGCTGTCTTCATTTATATGCTTATGAAGTAATGATCGGCAAGCCTAAAGGCAAAATATAGCCCTTACGTTACTGTAAAGCAGGGGTGGGGGAACCACGGAATCATATTGGTCTGGCCGTCTGAGCTTTTTTCGGCTAGCCTCATCTGGCTAGCAGGGTGCCTAGACTGACACCCTGCAGCCAGAATCTATGCAGCAGTGCCACCTGGAGCGTCCTTAGGACGCTTCAGACGTTCAAACCGCTGCCCTTACAGCTCCCAGGAGCATCCTCAGGATGCATCGGGCATTGCTGTAATCACTGGCTATTTTGGTCACACCCCCTGTGATGTCACACGGAGGGGACTTGGTTTGCACCAGGCTTGTAATTAATGTTATATATATCAAAATGGCCCTTGGCAGAAAAAGGTTCCCCACCCCTGCTATAATGAATGCAAAAAACAATGTAGGCACATTCGTGCTTTAATGTACAAATGGTGATAATCCCATTTATGATTTTGGAGCTGCTGATTTGACTCCACTCTATCTTGTCTACTGCTTCTTTATCTTTATTCCTGTAATAAAAATAAAATGGGATGAAAATAATCACTGACCCCATAAATCCTTATTTTGGAGAAACATTTTTTTTATTGTAACTTATTTAATGAGTAGCCAGTGTTCAGACTATATATTCTGTTCTGCTTCTGAACACAGCCCAGATAAACTCCTGGGCCTAAGGAAAGAATTACCTGACCATGAAATACAGCCGTCTGATGTGTTCCCAGATTGTGTTAATCCTTTGCTTCTTATATTGCAGTTAGCACTTGATATGTGGCGGAAGCTGATGGTTGAACCACTGCAGGGCACCCTCCTTAGAATGCTGCTCAGAGAGATTAAAAGGTAAATGAATGTGGATATCTGATTTTTCCGTATTTTGGAATATTTGCATACCGTAATGGGACCCAAATCTACACACAGAATGCATATATGTTTCATATACACCTTTTACGCTCAGCCTGCAGGTAATTTTATACAATATTTCTCATAATTTTGTGCCTTAAACAAGTTTGTGCACATTGAACCATCAGAAAGCAAAGGTTTCACTGTCTCAGCCATGCAAAAAAAAAATTCTGTTTTTCGGAATATTCCGTATTTTAGAATATTTGGATATGGGAGATTCAACCTGTATATATTATCCACTTTACCGTTATGGGCATTTGGGACTGGGCAATTTAATAATTTAAATATTTGTGATGTACATAAATGTATTTATCTTGCATAAAGAGTTTTCCATAAAGAAAGACAGGCCCTTTTAAATAGCAGATTTGTGTTGGAACCATAGCCTTAAAATTATTATTTTTCAGTTTTCTGTATGATTCCATTGCACAACTGGAAGGTGTTTTTTGATTTTTTTTTTTTTTCAGTGTTGTTTTTGGGATTTATAGTTTTCCAGCTGTCTATCTAATTTGAAAGCATAATAGTGTTCCTGCAGATTAATTTGTACAAGTCTTATGGTGCCTACACACGGTCAGATAAAAAGGACGATATAAACGATAATGATATAGTTTGATCGTTTATATCGTCCTTTCTACTTCAGGGTCCATAGGGTATCCACAGGATACCTTGTGGTATAGGTGTGACGTCAGTCATCGGGCACCATAGAGTTAAGCTTTCAGCCTCCCAGGATGCACTAGGGTCCCCCTCCTATACCCTGACCCCGAGCCAAGGCACCTCAGTTTAGTTTGGTGCCCGGCCGGTGTCGGGTGCACCTGTTGGAGTGGGGGCTAAGAAGAGCCCCATAAGTTTTCCTGCATGCAGCTGTGGCTGCACATCTGGATGTACAGCATGGACAGTCAGTCCTGACGTCCATGCTGTCTTCCCTATACCCCCGCCGGTAACAGAACGCCGGTACCGATCCGGGGATGCTGGTGAGCATCTGGGGTCACAGCTAGCGGTGACCCCAGATATTCCGGACCATGGCCGGAATCAAGGGGGACAGCAAGGTAAGCAGAGGGGTCCCGCGGTGGGTCCCCGCTGTTACATGGTCCAGAGTCCCCAGGCAGGGGTCTGGCTGCAGCGTGGAGCCAGGTATGTAACCTGCGCTTCCACTACCCCCCTGGGACAGCGGACCGCAGCAGAGCGGTAGCGCTGCGGCGTCCCGGGGGTTAAATGAATGCCAGGGGAGCGCGCCTTCCCTGTCTCACAGCCGGCGCCTCCCCCGCTGCACACAGCCCTCTCTGCACTGCCGACTGGCCCTGTGGCAGCGCTCCTCCCCCAGGCCAGCCTCCTCTCTGCTCCTCGGCGGCCATCTTCCTGAACGCATGGTGAACGCTGCTGGAAGCCTGGACGGAGGCATCGTGGTCTGGGTCCCCCCGCATACCTCTCCTCCGCTGTGGTCAGGTTTGTGTATGCAGCGCTGTGTCGTACCAGACTCTGTGTCTGCGTAGTTGAGTGATAAGCGCTGGTTAGTGCAGGAATTGATTTTCTTTGCATTGTATGTGACTGTGTTAGCGCTGCTGCCTGTATCTTCTATTCTGACTGTCAGGTTTATTACTGTCCCTGTTCTTTCTGCTAAGCCCTTGCGGTGCGGTGCTGCAGGGTGGTCTCTCTCCTCTTTAAAATACAATTGGTGAGAGGGGTCACGTACTTGGTACCATCATGTCTGAAAGTGATTTTCCTCTCCGGCTACAGTGTACTACGTGTAAAGTACCTTTAGCGGAGGGGCAGGGTAGCGCGGAGGGCCTCTGCCGGCAGTGTTTGTCAATGGTGCGGCCTATTACGGTTACAGCACCGGTACAGGAGCCGCCCTGGGCTTGTTTCGCTCAGGCGCTTACAACCTTAGTGGGCCAGTTAGCTCCGCAGCCCACGTTTACGCAGATGGGTTTGCCCCAGCAGTCAGTGGTGTCGTCACCCATGCAGGGTTTCCCAAGACAATTGGTGGTACCCCGCAGTCTCCCTATTTCCCCTCTCCCGGTTTCTCAGGAGCCGGCGTGGGTTAACTCCCTGACGAGTTCTGTACAGCACTTGTCGGATGTGTTGCAGGGGGAGGCTGTGATGCGGCCACAAACGGCCGGTGGCGTCTCTGTCCGCTCCTTATGAGGATGACGAAGGGACGTCTGATGATGGGGAGATTCTGGATCCTTACGATCAGGAACCTCTCCATACTAAGGACGCTGACGCTAGGTCCAAGGTGTATATTCCTGGACTTATTCGGGCAGTCCGCACAGCCTTGGTGATTGTTGACGAAGTTCTCCCAGCTGCTAAATCCAAGTATGCCTTTTTTAAGGATGTGAAGGGTGACGCCACAGTTTTTCCTCTTTCGGGTCAGTTAGTGGACCATTTAGAGGAGGCATGGAAACAGCCTGGCAAGCGATACCAGCCGCAGAGGCGCCTGGCGGTGGCTTATCCGTTAGCGGATAATTATTTTGCTAAGTGGGAATCCCCTCCACAGGTGGATTCTCATGTGACACGCCTTGTCCGTAGTGCCACATTGCCGATGCCATCCATGTCCTCCCTTAAGGATGCTACGGACCGCAAGGTAGAGATCTGCCTGAAGTCCGCTTATTCCCTTGCGGGGTGGGCAGCGCGGCCGGCTATGGCCATTTGCTGGGTTGCCAGAGCGATGGAGCGATGGAGCGCTGGGCGGATTCATTGGAGGCGTCCTTTGATTCCGACTGTCCTGCTGAACAGGTGGAGTTGATTGGTAATCTCCGTGATTCGGCCACTTATATCAACGAGGCGGCCTTAGACATTAGTACCCTGGTGTCTCGAATTTCTTCAGCAGCAGTGGCTGCTCGTCGCACCTTGTGGTTGCGATCCTGGAAGGCGGACACTAATTCCAAAAAGGATTTGGAGGCGTTGCCCTTTAACGGGGAAGTTCTCTTCGGTCCAGATCTGGACAAGATTGTGGCCACGCTGGCGGCAGCCAAATCGGCATGTCTACCGTCGGCCGCTGTTCCTTCTGGTTCAGGACCATCGTCTTTTCGGTCTTATAGGGCCCAGGGCAGGCCCAAACCACATTCTTTTCCCCGACAGGCTGGTCCCAAGAAATCGGCCAAGCCGGCAGGCATGGAGTACCAGACGTCCGGCCCCTAAGCCTGATGACAAGCCTGCGGCTTGACGGTCCGGGCCTCCCTTTGGGGGATTCCAAAGTGGGAGGCCGTTTGCTGCAGTTCGCCCGGTGTTGGTCGGTCACCACGACAGACACTTGGGTTCTCGAGGTGGTCTCCCACGGGTACGCCCTCTCTTTCCGGCGCAGACCCCCGGCTCGATTCTTCACCACGGGTCTACCATCAGACCGGAACAAGGCCACGGAGCTGCGGAAGGTCTTGCACACTATGCTCCAGGCTGGAGTTATAGTGCCTGTTCCATTCTCCCAGAGGGGCCAGGGTTTCTATTCCAGTCTTTTTTTGGTGCAGAAACCAATGGGTCGTATCGTCCAATTCTCAACCTCAAAGCTCTCAACAAGTCTTTGCGGGTGCTGAAGTTTCGGATGGAGACCCTACGGTCCATCATTTTGGCGCTGGAACCTGGGGACTACATGGTGTCATTGGACATACAGGACGCTTACCTGCATGTCCCTATTATTTTGCGCCATCAACAGTTCCTCAGGTTTGCAATCCGCAGCGACCACTTTCAGTTTCGGGCGTTACCTTTTGGCCTGGCGACAGCACCGCGCGTGTTCACCAAGGTGATGGCAGTCATGGCGACTTCTCTGCGGCTGCAGGGAGTCCGCATGTTGCCGTACTTGGACGACCTTTTATTAGTGGCAGGATCTCTGCGCCACTTGGACCTGACCCATTGCGCTACTGCAACGGCACGGCTGGTTAATAAACTGGCAGAAGTCCACTCTAATCCCGTCTCGGCGGTTTCTGCACCTCGGAGCCTTATTGGACTCGGGACAGCAAAGGATCTTTGTGACGGGGGAAAAGATCTCTGCTTTACAGTCGAGGGTGCGCAGTTGTCTGCACAGCCGCCGGGTGTCTCTACACTCGGCGATGAGGTTACTGGGCTCCATGGTGTCGGTGTTCGACATGGTGGAATATGCCCAGTTTCACTCCAGACCTCTGCAGCACCTGATCCTGTCCAAGTGGAACGGGCTGCCTCAGTCTCTAAAGTCCCAGACGATAGTGCTCACCCCGGAGGTTCGCCTGTCCCTTGCCTGGTGGTTGCAGACGACCCATCTCAGCAAGGGACATCCGTTCTGGGTTCCAAATTGGGTCCTGTTGACAACGGACGCCAGTCTTCGGGGCTGGGGAGCAGTTTCGGGTCCACACTTGTTCCAGGGCAGGTGGACGCCGACAGAAGCGGAGCTTCCAATAAATATCTTGGAACTCCGTGCGGTCTTCAATGCTCTCCAGCAGGCACATCGGGTTCTCCAGGCTCGCCCGGTGCAGGTCCAGTCGGACAACGCTACCACCGTGGCCTACATAAACCGGCAAGGAGGAACCCGAAGTCGGGCAGCTCTCGTAGAGGTGTCTCGGATCCTGGTATGGGCGGAGTGCAATCTTCCGGCCATATCAGCGGTCTTCATCCCGGGAGTGCTAAATTGGGAGGCGGACTTTCTAAGTCGCCAAGACGTTCATCCGGGGGAATGGTCCCTGCACCCGGATGTTTTTCAACTGCTGGTGGACAGGTGGGGTCTTCCAGAGATCGACCTCATGGCGTCCCGGCACAACAACAAGTTGCCGGTGTACGGGTCTCGCACAAGAGACGAAGAGGCGTCGCTGGTGGATGCTCTGTCCGTCCGGTGGACGTTCCGGTTCGCAAACCTGTTTCCTCCGGTTTCCCTTCTTCCACGGGTAATCCGGAAATTCAAACAGGAAGGAGGGACGCTCCTGTTGATAGCTTCCGCGTGGCCCAGACGGCACTGGTTCTCAGACCTTCAGGGTCTGTCCGTGGACAGTCCTCTGCGGTTGCCGCTACGACTGGACCTTCTGTCGCAGGGTCCTTGTCTTCACCCGGACCTGACTCTGCTGTCTTTGACGGCGTGGCTGTTGAGACAGCCATGTTGAGGTCCAGGGGGTTTTCCAGCTCTGTTGTGCATACCATGTTACGAGCTCGGAAACCGTCTTCCGCGAGAATATACCATCGCGTGTGGCATACGTTCTTCCAGTGGTGTCGAACGAGAGGTTATGCACCGCGGGAGTTTCGTCTGTCTCGGATACTCGCCTTCCTACAAGCGGGACTAGATCATGGGCTTCGCCTTGCTGCTTTGAAGGTACAGGTTTCGGCCTTGTCTGTCTGGTTTCACCGTAGGATTGCTACAATCCCGGATGTGCGCACCTTTATGCAAGGTGTTCTCCGCATTCAGCCGCCTTTTGTTCCACCTGTGGCGCCTTGGGGTTTGGCTGTGGTCCTGAGGGCTCTCCAGGGACCGCCGTTTGAACCACTGGGCTCAGTGGATCTTAAATGGCTAACAGCTAAGACTGTTTTCCTTCTGGCCATAGCTTAGGCCAGACGGGTTTCTGATTTAGGGGCTCTTTCTTGTAGACCCCCTTTCTTGATTTTTCATGGAAACAGGGCAGTGCTCCGCACTCTGCCTGAATTTCTTCCCAAAGTTGTTTCCCAGTTTCATGTTAACGAGGAAATAGTTGTTCCGGCCTTTAACTCACCTGGTCTTTCAGTGGGTGAGGCCACTTTGGATGTTGTGCGGGCCTTAAAGACTTATGTTGACCGCACTTCTTCGTTTAGGAAGTCGGACGCCTTGTTTGTCCTCTATTGCTTCCGTAAAAAGGGTTGGCCTGCTTCAAAGCAAACTTTGGCAGCCTGGATCCGTATGGCTATTTCTGAAGCTTATCTTCATGAAGGTCTACCGGTTCCTCCTTCTTTGAAGGCTCATTCCACTAGGTCTGTGGGTCCTTCGTGGGCAGCTCGACGTGGTGCCTCTGCAGTCCCGATCTGCAAGGCTGCTACGTGGTCCTCTGTCCATACCTTCGTGAGGTATTACAGGTTTGACACCTTTTGCCTCTCAGGATGCTTCCTTCGGGCGGCGGATTCTCCTTTCAGCACAGGAGCGTCCCCACCCTTAAAGGATACTGCTTTGGGACATCCCCAAGGTATCCTGTGGATACCCTATGGGCCCTGAAGTAGAAAATATGAGATATGGTAAGAACTTACCTTTGTTATCGCTATTTCTACGAAGTCCATAGGGTTCCACAGGACTCCCGCCCTGTCGCACCTGTGCTGCAGATGGGCTTTGGTCTGGTCACCGGTTTTCCCGTCTCCCTCTGGTGAGAGTGTGATTCTTGTGTGTATCCAGATCTTCTTTCTCTCTCTTCCTTCTCCTCCTCCGGCCTATGGCTTGATAACTAAATGAGGTGCCTTGGCTCGGGGGCGGGGTATAGGAGGGGGACCCTAGTGCATCCTGGGAGGCTGAAAGCTTAACTCTATGGTGCACGATGACTGACGTCACACCTATACCCCAAGGTATCCTGTGGAACCCTATGGACTTTGTAGAAATAGAGATAACAAAGGTAAGTTCTTACCATATCTCATATTTAAAAAAAATAATAATTTTTTAACCCCTCCAACGACCAAATGATTGTCGATGCGTGGGCACGGATGGTCGATATCTGTATTGACCATCGCCTGTGTATGCAGGCCAACCTGGTCGATATCGACCAGGTTAGCCTGTTTACTATAGGGACCCGCGATCGTTCATCGCGGGTCGTTACGTTATTTGGGGGTTGGTGCATGTTGCTGGATGTTCGATGTCGAACACCCAGCACATGCAGGACAACCAGACAACGATATCTGATCGATGTCTGATCATCCCGTGTGTACAGGCCAATAAGCCTGCACTGCTTGTTGTTGTTTTTTTGTTTCCTATTCTTACCTGAAAAATCAGTGAGCTGGGAAAAAACATATTCCATTAATGAGCTACTTCTGAGTCCTCCCAACCCCATATTAATGCAGGCCATACATCAAAGCGGCAATTCTCCGATTTCCCAATGGTGGACTCCGATGGTTTGTGATTTATTAGGAGGTCGGCAAAATACTACATGTTAAAAAATCCCCTACTCTACTATTACAATAAATTTTCGGTCAAAATCGGCGAATTTAGGGCCTGATTCAGAGCCGAACGCTCTAACCAGAGCGCTCGCTCTGAATCAGTGCCCTCCTCCCTGAAAATGGAGCAGCCTCCTGGCCGCTCGCATAGCTGTGGGTGACCACCCACAGCATATGCGAGCGGCCAAAAAGATGGATGCGATGGTCAAGACCATCGCGACCATCGGGCTTGCGACGAGATCCTGCGGTAGGGTCTCGCTGCCGCAAGCCCAGGAGTGATTTTGGCTCTATCAGAGTCAAAATCACTCCCACTGACATCATTACTGATGTCAGTGGGGTCGGCTTCAGACGGTAGGCGTTCCCATGGGAACGCCTCCGTCTGGCAGCCACGCCCCCGGCACACCCACCAAAGGGGGCGTGCTGTCATTCACCATCGACCGCACGCCCCCTTTGGTGCGAGACCCCGAGCGACGTATTCCTCGTCGCTCGCCGGGTCTCGCGCATGCGCACAACATCGACCCGCTTGCGAGCGTCCTTTGCTCGTGAGCGGGTCTGAATGACCCCCTTAGATTGCCCAACATGAGTTTTTGCCAAACAGCTGACCCAGTCATCAGCAGAATGGGGAATTGCCCCAATTCATTGCTGATGTTTGGGCACCATTAGACCAACCTTCAGCCAGCCAGAGCATGACATTGCCTACAGGTTGGTTCTATCTCTGTAAACAATCTTTAGAATGTTAATATAATGAACTACAATCTAAACTGTTGCTAACTTACTGAGTTAACTGCTTTTCTATATGGTAACCCATTCATACAGCCAGCTTGTTTCCTGTCCCCTCCAGACCTCTGTCTGAACAATTCACCATGCGCCCATTCTTTCTATCTGACATATGCCATAAACATTGAGGGTCTTGCACTCTCCATTTTCCCTCTCCCTTACAGGGTGTACTGCATATAAGACCATGGTGCTAACCCTGACACTGACTTTTTTTCCTTTTGTGATAATTATTCTGGAACATTTTATTCATCAATCTTCAAAAAGAAACTGTACAGGGAGCTCACATGGTTAATCAGAACTTCTGCCTGTATGCTAGATCTGGAAACATTTCATTACCCATTCTTCCTGAAACCAAGTATGATACAATAACTAATCTAAAATAGTGAAACAAACATATATTGTTTAGCAATCCAGCAGTTTGGCTACAGGTTTGGATATTTTGTGTGACTGAAGCCATATGAATCACCTCTCACTATAAAGCAATGTGAAAATGACAGGGATCCAGATGTGCATTACATCTGTAAGCAGGAAGAGTTACATCTTCTGTCACTTCTCCAAGATGAAGTAAATCACTGCCACAGGCAGCCACAGGCATGCTTCCCTCCCTGTCCTGAACTCTGCACAACATGCTGAGAAACATGCACCTTCTGTTTCCAACGTTTGGGACTATAGTTCTCTTTTGCGCAATGTTTCCAGGTTTGCCAATAATTTGGAAATGTTCATTTATTTTAATGGGTGCAGAAAAGCTCAGCCAATCACAAGCTATGTTTACACACTGACCTCTTTTGATTGGTTAAGCAGATATTTAATGTTTTAGATGATAACTTCCAACTCCATTGAAAATAAACATGTTAGTGGTAAAGCAATCTTTATTTTATCTGTCTTTACTTTATAAAGAAAGAAATATATATTTAACAAATCTCTTTCCTATTCATTCCAATTAACAGTACATTCCTGTCAATCTTTCTGCACCCATTTACATGTATTGTCCATTGCAATTAATAAGACGCCTCCCTTATCTGGTTCTCAGGCACTCTACTCTACTGTTTTCAACGGTTTGAAAACAATGAGATTATTTTTGGAAATTTTGTTGGCGATTTAGCAAATTACCCACTGCTGAGTTACTCCTGCTCTACACTTGGTTGATTTCCTGTGGTTGTTAGATGTCAAAGTTTATTTTTGCTGAGTTTACACGGTTATTTGCCTGTAGTGAATTAGATATAATCAGAGTCTCTTTGCAAATCACTTAAAACTAGGAGATCACATCATAATTGAGATTTAGTAGATCTTCTTGCCAAACCAGCAGTTGTTTCATTCTGTTCTATACACTCTACTCAGGACCACAATGACTGGAGAAGCACCTCATACTGTGGCTACAAAGCACTGTAGTAAAAGTGTCTCCGCTTGGTCCCCATTTCTTAATCAGCTGTTCCCAGCCTGTTTTATAAGGTTATTCTTGTTGTTTCCCCAGCCAAAAGCTCAGACAATAATTTAGTTCTTTAGGCATCCAGTCCACCACTCCGGAAAGTCCTTCCTCTACAAGATATAAAAATAATGGTAGTTTTTGAGAGGGAAACAGGCTGTCCAAAGAATGCAGAGGGGAGATAGATTGTGGCTTTTGTTGGGAAGACAATATCTCGTGGCTCAGGCTGGAGTGTGCGTGCATCATGGTGGCAGCGTGTGTACACTCACTCGTACAACCAGATTTGAATTTGTCATATTAAGTGAAGTTGAATGGCCCCTCTTACCTGTTTGACTTGTACTTCAACCTTCTGTTCTTTTCTCTAACAAAAACGAGAATGTTAAAAACATGGAGAAATACAACAAGCCCATTCGTAAAGATATTGGCAAAGAATTTAGAAGAGAAATGTGCCTGTAGCTAGCACACAAGCTGGAGTCCTATCCCTCGCTGGGAAGAACCTACATTTTTGCCTTGTTGGTATCTCTTCAAAACTTTTCCCACCCAATATTGTGTTTAAAGTAGAGTGAAAAATTGGCATGAAAAGGCTAGTAACATAGGGCCTGACTCAGAGAGGTACGCTAGATCTGGAAACGGGTACGCTAATTCCATCACAGCTGCTGTGCAAAAATATGCAAGTGTCGCAACCACCGGGATATGTATTGAGACACCCACCTGCAGCTTTGGAAATTCAAGCATCTGCGTACAAAGATGCAGCATCGGTCGCATGCGCAGATTATCGCTAAACTGCGTAAACATCGGAATAGCGTACATCTCTGAATCGGGTAAGGCTGAGTTTGGAGCAGAGGAATTTTTCAGAAATGTTATCACCTGGGAAATCTCAGCAGTCAGGGTTTCTTTGTTCTGAGAAGTGGGATAAATCTTATGCCGGGTACACACTAGATCAGTGTTTCCCAACCGCGGTCCACACAAACTAGCAGTCCAGGCTTTAGTGATATCCATGCTTGAGCACAGATGGTTAAATAAAAATAACTGAGGTACTAATTAAGACACCTGTGCTCAAGTGTGGCTATTCTTAAAACCTGGACTGTTAGTGTGCCTAGAGGACCGTGGTTGGGAACCCCTGCACTAGACTGTCTAGTGTGTACCGACCTCATTAGCGACTGGATCCTGCGGGGTGCCGGCATCAGCAAATGCATACACACTTGCCGATGCCAGCAGCGACGAAACGACAGCGGGAGGTTTCTGTCCTCCCTGAGCTCGCCTTATCAGTGGCATAGTGCATACACACTGGACAATTTAAAGAATTTGTCGTAACGATTGGTCGTTATCGCCAAATTCATTTAAACTGTCGTCTAGTGTATAGCCAGCTTTAGAGATGTAAGGGAGGTTGCAAGATTAAAGAGATCTTGAATATTTCTCTGTAAACAATCTGTCTGTGAGATCTAAAGTGGAGGAGAT
Source organism: Taudactylus pleione (assembly GCA_031769625.1). Classification (NCBI taxonomy): domain Eukaryota; kingdom Metazoa; phylum Chordata; class Amphibia; order Anura; family Myobatrachidae; genus Taudactylus; species Taudactylus pleione. The sequence goes on along the minus strand of JAUIMM010000052.1, from coordinate 2,649,537 downwards.
CTTTTCGCTATACGTTGTGGGTCATAAGTGGGACAATTGGGAATATCCTTAAGAGAAATAATCCTGTTGCGGCAATGTTTAGCCTTTAATTTTCTTGTCAGAGGAGTGTCCACCTTGTGTTTCCTTTTCACAGTATTTTTGTTGCAGCCATTAGGCAGATTTTGGTAGCTATGGTCACCAGGCGATGAATGATTAAGCTGGTCCTTACGAGATACATTTTTTAGGCAACCAATGTAGGCGCAATGTTAGGGTTTAATCTGGGGTCTCTAAATCTGGGATTTTTATTTTCTCGTGGACCGCCAGGCTTAGGTGAGAGCCTAGTATCATAGCTTTTGTGTCTTCTCACTGAACGGTAGGTGATGAGTCAGCTGTTATTATTTTCTTGAAAGGTTTTTCATAGATTGTGAGAGTTTATCTCTACTGTGTTGCTTACAATTTGGGAGAACAAGGAGAGAGACAAAGGGGGGGAATTGAAATAGGTGCGTTAAAATGGTAATTTAAGTGTGCATAGTTTGCACACCCTTTGTGTGTGAATTCCGCTTATCACGTCTGCGCGCAACCGTTTTTTGCACAATTCAATCCCAAAAGTCGCAAAGCGGCATTCACGTGAAAATTCTTCCTGCTTTTACCGGCAATAAGTGTAGGTGAAAATGGGGAGATCTGCTGGTACCCCAAAAAAGGCAAAGTTATATAGGAAATCAATATAGAAGTGTATTAGTGTCCCTAGTAAAAGTATTTGGTGGTGTTAAATTGTGTCAAATGGCTGTTTTATACTTCTTTCTAAAACTGTCAAATAATGGTCCGAATTCAATTCAGTGTGATGTTGCTATTCGATATACCGCGCTGTTTGGGTGGCTAAAGGGATTTGCCCTGGGTGGTGCATAGAGAAATCGGACAAAAGTGCCTGGCGCACAGCTGTTTGCCGTCTTAGTGCGGCGCTAACAGCCGCGAGCCTGGCACTTTAGTCAGAGAATGCTGGTTGCCGCGCCTTAACACCCAGGTTAAGTCGCGAGAACCGTCATTCTCAGACTTAACCCATTCCCGAAAATGCTAACAGTGCGTTGATTTGAACAGCTGCGGGAGCTCCCTCCCGAGGCTATTCAACATCGCACTGAATTGAATTCAACACTGATAGAAAGCAACTGTTTTTTTAGCAAAATAAATTTTATACTTATATTGGGGGTGCATAAAAATGCCTAGAAATATAAATTTGTGTCACTTAAAGACACTTTAAAAAAAATAAAAACTTAAAAATACACCTCTAATATCCACCTGCAATCCTAAAACCCCTGTCCCAGTTATATAGCACCCCCATATTCCTGTCCCACATCAATTAACACATCTTCCTGCACTTTGCACATTTTTACCCCAAAAATGACATGTCATTATTGGCTAAATAAAGCTAATTACAATTTTTTTTTTTTTTTTAGGTATTAAGGAGGGTGCCCCAGTGGTTCTTAACCAAGTCCCAATGTTTTTAGCCAAAAATAGGGCTTTTGAGCATGTTTTCACCTACTCAGGAGTTGCTAAACACTTTTCACGTCTAATTTGAATGAAGAATTTGCACCCGTGAAAAGTCGCGTTTAATAAGACTGCACGATCAGTACGAATTTCTAACCATTTAGAGAATACCAATCTTGTAGCTGGCACAGTTTGATCAAGCTTCTGATCTAAAATAGCATTAAAGTCCCACCCACCACAACATGGCCATGTGATGCTTGTGGAGTAAAGCAAAAGCCTCAGTGAAGAAAGTACCTTGGCTCGTGTTAGGAGCATGGGTAATCCATTCACAGAGCCAGAAATTACATCTCTGGCCTTGCGGGTCTATCATAGTGGGATTTGTTACAATTTGGGTAGTATGATGTATCAAAATATCTACTTTAGTTTTGATATCTGAGGTAGCATAAAATGCATTAGGAAAAGCAGAGAACTTTAGGTCTGGGTGGACATGAGTAAAATGAGTTTCCGGTGTCTGAGCTATATGTATGTGTTTTGGCGTTTCAGGCATTGAAGTAGCATAGTGCATTTTTGACACGTGAAAAAAAGCCGTTGACACCCACTGAAATAATAATATTACTCACAGAGGGAACTCAGTGGTTGAGACCTCAAAACTGAGAGAGAGAGAGGATAAAATAGAGGCAATAGAGTAGCAAATGTTAGTAGGGGAAACCCCAGGGAAGGGAATGGAGGAGACCTCCCGATTGGCAGGACAGATCTTCAAAATAACATATATACGGTATATCGTGTACTAGGACTATTGTGGGGTTTGGTGCTTGTCACGGGTGATGTGTGTGTTGGTAACACTATTGGCTATTAAGTACAAGTGATGATATTCTTGACAAAGGTCCTCCGTGATCGAAACATCGACTAAGACTAAAGTTATTCACCCATGTGAGATATGGAATAAAAAGAATTCGTTGGCTATTGGTGAGTGCCCTCTGTTCTTGTTACGTACAGGACTTTCTCTGGATATATTGGGACTTACAGTTAAGTCTTGGGAGGTTGCACCCCGCTGTTGAAGTTACTGGACGTGCGTGCAGGACCTCTGTATGTATATGTATGTATATATATATATATATATATATATATATATATATATATATATATATATATATATATATATATATATATATATATATATATATAGACAGTCAGATTAGGAGGTCCCTCTCCTGGGTAGGGGACTCCTTCCTTACACACACACACTGCAGCAGGGAAGCAGCACACCAGTCTGGATGCGAGTACAAGCTGGTCGGCGCCAGTCTTTATTGTACAGTGTCAGAAATAACATAAAGAAAACATAAATCCTAGCCCTGTCGGGGCACTAACTTCACAGGTGGTTCCCTCACTACCAGAACCTGGCAGGGCCTAATGCCCTCACCAGCAACAAAGGCACAGCACAACACTCAGTTAGGTTTTCAAGTGTCTCTGAGCAAACTCCCTGTCTGCTCTCCCAGGTGAGACACTCAGCCCTAAACACACAAGGCTTATATTGGCCACTCTCAGGTGGGAACCCTAACAAGCCTGTTACCAGGCTGCGAGAACCAAAACCTGGAGTGGCCGTGGGTGGAGCCCTCCCTCTCCTCTCACCCACAACCCCCAGGTCCCAAACCGGCTTTTCAAAAAGCCGAGACTCAAGCCTGCTACACTGCAGACTTTCTCCTGGGGGTTTAAAACACATAAGACAGGAATCTGGGACAAATGTACCTGCCACAGACCACTTTACCAGTGATCCTATCACACTATATATATATATATATATATATATATATATATATGTATATGTACAGTACAGTACAGTCAGGTCCATAAATATTGGGACATTGACAGAATTTTCATATTTTGGCCTCTATTCACCACTACAATGGCTTTGAAATGAAACAAACAAGATGTGCTTTAACTGCAGACTTTCAGTTTTAATTTGAGGGTAATTACATCCAAATCAGGTGAACGGTGTAGGAATTACAACGTTTCTGTATGTGCCTCCCACTTTTTAAGGGGCCAAAAGTAATGGGACAATCTAACCAATCCTAAATCTAACTTTCACTTTTTAATACTATGTTGCAAATCCTTTGCAGGCAATTACAGCCTGAAGTCTGGAATGCATAGACATCACCAGACGCTGGGTTTCATCCCTGGTGATGCTCTGCCAGGCCTCTACTGCAAATGTCTTCAGTTCCTGCTTGTTCTTGGGGCATTTTCCCTTCAGTTTTGTCTTCATCAAGTGAAATGCATGCTCAATCGGATTCAGGTCAGGGGATTGACTTGGCCATTGCATAACATTCCACTTTTTAGCCTTAAAAAACTCTTTGGTTGCTTTTGCAGTATGCTTCGGGTCATTGTCCATCTGCACTGTGAAGCGCTGTCCAATGAGTTCTGAAGCATTTGACTGAATATGAGCATATAATATTGCCCGAAACACTTCAGAATTCATTCTGCTGCTTTGGTCAGCAGTCACATAATCAATAAATACAAGGGGACCAGTTCCATTGGCAGCCATACATGCTCACGCCATGACACTACCACCACCATGCTTCACTGATGAGGTGGTATGTTTTGGATCATGAGTAGTTCCTTTCCTTCTCCATACTCTTCTCTTCCCATTACTCTGGTACAAGTTGATCTTTGTCTCTTCTGTCCATAGGATGTTGTTCCAGAACTGTAGTGGCTTTTTTAGATGTTGTTTGGCAAACTCTAATCTGGTCTTCCTGTTTTTGTGGCTCACCAATGGTTTACATCGTGGTGAACCCTCTATATTCACTCTTGATTGTTGACTTTGACACATATACACCTACCTCCTGGAGAGTGTTCTTGATTTGGCCAACTGTTGTGAAGGGGTTTTTCTTCACCAGGGAAATAATTCTTCTGTCATCCACCACAGTTGTTTTCCGTGGTCTTCCGGGTCTTTTGGTGTTGCTGAGCTCTTCGGTGCGTTCTTTCTTTTTAAGAATGTTCCAAACAGTTGATTTGGTCACACCTAATGTTTTTGCTATCTCTCTGATGGGTCTGTTTTGATTTTTCAGCCTAATGATGGCTTGCTTCACTGATAGTGACAGCTCTTTGGATCTCATATTGAGAGTCGACAGCAACTGATTCCAAATGCAAATGTCACACCTAGAATCAACTCCAGACCTTTTACCTGCTTAATTGATAATGAAATAACGAGGGAATAGCCCACACCTGTCCATGAAATGGCTTTTGAGTTGATAGTCCCATTACTTTTGGCCCCTTAAAAAGTGGGAGGCACATATAGAAACCGTTGTAATTCCTACACCGTTCACCGGATTTGGATGTAATTACCCTCAAATTAATACTGAAAGTCTGCAGTTAAAGCACATCTTGTTTGTTTCATTTCAAAGCCATTGTGGTGGTGAATAGAGGCCAAAATATGAAAATTCTGTCAATGTCCCAATATTTATGGACCTGACTGTATATAATTTAGCAACAGGTCAAAACAGTCATTAGTAAGCTTCATGAATGAGCTATAAATCAACACAGAATACAAATGAATAAAGCACTAGTATAACAGGAACAACAAGTAATGCAGGAATTCTTTACCAACTTTAGAGAGGCAAAGCAGCAATTAGTGCACATTGTACAGCGAGCCCTCAACATGAGAGAGACATTTAGCAATCTTAATGAATGGAAGTGTTATGAGAAACCAGAGACCCAGAACCGAGAAAGGGAAGATCAAGTGCAAATACTTGAAAAATCTCTTTCATGTTTTTTACTTCTACCTTGCAAAACTTGAATTAATAAAGAATAGTGTTAAATTTTAGCTTTGCCCTGTAAGTCTGTTCAGTGTTCCCAAGTACAGTCACCAACATGCACAACCACCTAGGGGTCAGTAATTTCTGTATGTTGTGTTTATTTTTTATAATCTATTTAAATTCGATGTGAACTTGCATGAAAATAGAGAAAATATAACCAGTCTTTTCCTGTGATCATGTTTCCATATTATGCTTTTTCCATCTTGATTTTTACTTTTGTGCTTATTACTTATTTTTGCATTTCAGTGATCGATGTGGGGAAGACCCAAATCAAAAAGTAATCCACGGGGTTATCAACTCCTTTGTTCATGTTGAACAGTATAAGAAAAAATTTCCCTTAAAGGTACACAGTTCCTGATTCTGTTTGGATAATAGGATTTACAGGTAGTGTCCCTGTTCTTTGTTTGCATGATAGTAACTTAGCATTTTCTGCCTCTCAGTTTTATCAAGAAATGTTTGAGTGGCCTTTTCTGGCTGAAACAGGGGAGTATTACAAGCAAGAGGCTTCAAATTTATTACAAGAGTCTAACTGCTCACAGTATATGGAAAAAGTAAGTTTTATGATTAGTAAGCTATTTAAAAATATGTTCGTATGTATTCTTTTTCTTTTTTCTTCTCTTCCCCATATATATTTTGTTTTTCATTGTTTATATTCACGAGATGAAAGTTTTCCTCTATACTGCTTCTTGAGTTTAATGGCTTGTAAATGCCATCTTGCAGCTCTTACTAATTGCATTGCTTGTAAGATCACTTTGTAAGAGGCTGAATTTCTTTTTAAAAATGTTTGATATCCGTATATTTATAGAAAGTGTTTACGGTGGCTAAAGTAAATAGTCTGCTTTCCCGGTGTCCAAAAAAAAACAACCCATTGATGGCTCCCATATATTCCAATTTCCCCAGAACATTCTTAAAATCAGAATGTTTATTTTCCCAGAAGTCAGACTGCTCGTGCATCTGAAGCATCAATCATGAGCATTGCACCTGCATAAATAGTAAACTGTACCAAATAAAGCCAGGCCAAGCCAATACAGTCTGAGCAAACATCTAGATAGTTCTTTGTTTCAAAATTATGGTTGTCTGGTGCAGTTGTGGATGTTTAAAATTGCTATTTACTAATTGTTTGCCTTTTGATTTGTTTTGATAATTATAACTATTTCTATTTCATAGAGCGGCTTAATGTGACAGCGTTCTTGTGATAGCTACTTTACCTGCTTATATAATTCTCCAATTTATTTGCTTTCAATACGTCTGTTTAGATTTTAGGTAGATTAAAAGATGAAGAGATTCGATGTAGGAAGTATTTAAACCCCAGTTCATATAGTAAAGTGATTCATGAATGCCAACAGAGAATGGTCGCCGACCACTTGCAGTTCCTTCACGCAGAATGTCACAATATCATTAGACAAGAAAGGAGAAGTGGTAAGTGGAGCAGAGTGGGGATCTTACATACACTAATGAGCTTTCTTCTCAATCAGTTGATGATGTGGATTCACAGCTATTCCTCCTCCTGGCTTATGGAATTGTATGAATAGTAGGACTTTCATCCATTCCTGAGATCCAGGAACCCTAGCTGTCCATGGGAACTTGGCGCTGTTAAATATTGCATTTTCTAGGCCTATTTTGTAAGAGGGTATCTGAATCACTCATATATACCCTGTCTTTTTAACACTTTTGTTCAAGGAAGAGTGTGAAGACATTCTATATGAGGTGGAGACACCCTATTGAGCAGGACCCTGCTCAGGATTGTAGGTAACTCACTGTTCTGTTCCTTGAAGGGGCAGCTCACTGGGAGCGGAAGAAACGGCATCATTGCTATAACTCCTGCTAGTAGCATTGCAGTGACCCTGAAGCCAGTGGAACATTACTTTTACTGCTTCAGATGCTAAAATGCCGTTGACTTGTCTTTCTTACTAATTTCAGACATGGCCAATATGTATACCCTCCTTCGTGCTGTATCCAATGGCTTACCTCACATGATTCAGGAATTACAAAACCATATCCACGATGAGGGCCTTAGAGCGATCAGTAATCTTTCTCAGGAAAATGTGAGTATCCCCTTTCTCTGATGTATAATTCATACATTTTATTCTCCCAAGTTTTGTGTCCAATCAAGAACCTGAGATCTACCCATCTTTGTATCCTGTGGAAATCCAGCTGTCTTATGATAAACAAGTAATGAGCTATCCTCTGGGAAAGTGTTCGCCCCTCATCTCTCCAGTGACCATGTCAGTCACCATGAGCTCATTCGGTGTTTATTAGGGTGCAATCTGTCTCTCCACTAGGAACTAGGTATATTGTAGGAGCACAAAATGAATAGATAGGCTGCAACCTTGTGATATTAGTCTATAATGCAAATTTTCTAAAAGAAAAAATTAATGATGCAGGTGTTTTTACTATGCATCTTGCTTAATTAATTTTTTTTTCTTTCTTTTTTTTTTATTTACTATTGTAGTGTTTTGTTTGCTTTCAGATGCCAACCCAATTTGTGGAGTCTGTCTTAGAAGTCCACAGTAAATTTGTTCAGCTTGTCAACACTGTTTTAAATGGAGATCAACATTTTATGAGCGCATTAGACAAGGTATGGGAACTACCCGTCATGAAAGACAAATATAAAAATTTTAGTATAATCAATTCTAAGCATCATTTCTCATTTTCATTCATAGTCCATAGTGTCTTGACAAATATCCTAAGATTGAACATAAAATCTAACCTACGATGCAAATAAGTAGTATGATTTACAAAAGGAAACAATTTGTTTTACCAAACTTGTCTCTTGACCTCTCCCTAATATGTCCTGACTTGCTGAGCTGGGTGTACATACAAGCCAATAGTGAGGTAGACCAACTGATATGGGCCCTCATTCAGAGCCACTCGCTAGCGGCAGTACGCTCGTTCCGAGCGATGTTCGCACATCTGCGCATGCGTACGGTTTTTAGTACGCATGCGCGAACCAGTCAGTGCGGCCGAAAATCGTTGGTACGCAATATAGCGAGGGCCTGCTATTTTGAGTGACAGAATGAGGCATATGTGGGTGGTAACAGGGGAAGGTGCTTGAAAACGGGGAGTGGAGATCCGAACGCAGGCGTGCTTAAAGGTCAAAACGGGCGTTTTAAGGAAGTGCATAATTAATACAGCAGCGCCATTGACCACGTCACTTGGTTTTTTTTAACTCAGAACTGCTCGCAAAATAGCGGTTGAAAACACCAACCACAGAATAGCGAGCAGTTCATACGCTGTACGATGTACTCGATTAATCTAATAAATAGCGGACATGACGTATGGTGCGTGCGGCCAGGGGGCGTTTTTATCAAATAAACGAGCGTATGTTTTGCTCGCTAGTTCAGACTTAGAGGTGGGAACAGACTGCAATTTGCGAACGGATCATTTGAATAGCCACCCCTTGTTTTTGAACGAACGACCACAAATAGCGAACGGCTCTGAATCAGGCCCATGGTTTCTACCAGTCATTCACTAAAGCCTCATACATTTATTATTATTTATTACCAGATATATATATAGCACACCTATTCAGCAGTGCTTTTACTGAGAATATCTGCACACTCACATTACTCCCTACCCCAGTGGATCTTAAAATCTATATTTCTTACCACATGTACAGGCACACACTAGGGTTAATTTAACCTACATCTTTTTTATTTTGGGAGTGTGGGAGGAAACCAGAGTACCTGGAGGAAACCCACGAAGCACAGGGAGAATATACAAACTCCACACAGGGCCGTAGTGGGAATCCACGACCTCAGCGCTGAGGCAGTAATGCTAACCATTACACCATCTGTGCTGCCCATATACCAGCTAACTCTCTTATTGCAATGATATATGTTCTGTTTTCCTGGCTGGATTCTTAAAATCCAATTTGTGATAATTCTTGAAATTGTTCCACTGATCTTTAACTGTAGTATTTTAAACTACCAAGTAATTAAAAAATCTGTGTGTTCTTTAGACAGACAAATCTATTTGAACTAAACAAATGTAAAGACATTGGGGGAGAAGTACTAACCCTTGGAGAGAGACAAAGTACCGACCCATCAGCTTCTAACTGTCATTTTTCAAACACAGCCTGTAAAGTGACAGGAGCTAAGCTTGATTAAATCTGCCCCTAAGGCTTAGTACATCTTTCCCTCTAGCTCATAAAATGTAAATAATCTAATTGCAATGTGTCTTATCTGCATAAACCTTATAAAGTACATGCACTGTATATGTGAGGTGATTTTTTTTTTTCAATGTAATTACTCAAGAAATATACTAAAGGCGCGTATCCACTAGCAGATAGTGAAACGACAGTATGATTACAACATTGTAATCGTACAGTCGTTCCTCTTCCCCTGAAGTGCCTACACTGATCGATATGTCGTTCAGTGTAGGCACCCTCCCTCATCCCTGAACATGGCCAATCCATCGTTATAGGCAGATTGACCAGCATGTTCAGGCGATGATTGATATTCAAAACGACCAGCGGGAGAGCGCATTGCTGGTTGTTTTCGACATTTTCATGCATGATATTAATGAACGTTATCGTTCAATCGCTCATTTTTATCGGCAAGTGGATAACTGCCTTAAATTGGCTCTGATTAAATGAGCATGACAAATTAGCAATATAAACATCCCTACAAGCATATAATCCTTCCTTGCTGTGTCTATACAGGCTCTCACATGTGTTGTCAACTACAGAGAGCCTAAATCAGTCTGCAAAGCACCTGAATTGGTGAGTCATCTCATTGCAAGTAGCTATGTGAGACTATTTTGTATGTTACAACTGTACATCATTAGAAAATAGTAATTTTTGAAAGGGGATTTTTTTTATTTTTATTTTTAAGTTGTCTTTTCACTATAGTCAGCCTCTTAGCCCCATTGAAATAGTGTAAGGATTCTTTAATGCAGAGCTTGACCCTGTGCTCCTTCTATGGTTTAATAATCCACCCAGCTGGCTAAGTACTGTGACAACATGTTGAAGAAATCTGCCAAGGGAATGACGGAGAATGAAGTGGAGGACAAGTTGACAAGTTTCATTACAGTTTTCAAGTACATCGATGACAAAGATGTTTTCCAGAAGGTAGGTTTTAAATCTGACAAATCACTTGGTGTTTTTTTGGTGTAGCTTAGTCAGCAAACAAGTTTGTGCTGATATGTATTTAATACCTATACAAAGAGGAATTGGATGCCGGTAATGTGAAAGTGTTCTTTAAATATATTTAAAATAACCTTTTCCCATGAAGAAAGAAAACTTCACCCTAATGTCCTTTGCATTAGGGTGAATTTAATGTGGTGTATACGCATCACTGGTGTAAAAGATTAGTCCTCTACATACATTGATTGTGGGGTTGAATTGTACTAAATGTGACTCATACACAATCTAATCACTGAATTACAGGCACATTTATCTGTGTCATTGATAACAAAAGGATAGTCCTTCACATGGATTTCTTCTTGGCTCCTCCATGGTAGCCCTTACCCTGGATTAGTAACTCATTCCCCTAAGTGTAGACAGGACATTTTCCTAAAAGGGACAGTCCACCTGGTGTATGTATCCCAGCTCCTCCTCTTCCCGCATTGTCTTTTTTTTCCCGTCACCTAAGCTTGAGTAAAGAACTTTGTTGTTGTTTATCCTAATTAGGACTTACCTCATCACTGGCCCACCGATGTGCCTATTGCAGCCGCATTCTGTGGTTGGGTGGCACCGATGGGTTATCACCCAGTTGAGCACACACAACTGGAGCAAGGGGGTCTTTCTGGTTAAGGTGCAGTGGGTGTCCTAGTGTTATGTTTGGGCTGGCTGGGTCTGTATTACGGCCGGGAGGGGGGCTGGTTCCGGGACTACAGCATGTCAGTGGCCCGGAACCGAAAGTTGGTCCTCCATCATGCACTTCTGGGGGGCCACTGACACTGCGAGACCAGGATGCCCGGTTGGGGTGGTCTGTGCATGCACCCGGGCAGTCAAAGATCAGAGGGCCTTATAAATGGTGCACCGTACCGAAAAATGATTCCCTTGGCCCTCCATTCTGCAGCGGGTAGTCCTGTGACCCCACAGAAGAAATTGCTCTCTCGAACCAGTGAGAGATGAGAGCAATATGGACAGCAGTAATTTCCAGGGCCATTTAAAAGGAGGTCCACCTGAAAGTGTTCTTATGGGGGGTATCCACTTAGCGATATACAAACGAGAGCACGACTGCGACATTGCAATCGTGCTGTCGTTTGTATAGCTAGTGATGTGCCTAGACTGAACGTTCACTCATTCAGTCCCGGCACATCCCTCATCCCCGCACATGCAGAATCTGACGAGATCGTCAGGTTGACTTTGCATGTACGGGGGATGTCGGAAGCAACCTGCGGACACGCGCATCGCGGGTCGCTTCCGTCCACAACATGCACGATGCATGCGCAATTAACGACATCGTTATCATGCAAACGCTTGTTTAAATCGCTGAGTGGATACCCCCCTTTAGTCAATGTGGCATTAGTAGCCTACTTGAATCGCCAAGGTGCTATCAAAAGCCAGGCTCTAAGTAGCCAGAATTATGGTATGGGCAGAGAAACACCTGAATTCCCTTTCAGCACTCCCATGCATCAGGTATATAAAATGTTAGAGCAGACTCTTTCAGGCCATAGTGAAATGGTTTGGTTGCCCAGAAATAGACCTGCTGGCAACAAACTTGAATACAAAGCAGCCTCACTTATTCTCCATGTATCTTCTCCCTGGGACACAGGCCATAGACACTCAAGCTAAGATGGGGTATATATTCCTACCGTTCCTTCTGATAACTTGCACACTGACAAAAATAAGGGTAGAACGGATGGAGGTAGTGGCAATACTGTCCTACTAGCCTAGAAGAGCATGGTTCTCAAACGCTCTGGAAATGGGCGTAGAAAAACCCGTGGGTGTTACCAAGCAGGTTGGCTGTATTGCATCAAGGGCCACTACTCAATCCGAATCTATCTTGCATCAATTTGACAGTTTGGAGGTTGAGCGGAAATACCTGGGAAAAAAAAAGTACTTTCTGATCAGGTAATTTAGGTCATGCTACAGGCTAATTTAATAATCTTCTGACAAAAGTCCTATAGAATCTGGAAAACTATTATTTCCTGGACAGGAACTAAGTTTTATATTATGATAGCAGCGACTTCACAGGTCATACAGTTCTTGCATGATGGCTTTATGAAAGGACTAGCCGTATCGTTGATAAAGGTACAAATATCTGCCCTAACTATCCTTCTGGTATGGAGACTAGTGGAAGAACACTTAATTAAAAGATTGTCAAGCAATAAAAATAATTTGTCCACAGATTACATTATTTATAGCCCTGTGGGATCGAAATTTAGTATTGAATGCCTTATTGTCATCTTCGTTTGAGCCCTTACAGAAAGCTTCTCTGAAATACCTGACCTGAAAGGTGGTATTCTTAATTGCCGTCACGTCAGCTTTGTGGGCAGAAGAGCCTTTTTTAAATATCATGCCAGACAGACTTTTTGCTAAAAGTAGTATCCTCATTCCACCTGAACCAGGAGATCACATTACCATCTTTCTTCTCACAAAAAATGAGTAGGAAAAGAAATTACATACATCACATCTTGTAAGAACAGTGTCTATTTACCTATTCAGAGTGAAAGAATTTGAAAGATGGAACACCTCTTTGTTCTTCCAGCAGGAATAAAGATACACAAAACAAACCATTGCAGGTCAGATTAGAGAATTATCTTCATCTATAAGAAGGACGGATGTTAGGTACCTGAAGTTCTTAAGGCACACTTTCATCTAGGTCAGTGTTGACCTCAAGGACTAGGCTTTGGGATCGGTAAAGGACATCTGTGGAGCAGCAGCTTGGTCCTCCTATACATACGTTCACGATTCACTATGCTTCAGATGTTTTGGAAACCCACTTTGTAAGTCAAGTTCCTCAAGGGGCAGTTTAAAAAGATAAATTATACTTTGAAGTCTTTACTGGATTTCAGCCCTCACTGTATTCTGTAAGGATAGGTTTATGTGGACACATCTTTTCATGGTGATTTCTACCTTCCAGAACCTGTTAGATGCACCTCCTCTGGCATCACCTGTCTGGAATTACTCTCAAGTACAACATAGCTGCATCCAATCCATGTTAGGTTTCATGATCGCTGGCAGCTTGGACAGAGTAATACCTAGCTAGGACGAGTCCTGTCAAGGGAAGAGCATCAAGAAGGGGATTGCCACAGTTATTGCAGGCTATAGAGTGCATTTATTTAAGGTTTGCAGTGTCTTCTGTGAGAGAAGTGCTGATTTTGGAGCGATTTCTTATATGAAAGTGACAGTTTTAGTATATGATGGAACATAGGACAGTTCTGAGAAAACAGTCACCTCTAGATGGCACGCTTGAAAAGTAAGGTTTGTGGTCAGGTTTACAACAGAAATAGAAATGACAAATTGTATTGACTTCTGAAAAAATTGTCGGCTTGATTTTTAAATGAATGACATTTTAGGTGGCAGAAGGACATTTAAGGGGCACATCCACTAGCAGATAGTGGAACGACAGTATGATTACAACTATGTAATCGTACAATCGTTCCTCATCCACTGCAGTGCCTACACTGTAGGCACCCTCCCTCATCCCTGAACATAGTTAATCTGTCTTTATCGGCAGATTGACCAGCATGTTCAGGCGATGATTGATGTTGGAAACGACCAGTGGGAGCGCGCATCGCTGGTCGTTTCCGACATTATAGTGCACGATATGTTTATGATTAATGAGCGATTGAACGATATCATCGTTCAATCGCTCTTTAATTTCGCCTAGTGGATGTGCACCTTCAGTAATACACACAAATGGTGAAAGATCCAGAGAGAATAGATAACTGTAGGAGTCATCTGCATACAGGTAATACTAAAAGGAGCTAAGTTGTCAAAATGGAGAAGAACAGTGTGATTAGATCAGATGTGGGCAATAAGCGGCCCTCCAGCTGTTGTTGAACTACAATTCCCAGCATGCTATGCAACAGTTTTTGCATGGCCAAACAGCAAAACTGGCGGGGCATGCTGGGATGTGTAGTTCTACAACAGCTAAGGGGCCACTTATTGCCCACCCCTAGATTAGATGTACTAAGCTCTGGAAAGTGATAAATTGGAGAGTGATAAAGTACCAACCGATCACTTTCCGGAGCTTAGTACATCTGCCCCTAGGACTGCACTATGTGTTATCATTATTTCTGCTGATCCATTAAGTAGATTCAAAGTCACATACATTATGAGATAATTTTGGGAGGTAGGATGAAAACACACAATAGGACAGTGTCCTGAAGACCTAGGAGTATATTTACTAAGCGGCGGATTTCCAATTTAATAATAAATGCGAAACACTTCTGGTTTTGCATTTCATATTATTGCCCTAATAAAAATCGCGCCCTACTTTCTGATGTCCTTCTGTACTTTGCACTGTGTTTGATAACTTCTATGTTTTTATTGTCTTTGTTGTGTTGTATGTTTTTTAGTTCTATGCTAGAATGTTGGCAAAACGATTAATTCATGGTTTGTCAATGTCGATGGACTCCGAAGAGACAATGATCAATAAATTAAAGGTAATATTCAGTTTGTTTGTTCTTCCACTTGCTACAGCAGTGTGTGTGTGTGTGTGTGTGTGTGTGTGGATAGTACTATTTTGAGAGACATAGGGCCGTATTCAATTGCTGCGAAAAGCCAAGATCCGCGAAAAGTTATCACAGATTGCAACTTTTCGCCAGTCGGAAACTTATCTCCATATTCAATTCGAAATACTTTTCGCCTATGTGGAAACTCAATGCAATGTAATACGCAAAAAAGATTTGCCTCTGAATAGCAGGAGAAAAGAAGTGCATTTTTTTTATTTTGGGGTACCAAGGTGGTGAAACCACTCAGAACCCTTGGGACAGCCCCACAAAGGACAACTGTGTCAAAATATCCCTAAAAAAAAAGTGGGTTACACCCCAAAAAAGTACTCCCACAAATTCAAAGTGGGTTTTTTTTATTGCAGGTGTTTGCTTTAGGTGCTTTTTTTAAAACTTCACTTTAGCGACTTTAAATTATGCTAGCACCCATTTTGAAGTACCCCAAATTTGACAGGACTACTTGTTTTCTCCAAAAAATTCTGCTTAATGCTATTCTTCACCACTTGCAAATATGCTAATTTGAAGCTATTGACACAACTTAAGTACCCCAAATAGCTGTATTAGGGCTATTCTGGCACATCTACATTGATCCCCAATGTTAGTGCATCATTTTGGGGATGTCGAGCTGGTTTCCCCAATTCTGACAGCACTTTTTGCCTGTTTTACATTCACCGGGAAGCGTTTTCGCGTCTTTTGGAATTGAATACGGCAAATAGCGGGGGCGCGCACGAAAAGTTTTTACGGCCAAAACATGTGATGATGGCAAAGTATGGCATGCAAAACTTTTCTGCAGGTGTGAAACTAATTGAATACGGCCCATAGTAGTACAAATAGCAGATGTAGCAGGGTTACACTGTCTAAGGCTCCAGGCAGAGAGGAAGACAACTTGTGGCCTATCAGCTGTTATACTTTAATTCAACACATTCTCTGCCGTTCTTGGGGCATGCAGAGCATTCTGGGTGTTATAGTTGCACAGCAGCCAGAGGTACAGAGTTTGATGAAGTCTGTGGTACGGACAATGAAGCTGGTCTGGAAGTTAGGCTGGATGCCCACCCACGTGATGTGAAAGAAGCAAAGGGTTATAAATACACACTAAATGTTACTTGGACACCGACCTTAGAATTGCTTTTTTGGCGTGTGTGTTTTTCCTGCTGTAAAATGGCCTGCACTGCTTACACAGGACCTCTGAGAGAATCAGGCGCCAGATGTATGAAGCTCTGGGAAGTGATAGAGTGGAGAGTGATAAATGACCAGCCACTCAGTTCCCAACTGTTATGTTACAGGTTGTGTTTGAAAATGACAATTAGGAGCTGATTGGTTGCTCGTTTATCGCTCTCCACTTTATCACTTCCCAGAGCTTAATACATCTGCCCCAGTGTTTGTACTATGGGTTTTGTTTTCCTGGTTGCAACGGTGTTTCTACTTTTGTTTTTCCCTGGTTTCCTTGATTTGAGCCTGTTTCAGGGTAATGTTAAGGTATAGGTTTTCCACTTTTTGATTTTTTTTGAATAGAATTTCCTTTTCAGCTTAGAATTTTGTTGTCTGTAGTCAGTTATGTTCGCTCTCCTGTTATGTAATAACCACATCATTTTAAGTGCAAATTTTGACCAGGGAAAAAAACCAGGTATGAACCAGAAAATCTGACCGTTTCAAAGTGGAAACATTGGGGAGAATGTCTGTAAACTGGACAGTAGCCAAATTGAATACCGGGTTCTTCCCGTGCTTTGAATAAGATTGTAATAATATGTGTCATACTACTGTTTTCAATCAGTTTCAAATAATCCCAACCTGCAGTCTTGCGTTTTGTTGTTGTTTTCACCACCACGAAGTTTGATCGACAAGTAGAGAATGGACGGCGGGTGATATGAATGTGACCGGGTCAGTTTGTGCAGCAAGTAACACATAGCATATTGTTACAGCAAGCGTGTGGGTACGAGTTCACCAGCAAGCTGCATCGAATGTATACAGATATGAGCGTCAGCACTGATCTCAACAACAAGTTTAACAACTTCATCAAGAATCAAGACACTGTTATAGACCTGGGTATCAGCTTTCAGATATATGTATTACAGGTGAGTGTAAATAAAATGCAAGTACATTTAAATGTTCTTCTAGAACTTTACTCACAGAGATTCATTTTTTAGGAAATCAATGAATTTTCTGTTTGTTCGAAAAGCATGTGAATACACAACTTGTGTTTATAAGCCATTGGTGTTACACAAATAAAGCAAATTATTGCCATGTTTTATTATGTAAAGAAATCAAGGGTGCACCCCGCTCACAAGAGCTTACAATCTAAAGGGGATAGAGTGGACACACTAGGGAAACTTGAATTTACCGTAATTGATTAAGCTCTCTCTTGTCTTTCCATAAACATGTTTCCCAGTTGGAATTTAGAAGTTTATCTTTGCCTGTTTATATCTAGTCAGAGTACATATTGGCGATAACACAAAATAAATAATTACTTTCTCTATATGTACATGTCATGCTTGATTTCCTTTAACGCAGTCACTGCCCATTCTGGTCATATGGTGGTTTGTCAGCAAAGTAAACAGTGTGTGTTTCAGGGGATGTTGGACCTGGAGAAGCTGACTGCATGACTCAGCAACCAGATAGAATGGAGGAAGTAGTAAACCTATACTTACATAGAAAAGATGGAGAGAAAAATGGAGAAAGTAGTCTTTCAATGGGGTGCACAAGATTTTTGTTTCTCCACTGTATAAAATATAACATATTATTAATTACTGTTCAATACAAGTGGAAATATCAAAATGGCGAAATAAAACAAAATAGTGAAGTCGGACATGTTAAAGCTGTGCAATGTCACAGACCAGTGTTTAGTGTGGACCTTACTTGTGTATAAATATTGGGCTTATCACGGCTTAAATATAGCGCCTAAATTATATATCAATGAGGCCCATACTTCAATATATCTAGAGAATTGTCATGAATTATGTTGAATATTAATTTTACCCAATGAATGTGATATATTAAGGTAGCTATAAACACTTTACTTGGCTTACAACTGAGCTGTAGCTATGAACATCTAATAAGTTAGTCTTTAGGTTGTGTATATCCCTATTTAATATGTTAAAGTTTGTGTTTGTTGTATTATTAATCAGAATTAGGAGCTCTAATTATTACACTCCATTCCACATACTTTCCCAGACATAATGTTATTCTTTTGCAACTATTATGCATAAAGCAACAATTCAATTACCCTTTATTTAGGGCTATTTTTTTTAATTTAGAGTGGTAATTCACATATTACATCTTAGAGATTTATTTTCCTGAGTAAAGAACGGTACTTTTTGTATATTCGTATATCACACATGGGATGCTGACAGTCAGAATGCCGACAGCAGTTTCCTGACAGATTTCTGTAAGTATTCTAACCCTAACCCTCTGCTAACACAGCCTAACCCTAACCATCCCCCTAGTGCCTAAACCTAACTCTGATACTTACCGTTGGGATTCCGGATCTGGTATTCTGACCTTCAGCATCCTGACTGTCGGGATGCTGACTTCATCCTTCACACACAGCAAAAATTACACAGACTCTAATATAGGAGTCTTATTTCCAGTACTCCATTCAACATGTCTCCTAGCCACAGTGCGACTGATGATATGATAATATTAGATAGACAAACTAGGTATTTACCCATGAGGATGGGCTAATTATATAATTCAATTAAATGATTTTTACACATCATACAATGCCATCTTCTTGCATGTAGTATTCCACTACTCTTTCAGTGTGTGTGCTTTAATATTCTTGCTTGGAATTGAAACCCAGATTAGTTATATAGTTACCGATGTGTAGTTCTCGGTTATATGTAAGCCTGAGTGTTTATATCCTTAACCGTGACTTATGTGCTAGGGCAGGGGTGGCCAACCAGTCGGAGACAAAGAGACAAAAAAATATATGTAGTCAATCGAAAGAGCCGATAGCATGCGCACAGGCAGAAAAAGGGGCGTGGCCTATCTGTCACAAGGTCACGCCCCATGTTTGTGCGTACGCCTTTGGTTATTTGCAGGAGCATGACCTTGTGTCACACCCCCATTTTTAGTCATGCTGGGGGCGAGCCCAGGACATTAAAAATAAACATTTTACATAATCTTCCCAATATACATTTTTCACTGTTGAAGTGATAGAAAAAGCCAGAGCAACATAGAAAACATTGAAATAGCCACGTTGACATAAAATACATATTGAAATCCAGAACCACATAAAATACATTGAGAATGCCAGTGCCCATTATGCTGTGCTCCTTGTATTTGTGCCCCTTCTGCAATGCCCCCTGTAGCTGTGCCCCTTCTGCAATGCCCCCTGTAGCTGTGCCCCTTCTGCAATGCCCCCTGTAGCTGTGCCCCTTCTGCAATGCCCCCTGTAGCTGTGCCCCTTCTGCAATGCCCCCTGTAGCTGTGCCCCTTCTGCAATGCCCCCTGTAGCTGTGCCCCTTCTGCAATGCCCCCTGTAGCTGTGCCCCTTCTGTAATGCTCCTGTAGCTGTGCCCCCTCTGCAGTGCCCCCTGTAGCTGTGCCCCTTCTGCAATGCTCCTGTAGCTGTGCCCCCTGTAGCTGTGCCCCCTGTAGCTGTGCCCCCTGTAGCTGTGGCCCTTCTGCAATGACCCCTGTAGCTGTGGCCCTTCTGCAATGACCCCTGTGGCTGTGACCCTTTTGCAATGCCCCCTGTGGCTGTGACCCTTTTGCAATGCCCCCTGTGGCTGTGACCCTTTTGCAATGCCCCCTGTGGCTGTGCCCCTTTTGCAATGCCCCCTGTGGCTGTGCCCCTTCTGCAATGCCCCCTGTAGCTGTGCCCCTTCTGCAATGCCCCCTGTAGCTGTGCCCCTTCTGCAATGCCCCCTGTAGCTGTGCCCCTTCTGCAATGCCCCCTGTAGCTGTGCCCCTTCTGCAATGCTCCTGTAGCTGTGCCAATTATGCTATACCCTCTGCAGTTGTGCCCCTTCTGCAATCCTCCCTGTAGCTGTGCCCATTAAGCAATGCCCCATTAGTTGTGGCCCTTATGCCCTTATGCAATGCCCCCTGTACTGTGCCCATTATGCAATGCCCCCCCAGTAGGTGCCCCTTCTGCAATGCCCCCTGTAGCTGTGTCCATTAAGCAATGCCCCCTGTAGCAGTTCCCCTTCTGCAGTGCTCCCTGTAGTCGGGCCCCCAGCACTAGCTCCCCCCCCCCCCCCCCCCCCATGAAGAAACTTACCTTTGTGCTGGCACAGCTCCACGGCGTCAAGACTCCCGAGTCCCGCCGCGCCGTTGCTGCTGCTTCTTCTTCTGCCGCCTGCTGGACCTGTAATAGTGCCCCCGGTAGTAAGCTCCCTGTAATGGTGTCCTCAGTAGTAAGCTCCCTGTAATAGTGCCCCCAGTAGTAAGCTCCCTGTAATAGTGCCCTCAGTAGTAAGCCCCTTCATACAGTGCCCCCAGTCGTAAGCCCCTTGAAATGGTGCCCCCAGTCGTAAGCCCCTTGAAATGGTGCCCCCAGTCGTAAGCCCCTTGAAATGGTGCCCCCAGTCGTAAGCCCCTTGAAATGGTGCCCCCAGTCGTAAGCCCCTTGAAATGGTGCCCCCAGTCGTAAGCCCCTTGAAATGGTGCCCCCAGTCGTAAGCCCCTTGAAATGGTGCCCCCAGTCCTAAGCCCCTTGAAATGGTGCCCCCAGTACTAAGCCCCTTGAAATGGTGCCCCCAGTACTAAGCCCCCTCTAAGTGTGCCACGCGCGCACACAAAAAAAAAAATACTTACCTTAGGCCACGATCCTGCGTCCGCTGCCGTCCTTCCGGAACTATGAGACAGACATCATGACGTCTCTCCCATAATGCCCGTAGGGGGAGCCGTACGCCGGAGCTCAGGAGTGAGCTCCGGCTGCCACTGCAGGGAGTCGGGCTTCCGCCGGTAACATTTCAGCGGGCGCCCGGCAGGTGCTTCCCTGTGGGGGTGGGGCTTGGAAATCCCGGTTGCCAGGACTAAAATCTTAGTCGCCATGGCGACCTGGCGCCTGGGATTTGTCGACCCCTGCTCTAGTATATATCGGGAGGATGACTTTAGTCAGATTGAATGATGACCAGTATAGCACTCACAATCATTTATTTCTACTTCAGGGTTCATAGGGGTCCACAGGGTATAGCTGGATCCTGGATCCTCGGGCACCACGGAGTTAAAGCTTTTAGCTGCTCCCAGGATGCACTTGGGTCCAACCTCCCCCATACCCCGCCCCCGAGCCACAGGCACCTCAGTTTTAGATGGTGCCCGGCCGGAGTCGGGTCACCCTGCGGGGGGGGCTGCAGGAGCAGCCCCCTAAAGCTTTTTATCTGTACTAGCCGGACTCTGGCTTCCCCCGGGACTGCTGCCGGAAGACGCCGGGGAGATCAGGTAAGCCGTGCACCGCTGATTAGCGGCGGTGCGCGGGTTCCTTTTAAATGCAGTCCCATGCCCCCGGTCTAGGGGACAGACCGGGGGCACTAGCGGTGGCGGCGGGCCCCCCCTCCAGCGGAGGCATACCCCGCCAGACCACTAGACCACCAGGGTTAATATCGTGGCAAGCGGGATGCCGGCAACCCGGGGGTTAATATGCTAGCCAGGGGAGGAAGCCTTCCCTGTCAGCGGCTCCTCCCCTCAGCTCAGCGCGCCTTTCAGCTCGGAGTCTGGCGTCGCTGAGCTGCAGATTCCTCGGCCACTCCTCCTCTGAGGTCTCCAGCGGCCATTTTCTTACTGGCAGCGTGGATACTCTCAGGGAGCACGCGGACCGGTCCCCCTGTGTACCTCTCCCCCGACAAGGACAGTGTACACAGCGCTATAGCCCTCCCAGACACTGAATCTGGGAGGTTGATTGTAGTGGAAAGGTGCAGTGAGTATATCTTCCTGCATGGTATGTGACTTTTGCTAGTGCTGCCTGTCTGTGTCTTTTTTTTTTTTTTTTTTTTTTAATATTTTTTTTTTTCATAATAGTTTTTATTGAAAGTTTAATACAAAGAAATGGGGATACAGAAGGAAAAAGAAGGGAAAAGGGGTAAGCCAGACATATAGCATATCACAATATAAATCAATCGATCTTGGTCCTTGTACATATAATTGATACTTAAACTTTTTAGGACAAGAAAAATGTTTTATAAAACACTTCACAACACATATAGACAAAATACTAAATATTCAGTTAATGGAGCTGCCCCGGATCTGCGTGAGGTGAACAGAGAACACCGGGAACAACCGGAACACTATAAATGGTGGAATGGCCTTGTTTTTCCCTATATTCTCCCCATTTAAACCATTTCATATGGATGGAATTGACGGAGGAGGAGTATTTCTCACCTGTTGTTTCAAAAACAAAATGCTTATGGATCTTGTTTTCTATGATTGTGATGTTGGGGAGAGAGGCTGTCTTCCACCCCTGAGCAATTGTAGCTTTTGTAGCAATCAGCACATGACCCATAATATATCTCTCGCCACGTGATAATTCCCCAGGATAGAAGTGGAATAAGGCAACTAGAGGCTCCGCCTGAATAGTTACACCAACTATTTTACTAATCATAAAAAATACTGCATTCCACAAGGGGCGAAGTAGAGGACAGGACCAAAAGACATGAAAGATGTCTCCCACCAAACCACAACCTCTCCAGCAATATTGCGAGACAGAGGGCCAGATCTTATGCAGCCTTTCAGGAGTAAAATATGCTCTCTGAAGTAATTTGTAATACATTTCTGAATGGTTGATACATTTGGATATAGTAAAACTGGAACGAAAAATAATATTCCAGTCCTCATCAGAAAGGTTCACAGCCAGATCCCTCTCCCATTTAAGCCGACACGGAAGTTTCCCTTTTTTTTTTAACATTAACATTATCTGATACTGATACCAGCAAGATATACCACCTTTGTGATTAGAGGATCGTAGGCGAGTCAGCAGCAGTGATGGGAAGGCAGGTTTTTTAAGTGGAGAAGGGAGGTGACTGTGCAACCAATGTCTCAGCTGTAAATATTTATGAAAGTCCTGCCTCGTTAAACCAAATTGCGTTTGAAGGGACACAAAAGAAGCCAAATCCTCCCCCGCGAATACATCCCCCAAAGAAGAGAGGCCCACCTTCGCCCAGGAACCTAAGTGCATATCAGGGATCAAATTGGCTATTGATCGGAGAGACAGATTAGGAGAAGGCAGGGAAATCTCTTCATCTAAGGAAACACAGGTATGCCAACATACTATTGTAGTCTGAACTGCTTTACAGAATCCCGGTCTGAAGGAGATTTCAGAAGAGGGCAGCCAGAATAGATCAGGAAGGGGAAAGGGGCGCATAAGTTCCCTTTCAATAATTACCCAGGGTTTGGGAGAGTCTATTATGAACCAGTCCCTTGCCTGGCTAAGTATACATGCTGAATGGTATCTCTCCAAGTCTGGGAAGGCCACTCTGCCTGTCTCCTTAGAGAGGGAGAGGGTATTTCTCGCTATTCTGGGTTGATTCCCCTTCCAAATATATTTAGTTAGTATTTGGTAAAATTTGTTACATATGGATTTGGATAGGGGTCTAGTAATGGTCCGAAATAAATACATTAGTTTCGGGAGCAGCACCATTTTTGCAGCTGCAATCCTTCCTAGCCAGGACACCTCATGTAGCATCCATTCTTTTGTTAAAGTTTCATAAGCTTTCAAGAGGGGCCCAAAATTACAATCAATAAGATCATGGTCTCTAGCTAAATGCACCCCCAGATATTTGAGGGACCTAGATTTCCATGTATATCTATACGTCTCCTGTAGTTTCTCCAAAATTACAGTTGGGATGTTAAGAGGGAGGGCTTCTGTCTTTGCTGTGTTGAGTTTGTAAAAGGACACTGCTGCGTATTGATCCAAAATGGCATGCAATGCTGGAAGGGACTCTTCTGGGTGGAGTAAACACAGTAAAATATCATCTGCGAATAAGTTTATTTTATGGGAGAAACCTCCGAGCAAGGGACCATGTATGGATTTGAGGGTTCTGATCATCTCCGCCAGAGGTTCAATGGCAAGCGCAAAGATGAGTGGCGAAAGTGGGCACCCCTGACGTGTGCCGTTGGTTATGTCAAATTTGTCAGATAGACAACCGTTTACAAATACCTTCGCAGAAGGGCAAGTATATAGGGCCGAAATGGAATCTAAAATACCTCCCTGGAAACCGAAACTGTGTAAAACCTTCATCAAATAACCCCAGTGCAGGCGGTCAAACGCCTTTTCGGCATCAAGCGATAGGATCAATAAAGGCTCCCTACGGTAGTCATAATATTCTATAATATTGAGAACTCTACGTGTATTGTCTGGGGCTTGCCTATGCATCACAAATCCGACCTGATCCGGTTTAATGAGAACCGGCAACAGCCGAGACAGGCGACTAGCAATCACTTTGGCAAACAACTTGACATCTGTGTTCAGCAAAGCAATAGGTCGGTAATTAGCTACAGCATTAGGGTCTTTGCCGGGTTTTGGTATGGCAATTATACGTGCCTCCAGCATTTCTTCAGGGAATTGCTTAGATTCCGTTGCTTCACCGAACACAGACAACAAAACCGGAGCCAGCTCAGCTTTAAATGTTTTGTAAAAGTTGGCAGAATAGCCGTCCGGACCTGGAGCCTTATCTGATTGCATTTTGCTAATGGCTACATCTATTTCCTCCAGAGTCCAAGGAGTGCTAAGGGACAGACAAGCCTCAGAAGACAATTTCGGGAGAGAAAGCCCACTCAAGAATTGCTCAATAAGGGCTGCCGTTGGTTGGGCAATATTGGGGTCAACTTTGAGGTTATAAAGTTGCGCATAATAGGTTGCAAAAGCATTAGCTATCTCTACAGGGTCCGATACTTTAGCCCCATGGTGATTGTAGATTCTCTGTATCTGCCCCCTAGCCCTTCGTCCACGTAATTTATTAGCCAACAGTCGACTTGCTCGATTACCAAATACATAGAACTTTTGATTTAATCTGGCAATATTACGCTGTACTTCTCTAAGTGAGAAGACATTCACCCTTTCTCGAGCATTGTGTCTGTGTCTTTTTTCTACTTACTGTCAGCCTGTACCTATCCCTTTCCTTCTCCTACAAGCCCTACAGGTGTGCGGGGGAAGGGTGTTTCTACTGACCTCACCTATATAGATCACGTATTTGTGAGGTCCGTCACATACAGTTGTGTGCTACACGGTGCCAAGATTTGGCGGCAGCATCTTCGGCTTTTCAGTCGATGTTGCACACTGACGTGCCCTCCAGGGCGTCTAAACGCTCAGTCATGGCACAGGCTGCGCATCTTTCGGATTCTGAGGGGTTCTCGGATGATGGTGAGGTACAGGATGACTCAGCCTCAGATGCCTCAGTCCAGGAGGTAGACACTAAGTCTTCCATCAATGTGCGGGCTCTGGTTAAGGCGGTGCGGGCTATTCTTCTGATTGAGGATGAGGCACCCGCTCCCAAGTCAAGGTATCCTAGTTTTAAAAAGGCTAAGGTTACTTCTACAGCGTTCCCCTTGTCTGATCAGTTGACTGATCACATGGCGGTGGCCTGGCAGACGCCCAGTAAGCGTTTCCTGCCACAGAAACGCTTGGCGTCCAATTATCCATTCCCGGAAGCGCATTGTAAGAAATGGGAAACTCCGCCTGCAGTTGATTCCCATGTAACACGCCTCATCAGGAGTGCTACTTTGCCATTGCCGTCTATATCCTCGCTGAAGGATCCTACGGACAGGAAGGTGGAGACTTGTCTAAAGTCTATTTATTCTCTCTCAGGGGCTGTAGCCCGGCCGTCCATGGCCATCTCCTGGGTGGCCAAGGCCATTGAGGGGTGGGCCAACGCCTTGGAGGACACGTTTACGGATGAATCTCCGGACGTCCAGAGGGCGTTGTTAGGACAGATGAGAGATGCCACCTCCTACATTGGAGAAGCATCTTTGGATGCTAGCCTGTTGACCTCTAGGGTTTCGTCGGCAGCAGTGTCTGCTCGTAGATCCTTGTGGTTGCGGTCTTGGAGAGCAGACGCGGATTCAAAGAAAGGCTTGGAGGCCTTACCTTTTAATGGGGAATTACTATTTGGTCCGGACCTGGACAAAATAGTAGATACCCTGGCAAAATCCAAGTCAGCCTTCCTCCCTTCAGCTACTACACCTGCTAAGGTCCGGAGCTCGGCATTTCGTTCCTTTCGGGTTCAGGGCAAGGCAAAGGGTCAGTCCTTCCCGAGGCAGTCCGCACCCAAGACCGCCTCAAAGCCAAAGAAGCAAGCCTGGAGTGCTAGGCGCCCTTCTTCCAAGCCAGAAGATAAGCCTTCTGCGTGATGGGACGGGCCTCCCTCTGGGGGACCCCAGAGTGGGAGGCCGACTTCTTCAATTCGCCCAGTGCTGGCACAATACCACCACGGATGCCTGGGTGCGAGAAGTGGTCTCCCAGGGGTACGCCCTGTCTTTTCGGCACAGGCCGCCTTGCCAGTTTTTTTGCACAAGTCCTTCTCAGGACAAAACCAAGGCCTTGCAGGTTCAGGAAGCCATAGAGGCCTTGCTGACGGCGGGGGTCATTATACCCGTACCACAGTCTCAACATGGGATGGGGTATTACTCTACGCTGTTTCTGGTGCAGAATCCCAATGGCTCTCATCGCCCCATCCTCAATTTGAAGTCCCTGAACAGGTTTCTCAGGGTTCCCAAATTCAGGATGGAAACTTTGCGTTCCATCATACTGGCGATGGAACCGGGGGATTATATGGTCTCCCTGGATATCCAGGACGCCTACCTCCATGTGCCTATAGCAACATCGCACCAACGGTTTCTGCGGTTTGCTATTCTCCACAACCACTACCAATTCAGGGCTCTACCCTTTGGTCTCTCCACGGCACCAAGGGTATTTACCAAGGTGATGGCGGTCATGGCGGCTCACCTTCGGAGCCAGGGGATACGGTTGCTACCGTATCTAGACGACCTCCTCTTGCTGGCAAGCTCCCCGGAGGTACTGATCCAGCATCTCCACCTGACGGTCGCTTGTCTACAGGCGCACGGCTGGTTGATCAACTGGAAGAAATCCTCCCTCATCCCATCACAACGGATGGTTCATTTGGGGGCCCTGCTGGACTCTCGTCAGCAACGGATTTTTCTGACTCCAGAGAAGGTCTCCTCCTTACAGCTGCGGATTCACAGTTGTCTGAGCAGTGGCAGAGTGTCGGTGCACTCAGCGATGAGAGTTTTGGTGTCCATGGTGTCGGCATTCGACATGGTGGAGTTTGCCCAGTTCCATTCCAGGCCCCTGCAGGGGCTGATTCTTTCAGAATGGAACGGATTGCCACACAGGATCCGCTCTCAGATGCTGGTGTTGTCCTCGGAGGTGCGTCTGTCCCTAGCCTGGTGGCTGCAGACAGCGCATCTCCTGGAGGGGCGCCCCTTTTGGATCCCGGAATGGGTTCTGCTCACGACAGATGCCAGTCTCCGGGGTTGGGGGGCGGTGATAGGCTCCTTGTCACTTCAGGGTCGTTGGTCGGCGGAGGAAGCGATTCTTCCCATCAACATCCTGGAACTGCGGGCAGTATACAGAGCCCTGCAGTCGTCCGGCACCGCTCTTCACGGAAGGGCCGTTCAGGTGCAGTCAGACAACGCCACCACGGTGGCGTACATCAATCACCAGGGAGGGACTCGCAGTCGAGCTGCGATGTCGGAGGTGTCCCGCGTCCTGGCTTGGGCGGAGCGCTATCTTCCAGCTCTCTCGGCAGTTTTCATCCCAGGAGTCCTCAATTGGGAGGCAGACTTCCTCAGCCGTTACGATGTGCATCCCGGGGAATGGTCGCTTCATCCAGAGGTATTCCAACTACTCGTGGACAAGTGGGGGCTGCCAGAACTGGACCTGATGGCGTCCCGTTACAATCACAAGCTGCCTGTGTACGGGTCAAGGACAAGGGACGCAGGCGCAAGTCTGATAGACGCGCTGTCGGTGAAATGGCTGTTTCAACTGGCTTACTTGTTCCCTCCGATATCTCTGCTGCCTCGGGTCCTGCGCAAGTTCAAACAGGACGGAGGCACACTGATCCTGGTGGCCCCAGCGTGGCCCAGAAGGCCGTGGTACTCCGATCTGCGGAGCCTGTCCATCGACGCTCCGTACCTCCTACCTCAACGGCGGGACCTGTTGTCTCAGGGGCCCTGTCTTCACCCGGATCTGGGTCGACTATCTTTGACGGCGTGGCTCTTGAGACAGCCGTCCTGAGGTCTCGGGGCTTTTCTAGCTCCGTTATTACCACCATGCTGAGGGCGCGCAAGCCTGCTTCCGCGAGGATCTATCACAGAGTGTGGCACACTTACTTTCAGTGGTGCGAGGCCAGAAACTATGATCCCCAGGTGTTCCGAGTTTCGCGTATTCTGGCTTTCCTTCAGTCCGGTTTGGACTTAGGATTACGTCTTTCTTCACTGAAGGTACACGTGTCTGGTCTGTCGGTGTGGTTCCAGCGCAGGATCGCTGCTATGCCGGACGTACACACCTTTTTCCAGGGTGTTTTGAGAATCCAGCCTCCCTTTGTGCCACCTGTGGCCCCGTGGGATTTGGCGGTGGTTCTTAGGGCCTTACAGGGTCCTCCTTTTGAGCCCTTGGAGTCAGTGGAGCTCAAGTGGCTAACTTTTAAAACAGTTTTCCTCTTGGCAATTGCTTCTGCCAGGAGGGTTTCAGATTTGGGGGCGCTTTCTTGTCGTCCCCCTTTTCTGATTTTTCATCAGGACAGAGCGGTGCTTCGCACTCGTCCTGATTTCCTGCCTAAGGTGGTTTCCAGGTTCCACATTAATCAGGAAATTGTTGTACCAGCCTTTCAGTCACCTGATCTTTCGGCTGGGGAGACTTCCTTAGACGTTGTAAGGGCACTCCAGGTTTATGTGGACCGGACTAGTTCTGTGAGGAAGTCGGATTCTTTGTTTATCCTCTTTGGTTTTCACAAGAGGGGTTGGCCTGCCAACAAACAGACTCTAGCCCGTTGGCTTCGTTGTTATTATTGAGGCTTATATGCAGGAGGGTTTACCTGTTCCAGCCTCGGTTAAGGCTCATTCCACTCGGTCCGTGGGCCCTTCTTGGGCTGCTAGCCGTGGCGCCTCTGCTGTTCAGCTCTGTAAGGCGGCCACCTGGTCTTCCATTCAGACCTTTTTGAGGTTCTATGCGTTTGACACCTTTGCCTCTCAGGATGCATCCTTTGGGCGCCGGGTTCTCCTATCAGCACAGGAGCGTCCCCGCCCTTAGTTGGACTGCTTTGGGACATCCCCAAGGTCACCCTGTGGACCCCTATGGACCCTGAAGTAGAAAACAAGAGATATGGTAAGAACTTACCTTTGTTATCTCTGTTTCTACGAAGTCCATAGGGTCCACAGGGCACCCGCCCTGACGCACCTGGCTTCATATGGGCTCTGTGACTGGTCACCGGTTTTCCGTCTCCCATTTCTGTGAGTATGGTTCTTGTGTGTTCCAGTCTTCCTTCTCTCTGTTTCGTCTCCTCCTCCGGCCTGGGCTGCTTACCAACTGAGGTGCCTGTGGCTCGGGGGCGGGGTATGGGGGAGGTTGGACCCAAGTGCATCCTGGGAGCAGCTAAAAGCTTTAACTCCGTGGTGCCCGAGGATCCAGGATCCAGCTATACCCCAAGGTCACCCTGTGGACCCTATGGACTTCGTAGAAACAGAGATAACAATGGTAAGTTCTTACCATATCTCTTGTTATTAGTGCATGGTTTTCAGATCAATCCCCACATAATTTTGTTTTCTGCATATAGTAGATCTAACTTTGTACTCTAGTTCATGCCATATTGTATAGAAATATAATATTTCATGATTAGCCGTGAGTAGGATGCCTGAAAACCTTGGTTAGTAAATGTTTAGCAGAGGATTTTCAAGAGGGTATCAGTACTGCTGGTTGAGCGTTAGTCTGAATACATTTTAACTTTACCCCGTATTCAATTTGAAGGACTTTCCACCTAGGCGGAAAGTCAATGCAATGTACCAGGCAAAAAAGTTTCACCTATGAATAGCAGGCAGAAAAAAGTACAGAATTGGGGTTTTGGGGTGCAACGTTGCGGGAACCCCCCTGCAGCCTTCAGATAGTCCCCCAAAGGTAAACGGTGTCAAAAAAAAAAAAAAAAAACACTTAAGTACCCCCAAAAAATAACTTTGAAAAAGGGGGCGAAAAAAAAATTGGGGGGGCAAAGTTGAAAACTAGCGAACTTAACTCTGGTGGGGTCCCCAAGTATGCCCCAAGTGTTTTTTTGATTGCAGGTGCTTGCGGCAGGTGGATTTTTCACGATTTTTATAACTACACTTTAGCAACTTTTAAATATGCAGACCCCCATTTTCAAGTACCCCAAATTTGCTGGGAGTAGTTATTTTTAGAAAAAAATACCCCTGAATACTATTCTGCACCACGTATTGAAAAACGCTATTTAGCAGCTATTGAGCCTGTTTAAAATTCCCAAATACCTTCAGCAAGCCAAATCGGGGGTATCATAGTGAACCCCCCATGTCAGAGCATCTATTGGGGGGTGTCAGACTTATTTCCCCAAATCTGACAGAACTTTCCGCCTGTTTCAGTTTCGCCGGGTGCCGTTTTCGCGTACTTTCATATTGAATCCGGGGTAAAGCGTGCAGGCGAAGTAGGCGGAAAGTCCGGGCTGCGAAAAAGTATTGTGGCTCATACTGAAATACGGCTCTAAGTCTTTCATGTTAATGCATGGTATCCAGATCTAAAATTGCAACATTGTATTTACCACCACAGAATACAATCAAATCTCTCTAATCCGCTATTATATTATAAATTGTAATATGTTAAATTTGCCCTAAATACATGTTTAAAGTATGCTTGTCCAGGTGTGTCAGCCTACTGACAAATCAGCGAAAAGCGAATTAGGAGCCTCCAAGGTTAGATAGAATTTAGGGGGTCATTCAGAGTCGGTCGTGAGCGCTCGCAACCGACTCGATGTTGCCCCACTGGGCATGCGCACGACGGAGCCAGCTCCATTGTGCGCTTGCGCGAGACCCGGCTAGCGACTGAAGCTCCGTCGCTAGGGGTCTCGCAGCAGACGGGGCGAGCTGTCTGGTGAGTGACAGCTCGCCCCGTTTGGGAGGCGGGCAGGGGGCGTGCCTGCCCAAACGGAGGCGTTCCCGCCGGAACGCTTGCCGTTTGGGGGCGGCCCCACTGACATCATTGCTGATGTCAGTGGGCAGCTTCCTGCTCGATCAGAGCAGGAAGCTCCTTTGGGCTTACGAGTGCCCAGACCCAACCTTAGGATCTGGTCGTAAGCCCCGGTGGTCAAGACCATCGAGACCATCACCCATGTCGGTCGCTAGAGCTGTGGGTGTTAACCCACAGCTTAGCGATTGACAAGGAGGCGGTAGTTCAGGATGCAAGTGGCCTCCCTGATTCAGTGCGACCGCTTGCAACTAACGACCGCCTCTGAATGAGGTCCTTAGTGTGTTCCTGAATATTACAAGTGTCCAGCAGACCGTCAGTACTGACACTGGTTTCTGCAGGCCGTTATACAGGCATGGACAGGCATACTGATGTCAGTTGGTGGGGCAGCCAGTGCGCAGAAACCTTGCTCAGGCCAAGCTTTTCGTGTAATATCGAGCGGATGGATCCCAATGGGGTGCCCATCTCATTCTCTAACTGGGTCACCTTGGCGTCCACCTCAACTATGGTCCGCATGACAGCAACGTTGTCCTTGGTGATGGCGGACACAGGACGGCAACAGCACACCTAGTCTTCCAGGGATCATTTCTTCTTCTGGGTCCACAACTATTACTTTGGGGTATGTGGATGTATCCAGGCACCAAACCGTTAATACAAGCTCTCAGCTCCCAGGATGCTCAAGGTCCTCCCCACGTATACCCCGCCCCTGGCTACAGGCAGTCAGTTGTTCTGTTTGGTGCGAGAAGGCACTGCACTGACAGTGGGACTGCTGCAGCACTCCCAGAGACAAGTTTTTGTTTTTTCCTTTTCCTGCAGTTGAGCAGGCGGCACGTGCTGTGGATCTGCTGAGCGTCTGATGGGGGACACGCGGGTCGCCTGCTCCATCTACCCCCGCGGCGCCGCGACACTGGTGTGAGGCCAGTGATTTCGGTAGGGGTACAAGGCCCTGGACTGCAACCAGGATGCAGGTAAGTGTGGTTGCGGCTGACGCCAGAGCCACGTGGCAGTCCGTCCTCTGGCGTGGAGACTGGTCGGTGGACTGCTGTAGTGAGGAGCCGGGGTAGTCTGCCTCCTACACTAGACCACCGGGACTTGATGTTCCTGACGGCCGGGAGAGCTACTGGCGGCGGCCCTGTCAGTGAGCCGGGTGGATCCACACAGGATAGGGGAGGTTTGCTCTCCCCGGCGGCCCCTCCCCCAACTCTCCTGCCCTTCTAGGTTCCCTTGTCTGGGTTGCTCCTCCCAGCCCCCAGCTACTTGAGTCAGCCAGAGACCACTCTTGGGTGCTCTCGATGGCTGTACACTCAGGAGGTTGGGTCAGTCCCCCTGTATGCCTCTCCCACGGTGACTGGTCATACAGAGCTCCATATGCTACTAGGCTCAGAGATACAAAGAATTGGCCAATAACACCAGGTGCGATAGGGTGGGTGTCCTGTGCACCCCATGGACCTCGAAGAAAAAGAGTTAACAAAGGTATGTTATACCATAACTCCTTTTTTTCCCGAGCTGGAATTCTGCAAACCACTCAAACACAATGATTCGGGACTGTGCTGCTTCCGCAAATGCAACTCTGTCGGTCAAAACTCTAGTTCTGTCGCAGACCTTTCTTGTAGTCGTAGAAAATAATGGCTCCCAAGTGGCCTCTGTTGAGCTCCATTATGAGTTTCTTGAAGGAAGTGAACAAGCTGACTTTTTCGGTGTGTAATGCTGCTTTACATATGGTTCTGTGCCATAAAATTCACAAGAACTTTAGTGTCTACTCTAACTATGCACTGCACATCTGGAAACTTATTGCCCACCCCTTGTAAATTATGTTTTATACATTTGAGCAACAGGATTATTGTGCACCCCATTGAAAGATTTCGCAATTTTTGTGTGTGTGTGTGTGTGTGTGTGTTGATTTGTTTTGGAGTAGCACCGCTAAAGAGGTAGATGATATAAAATGAGCATATGCAAGAAACCTCATATTAGGGATATCTGGTCATACAATTAATGAAGATACCTGGTACAATCCCCATCTTTGGAAATATTGGATACAGAGAAAAGATACTTGCAGACCTAAGGGGAGCCGGTAAACAAACCGATTGATGACCACCTTTACCATGCAGTATTAATGGCTTAAAGGAATAAAAATGACCTTGATATTGTTATGAAGGCTTTTATTTATAGTTGGTTTAGTTTTTGTTCACCTGTCCATCTAGCCTCTGTGTTCATGCAGTCCTACAAAATTCCTTTCATTGGTCAATGACTCATGTTCATGTTATAATTCTTATTCTATTATACATAAAAATATGCATTGATGCCAATACATTTGTGTTAAATAACATCACATAATGAAATATGGGTCACTGGGTCAATAGTAAATAGAATGTAGAAGGGTTTGGCAGCTAAGATGTGATGCAGTGATTGGAGCCTGGTATGAATGTGATAGCCACAGTCATGTGTCTATTCATACCTGACTTTTTAACGGATGAACATGGATCTGTCTGCGCCTCTATACTGTACTAAAGAATGGTTTCTATTGCAGTCAAATGTAGATTGAAACTGATAGGAGCTTTATTTTACCCTCCCCCCAACCCCATTACTTACTGCCGGGGTTCTCAGTAATTAGGATTCACAGCAGTCTTGTATGTATTTTGTGCTGTAGAATGAATCTGTCCATAAGGAATGACATTTTTTTTTATATATAAATATATATATATATATACACACTGTATAATGAAGTGGCACTCTGAGTCTTAAAAGCAGGTATATATATATATATATCTATATATATATATATATATATATCTATATATATAATGTAATGTTATCCAAAACCTGCCGGCACTCTCTCCACCATACACAATTGTTCCCGGTGCCCGGATGTAGTAAGATGTACAAAATTCAATGCAAAAATTGAATGCTAAAAACGGCACTCAGGGACTGACACGATGCAAATAAGAATCCATGTATTGATCAACGTTTCAGGGCTATACAGCCCCTTCCTAAGGATAACAGACTATACATAACATAACACACTTACCCCAATATAAATAGAGGATCCCACACCTCATATGCATAACCCCACCGTCTACGCCAGACCACGAGTCTCCACCCACTGAATGTGGTCCTCCGCACCACTTCCAGGATGCGACACAGCAGCTTCTGCTGATTAAAATATGCGGCATGTCTATATTGTGTCACAGCCGCTGACACTGTAACATCGCATACACAGCATTTTGCAGCAGATACACCCGCAGTTGCACATAGAATATAGGCATGCCACATATCATTATAATTCGCAGAAGCTGGTTGTGCGTCCTATTTGTAGTGCTCTGTGAGCAAGACCCATTTGAAGATAAAAAGTTCCTTGAAAATACTCTAGGTGTACATGCCGCCTGCCACCCCGGAGATAGCTGTGTGAAAGGTTTACTGTTGAGGCCAACAACAGCTAGAACAGTAAAACACACAGACTTTATCAATTTGCTCAGCAAAGCCAGGATGGTTTAAAGTAAAACTAACATTTATCCTGGCTGTTTATGGCTGTTACATTATACCATGTTTTTCTTCTAGAGAAACTCCCTTTTATTACTGAATTCTTCTTAGGAGCTTTGATTTACTTCTCTGGCTTTACATGTAGTATGCACTATGTAGCAGATTGGAAGTGGCATGTATTTGTTATATGCCTGCCTGTTGGTTATATTTATCCTGCAGTGTTTGACTTGCAAACTCTGCATCCAGGCAAATGTGCACCTAACTCCATCAGTCCCTTAATGTTTTCCATCAGATGGAAAGGAAAGTATTGTGTTGAACATTAATTGAGGTCTGATTGCTAGAGCATCCAACATAAGATGAAGTTTGGTGCAGTACATCTGGGACAGTTACACCGATCACTTTGAACTAGTTATGTTACATTACTGATATAGGACATATGCACTCTTCAATAGTCTGTAGCATTAGTGTTCTAGGTGATGTCTCCCTTCTCAGATGGCACAGACTCTATAGAATATGTACTTTTATCTTTTAGGCAGGCGCCTGGCCGCTGACTCAGGCCCCATCCTCCACGTTTGCTATCCCTCAGGAACTGGAAAAAAGTGTTCAAATGGTGAGTGATTCTGATACTACATATTGGGCAGCATGGTTGTGCAGTGGTAGGTGGTAATGTCTTGCAGGACTGACTGCATGGGTTTGATTCCAGCCAGGCTGTGTGGCGACTTGGTTTTCTTAAGATTCTGCAGTTTTGTTATAATTTAAAGAAATACTAGGACATTTGATCTTACCTGTTCATGTAACAAAATGACATTCACGCGTCCATACTTACCTATTTAGAATGATGGAAATGGACTGTTGACGACCACAGAGTAATTATTTATGAACAGTTATTTATATAGCAAACACATATTACACAGCACTCATACAGATAATATTGAGTCATGCTAAGGATATTGAATTAGAACCTCTATACACTCCTGCCTATACCTTCTAATATCCTGCCTATACCTTCTAATATCCTGCCTATAAACCTCTAAGGATGACGCTATTTTGCGTACGCAGTTATATAGTAAATAAAGACTCCAGACCTTGAACCTGTGGTTCCAAAGCACAAAGTGATATTTCAAGTAAAAGTACAGTCACACGCTATGATCGAAGTACAATTTAGCG
This sequence comes from Taudactylus pleione, assembly GCA_031769625.1. Lineage (NCBI taxonomy): Eukaryota > Metazoa > Chordata > Amphibia > Anura > Myobatrachidae > Taudactylus > Taudactylus pleione. The sequence goes on along the minus strand of JAUIMM010000052.1, from coordinate 2,613,861 downwards.
CAAAGAATTATACAGACCCAAGTACAGTTATACATACGCAGCACTTCTGGACCAGATGTAGGCATCAGCAAGAAACCCCCCGTCTATCAGCATTCAGCAAGAAGACTCAGACTGGGGTCACAACACACACGTTTATACTCTCACAGAAACAGACAACACAATAGCCATTGGTTCCCAAGGAGGATGCATCTGTTGCAGAGCATTTAACAGGCTGATTCAAATAGACACAGTCCAGCCTCTAACAACTGGTTGTCTCTGTCTCTGGTTTCCTGCCTCATGCACATCCTAACAGTTGGTCATATAATGTACATTTCGGTGCTTTAAGTCTCTGCGGTCCATAAGTTGAGAATGCATGTTGCGATCTCCACACTGACTATACCAGAATGCTGTTGAAAGAGTGCAGATCAGTATAATATCAAACATGACTTACTTATCATGTATTAAACCTTAGCTACCAAATAACCTTTATTTCACAGCAATTATAATAAATGAACAAACTTGAATCTTATACTTTAAAGCTTATGAGACCTTTTATGTGAATATGTACTGTGTAAGTATTTGGGGTTTGATATAAAGACGCTAGCTAACTTGGGGCAGATGCGTGCGCATGAAGCTAACAAACAGCATTTTCATACAAGATCTTATGCATTCGCTAATATGCAACTAGTTAACAGCGCAATTGTGTGTATTTTTGTGTGTATGAGAAATGGTGTAAGATGCAATCGCATGATGCTAATAGTAACATCGCCATATGTACTTAAGTGTGAGTTTAGCTAAAATGGCGCTGGGCGGCCATTTGCAAAATTTTAAGCCTGTCTTGTCTCAGCTAATTATCCAGCTTCGACAATGCAGATAATATTTAGTCAGTCCCTTCCCCCCAATGGAGATTAAAGTCTATATTCTGTACCACATGGACATATACTAGCAGTCAGAAGCCCATGAACCTATCGATATGTTTTTTTGTGTTTGCTGGGCTCTTTGTACGCTATTCTTTTCCAGGGAGACCCAATAATTACCACACTACCGGGTGAAGTAAAGGTGGAAATGGAGCCTTTCAGGTGTTATTAAGCATAAACTCGCTGCCTGCAACTTTCTCACTTCTGAAGGACAGTGGATAGCATGGTCCCTACATTACATGTCAGTATAGGAGTAATTTAGGGGTGCGAGTGGTAAATTTGGGGGATACAAAATCAATCATTTGACATCACCAAAAATTCAGTATTAGTAAATGCTGGCAATAGTCAAAGCAATGTGGGATGTAGTTTTTTGCCATTTGTGATGGAGAGTTACGGGAATTGTCCTTCACATTTTCCTTTTTTCCTTAGAGAAATCTAGACAAGACATTTCTGGCTCCTTTGAAAACTGCTGCCTTCCCCTATGCCCCCAACCTGTTTGTCTGACAGCATAGTCCTGGAAGCTTTGCAGTCAGGGAAGTTCTGGTAGGTGGGGGGATAATGCCTTGATTGCCTGGGCTCTGATCAGCCCGTCTCAATCATATGTACTGTACCTCTGCAAAGTTAGACATTTACTGAGCTCTAAGTCTGCTGCCTTGCAGATAATAAGCTTGTGTAGCACGTTGCAGGCTATCATTGAAGTCCTGTGAGGCAACTTGGCAGTGCATGTATTGCTTCTTCGATTGGCAGGAAGATAAAGACCATGACCGTTGTCATCTACAGAGGGGTTCTCTCTACACTGAGAGACAGCTCTATGTTCTGATAACTATTCTTCCTGCTTCCATTCACAACCAACTGATACCTGAGACTAGCTATGCTTATAAGAGACATCACTGTGATATGCAGACAGTACAGCTGTGCGCTTATTAATACAATCTTTATTTTGTTTTCCAGTTTGAATTATTTTACAACCAGCATTTCAGTGGCAGAAAGCTGACGTGGTTGCACTATCTGTGTACAGGTAATGGCAGTTTACTTTATGGAGTGAAACATTCTTTATTATTAGAGAACTTGTTGTTTTTATGTTTTGTGTTTGTTCTTGGAGTACTGCATGCTATACAGGATTTCAGTACCCTTAAATTATTTTAAAGTATATTGCACACATGGAAAAAAATAACCCATCACTTACAGAACACCGGACCTGTGCGCCTTGGCTATACTCTTCCCACCCCTTACTATATTGTTATTATTGCTCTTATAAATCATTCTCCTAAGTCACATAATTGAATTCGGAATTTATTACATTTAAACAAAATTATAATTTAAGGGTAAGTAAAGCATATTGCGTTGGGTGCAGCAGTTGTGGCACCCAACGCAATATGCGGTCAGGTTGTTCCCACGGCTTAAGGTTTTGTTCTAAGTAGGGATGTGCGCCGTTTTGGATCTGGATTTGGTTTTGCAAACCCATCTTCAAGTGTTTTGGTTTTGGATCTGGATTTAAAAAAAAAAAAAAGAGGTAAAAAGTTTTAAAAACTGCTAAATTCATGTAATTTATGCAATACAAAACCCGAATTCCGAACCGCAAAAAGATCAGAACCGCGACCGGATCTCTCAGGAGATCAGTCAGAACCGAGACTGATTTACCCGGATTCACGAAATTCGGGTGGATTCGGATTTCTGGAGAACTGAACAGCACATCTCTAGTTCTAAGCAACGTACTCCGGGCCTGATTCAGAGCCGGACGCTCTGACAGAGCGCTCGCTCTGAATCTGGGCCGTCCTTCTTGATTTTTAGAGCGGCCAGGAAGATGGTCACGATGGTCAAGATCGTCATTAACAAGAGTCCTTGCTGGGCAGGTATCCCACACTAACACAATTTATCTATTGGCAAACATTAGAATACTAGTTAGCAGCCCATCAAAATGATGGGACAAGTTTGAGTGTTTTAAATGGGTCACTTTTCAGTCATTTCCCCCTACAGAGGTAAGGAGCAGTGTTTATCCCTTAACATATATGGATATACAACATATATCTCTGAATAAAGCCTTATACACTATTGTATATAATACAATTTAATATCATCCACCATGGCTCCATGTGCAGTGTGGGGTGAGGATGGATCAGACATATACATACATAGAGCCGCCTGTCAGTGTCACTCAGCAGTGCTGCTGGAGTCCGTGTCCCCGCAGTGCTACTAAAAATAAAAAAATCCAGAACTCTGTACAACCATTACAGTGCTTTTCTACTTCAGGGTCCATAGGGGGTCCACAGGGTTGACCTTGGGGGGGTATAGGTTGGGAACCAAATCCGGGCACCACGCAGTTAAAGCTTTTAGCTCCCAGGATGCACTTGGGTCCACTCTCCCTATAACCCCACCCCCCAGCCAGAGGCACCTCAGTTTAAGTTGGTGCCCGGCCGGAGTTGGGTCACCGTTACTGCAGGGGGGCTGCTTAGCAGCCCCTAAGCTTAAAAGAGTTTTATTTTATTATTTTTTACTACTCTTTAGAGCGGCAGCATCAGACTGTCCAATGGACGTCTGAGCTGCCGCTCCTACACCCCGCCGGCGCTGCGACGCCAGTACAGATCTGGGGATCGCAGCGGGACCCCAGAGTCTGTACTAGCCGGGCTCTGGAGGAATCCCTGGGCTGCTGCCGGATCGACGGGGACAGGTAAGTCGCGTGGTCACCGCTTGCGGTGATCCACGTGTGAATATGCAGCCTTATGCCTCCGGTCTCTGGGGACAGACCGGAGGCGCTAGCGGTGGCGGCGGGCTCCCCCTCCATGGAGGCATACCCCGCGTGTCCACAGCCCACCAGGGATTATAGCGGCAGCGGGAGCCGGCATCCCGGGGGGTTAATTGCTAGCCAGGGGAGGAAGCCTTCCCTGTCTAGCGGCTCCTCCCCTCAGCTCAGCGCGCCTTTCAATAATACAGTCTGGCGTCGCTGAGCTGCTTCCTCCGCGGGCCACGCTTCTTCTGAGGTCTCCAGTGGCCATTTTCTCTCTGTGGTGCTGCAGAACTCTTAGGATGTCAGTGAGCCCAGTCCCCCTGCGTACCTGGCCATTTGGGTGAGAGTACACAGCGCTATAGCCTTCCCAGACACTGAATCTGGGCAGTTGAATGTAGCGACATTGTGCAGTATATTATATGTCATGCTTATGTATGTATATATATATGTCTGCATTGTATGTGACTTATGCTAGTGCTGACTGTCTGCTCTTTCTCTCACCTGTCAGTGTATATCTATCCCTTTTCTTTATCTGCCCTAATACAGGTGTACCTGGGGTGGTTCTGAGACCTCACATATATATATTTGTTAATATCTGTGAGGTTTGTCACATACTGTTGCGTGCTGCACGTTGCCATATTTTAGATGGAACTGTGAGTTGCATACGCTGATAATGGGTCCCTGCAGCTAATCTTAGCGTCAGTCAGGACCGGTATGGCGCTGCTTAATATTTCCGTCAAGATAGTCAGATATATCTGACCAGGAGATTGCACACGATACTGCACCCATTATTGCGATCCTGCAAGTCATAGCCTGCAGGAATTAGTGCGGAGGATTTTAACTCAGAAAGGTTTATGTATGCGGCACCATCTGGTGCGGGGCCCCTTGCACGACCCCCTTAAAGGGCGGTTTATTTCTCAGGATCCTCTCCTTTGAGGATCGCCGGGCGGGCCCCATTGTCGTCACTCGCTTGGAGTTACTTCACCATACTGCCCTTTTGAACTCGGGGTATCTCGCAATTTCTTGCAATTTACCCCTGTGCAACAGACTGTCGCTCCCCGCCGGGGTTTTTCACAGTACATGAATTACCTCCGATACCACATCGGTCTGTCATTCCCCTTGCAGGGATTACCACAACGGCCACCCTGGTGGATGTTGTTTTATAGAAATACTAATTGGCGTGATATACGCCCTGTGGTTACTGACCAGTGGCTCTGCCGTGAACTGGATGGTATATTCGGCTCTTTCCCTCTCACATGGGGGGAGCCGATTTCAAGTATTATTATCCCTGCTTTGGGGCTGGTAGCCAGGTTCATTCTGGATATAGAGAATGTCGATCCTGCACCTGTATCATACATCTCCCGTTTTCTGCCCAGCGGGTGGATCTCATAGCGGGAGTCTGGCTGTCGCCAGATACGAGGAGTCACAAAGGCCTCCTGTTTCCCATTCCCTGAGGGTCCTCACAAGTAATGGAAATCCCCTTCTGGGATGGATTTGTATGTTAATCATCGGGTTACAGGCATTAATACGCCTCCCATCCTGGCCTGGACGGATTTTACGGATCCGTAGGTGGTAACTTTGCCTGAAATCAATGTACTCGTTTTCAGGGCCTGTTGCCCGTCCTACCATGGCCATCGCATGGTGATGCTTTTGTGACGTTTTTCCCCTCCAACACGTCCTGAGGTTCAAATATCTTTTGCCGCTCACATAAAATATGCAGTGGTCATATGTGGGATTACCTCATGGGATGCCGGTCTTCTAACTTTCAGGGTTTCGGCGGCGTCTGTATCCGCCGCAGTACCCTATGGCTGCGTTATGGGAAAGCAGAGGTGCACACTCCTTCCATGGGGAAGATCTTGTTTGGTCCTGACCTTGACAAGATCGTTGCATCATTGGCAGTATCACTAATGGGGAGATACCATCTTTAGCTACTCCCACTACATTCGGACTAACTCTGTTAAGTCTTTTTGTCCTCAGGGTCAGCCTAAAGGCCTGTTTTTTCCTAGGCTGTCGGCCTCCATGGGGGCCACCATATCCAGTACCGAGCAGTCCTGGACTTCCGGACGACCCTGTTTCTACACCTGAGGATATACCCTCAGCCTGACGGGACAGGTCTACATCTGGGGAATTTCCAGAGTGAGGTACTGATTCTCAACGGCCTCTCATTGCTCAGGCAGCCTCCTCACAGGCATTGTAACACGGGCCCTTCTTCAGACCTGATCAGGGCCTTACAATCCCAGAAAGCTATACAGTCTTTGTGGTAAGCAGAGCTATTTCGGCCAACCTCACTATCTCAGTGAGGGACTGGTTGTTCTACTTTCTTTCTGGGGCGGTGACCGACTGGTCCTCATTTGCCTATACTCTGTCTCAAATCCCTGAATCAGATTCCAACGGTGCCTGGACTCAGGTGGAATCGTCCATGCTCCATCATCCGACGTTTGGAACCTGGGGATTTTAGGGTATATCTGAGTATTCAGGATACGTACCTACGGGTACGTACAGAGCCATCTCATCAGCATGGGTTCAGGTTTGCTGTGCCACAGCAACACTTGTAAGTTTCGGGCTCTGCCTTTTGGGACTGTCCTCAACTCCACCGGGGTTTACCAGCCTTATGGATTTTCTGACAGTTCACCTGTTCAGGGTATCCGAATGCTCCTTTCTCTGGACGGTCTCCTGCTTTTAGCAGGATCACCAAGGTACTTTACCGCCAGGTCAGGATAACCGTGGCTTCTTCTCGGCACAGATAATTAGTCAACGGAGAAAAAGTCCTCCCTACATCCCTCACAGGGTTTTCTTCATCTGGGAGCACTGCTGGATTCTCAGACTCTGAGAATTTTTCTGGCGTAAGACAAGATCTCCACTCTTCAACTTGGAGTGTGCGGATATCTACGCATTCGACATATGTCATTACTCTTTGTGATGCGCGGTCTACCAGAGTGTCTACCTTTTGGTAGGGTGGAATGTGCTCAGTTCCATTCCAGACCTTGCCATAATTGACTCCCCTCCAGATGGATCGAGTTTTTCCCATCGGATCGCTGTTCGAACGATGATACTTTCTCCGGAGGCGAGTTGGTCTCTGTCCGGGTGGCTATGGCCATCTCGTCCAGGGTGTTCTTTGCTACAGACAGTGTCTGGTCCGCATTCGTTTCGGGGCAGTTGGACGTCTGTCGTTTCTGTCCTGCCACTTAACTTGTTGATACTTTAGGCTGTCTTGGACCTTCACTCTGGCCTAACCCATATGTCACGGTAAACCTGAATAGGTTGTCCGACAGTGTCACAACAGTGACTTCCATCTAGGCAACACTGGTAGTTGGGTGGCAATGTCAGGTATGTCATCCATTCTGACATAGTCCAAGGGTCTTCTCCTGGCCAACTCTGCAGTGTTTATTCCCGGAGCTCTCCATTGGGAAGCGGGCTTCCTCAGCTGTTGCGACGTGCATCCCGGGGACTAGTCTCTTCTCCAAGAGAGGTTTCAACTCCTGGTGAGCAGAGGGGGCCTCCCTGAGGGGATTGATCCTCATGGCCTTCTGACTTGATCACACATTACCGGTGTTACAGTCCAGCTCCAGGAGTACTGAAGCTACCTTCAGTGACTCTTTGTCAGTGAAGTGGTCCTTCCACTTTGTGTACCTGTGTCCTCCGGTCTCCCTTCTTCCTCGAGGTCTTCGGAAGTTTAATTCGAGACGGAGGGGCTTTCCTTCTGGGGGCTCCAGTTCGTCCCAGACATCACTGGTACTGAGATTTTCGGAGTCTCCTCATCGATACTCCGTTCCTACTGCTTCACTATCTGGACCTGTTGTCTCAGGGTCCTTGTTTTTCCCTGGACCTGGATCGTTTGTCTTTGACTGCGCCCCTACTGTGGTCCTAGGGCTTCCCTGGCTCTGTCTTCATTGAGATGTTTAGAGCAGATAGGCCAGACTTTGCTGGGATCTGCCACGGACTGTGGCATACATAATTCTTATGGTATCGTACCTGTCGATACGATCCTCCGGTGTCCAGGATTTTCAGATATTCTGGCATTCCTTCCGGCTGGCTTGGGTTTCACCCTTGGCCTGGCCTTCCTGACAGTGCGGATCTCTACACTGTCGGTATGGTTAAGATATGGAATTGCTCCGCTCTGGTATCCAGTTCATCCTTTGGAGTGTTTTCTGGATTATGCCTCCACTTGTCCTCCCTAGGGACTCCTGGGGAGTTAGTAGTGGTTCTTTGTTCCGTCCGGGGACAGTCAATGGAACTGCTGGTTGTGATAGCCATTACATGGTCTATTGTTTAAGCTCTCTCTCTCTCAGGGTGTTTAAATCAACCAGGAGAGTGTCTGAATTGGGAGCGTTCTCATGTGGCTCCCTCTTCTGGAGGGCATCATGTCAGGGTGTGAGTTGCTCTCGCCCTGTATTTCTTCTTAGAGTGGTTTTTAGGTTCCATATTATTCTGGAACTTATGGTACGGCCATTCAGTCCCCAGTCTTCTCGGCTGGTGTGGCCTCATTGACTGTGGTCCGGCCTCTTTGGCTTTATATGATCCGTTCAAGTTCCTTATGGTAATCGGACTCCTTATTGGTGGTCTGCGGTTTCTGGTTTTCACAGGAAACGATGGCCGGCCTATAATGAAATGTTGGCTGGATGGCCTCGTATGTCTTCCTCAGGGGCCTACCCATAGGTAGGCATTTCTGTCGTTGAGGCTTGTTTTTTCTCGGGCCATGTAACCCTCGTGGGCGGCTCGTTGTGGCGCCTCGGCTGTTTTGCCTTACTAGGTGTCCACGTGGTCTTCTGTCCAAACCTTTTTTTAAGGTTCTAGGCATTGGTTTCCTTTGCCTCTCAGGATGCTTCCTTTTTGGCGACGGATTCTCCTCTCAGCACAGGAGCGTCCCCACCCTTGGTTGAACTGCTTTGGGACATCCCCAAGGTCAACCCTGTGGACCCCCTATGGACCCTGAAGTAGAAAACAAGAGATATGGTAAGAACTTACCTTTGTTATCTCTGTTTCTACGAAGTCCATAGGGTCCACAGGGCGCCCGCCCTGACGCACCTGGCTTCATATGGGCTGTGTTACTGGTCACCGGTTTCCCGTCTCCTTTTCTGTGAGTATGGTTCTAGAGTGTTCCAGTTTTCTCTCTCTTTTTCTCTCCTCCTCCGGCCTTTGGCTACTTACAAACTGAGGTGCCTCTGGCTGGGGGGTGGGGTTATAGGGAGAGTGGACCCAAGTGCATCCTGGGAGCTAAAAGCTTTAACTGCGTGGTGCCCGGATTTGGTTCCCAACCTATACCCCCCCAAGGTCAACCCTGTGGACCCTATGGACTTCGTAGAAACAGAGATAACAAAGGTAAGTTCTTACCATATCTCTTGTTTTTGCTGGTACAGACCGTAAAAAAACACAGTACTGTACCGACTAAAACTGTACAGTTGATGTCAGCGGCGGTTATGCGAGCCCAAACGGAGCAACAATTGAATTGCTTCGCCGGGCGCAATCTAGTGGCGCGCAACACACTCGAATTCCCCCCATGGAGGTGAGGAGCAGTGTTGGCCTTATATATATTCAAACATGGCCTTGTCTCTCCTGTACTTAAAAAACCTTCTCTAGATCCTAACACTCTCTCCAACTACCGCTTTATCTCTCTCCTTTTTGTCTTCAAACTCCTTGATCGTATTGTTTACAACCATCTGACAGCCTTTCTTTCCTCCCACACTCTCCTTGTTCCATTTCAGTCTGGCATCCGTTCTCTCCACTCCACTGAAACTGCCCTCACGAAAGTCAGCTATTACCTTCTTGCTGCCAAATCTAAGGGTCATTATTCTCTACTCATTCTCATTGACCGCTCTACTGCTTTTGATACTGTGGACCACCCTCTCCTTCTGTAAATCCTTTACTCCCTTGGTCTACGTGACACTGCCCTCTCCTGGCTGTTCTCCTATCTCTCTGACCGTTCTTTCTCTGTCTCCTCTCATGACTCCTCTCTCCCCCTACCCCCTGTTCTTAGACCTCTCCTATTCTCCCTCTATATGTCCTCTCTAGGTGAACTCATCAGCTCTTTTGACCTCCAATATCACCTCTATGCTGAAGATATTCAGATCTACCTGACCTCTCCCCCTCTCTTCTCACTTGTATCTCAGTTGTCTCTACTATCTCTTCCTGGATGTTAAAGTGCTTTCTTAACACCCTCCTGAATAACCTCACTTCCCACACTATCTTTTTATCAATTGATGGCACAACCATTTCCTCTATTCCCCATTTGCGTTGTCTTGGCGTTATCCTGGACTTCTCCCTCTCCTTCAAACCACACATTCAGCATGTCTCGCAGTCCTGCCGTTTCCATCTCAAAAATATTTCCAAGATCAGAACCTTTCTCACCCAGGATGCTACTAAAACCCTCATCCACTCACTGGTCATCTCCAGATTGGACTACTGTAATCTCCTCCTATCTGGCCTCCCTGACTCCCACCTCTCTCTACTCCAATCTGTCCACAGTGCTGCTGCTCGGCTCATCTTCCTTTCCAAACGTTTTACATCTGCCTCCCCTCTCCTACAAGCCTTCCACTGGCTCCCCTTCCCAATTCAAGGTTCTTACGCTCGCTTACAAAGATTTAATTCATTCCTCTCCTATTTACATCCCTGACCTCATCTCCATTCACACCTCCGCCAGCCCTCTTTGCTCAACCAATGCACTCCTTCTCTCCTGCCAACTGATTACTTCCTCCCACTCCCGCCTCCCAAGATTTTGCTCATGCTGCTTCCTACCTCTGGAACTCTCTCCCTCTCCCCATCAGACTCTCCACCTCTCTACAAATCCTCAAACGAGCTCTCACAATCCACTACTTCATCAAAGCCTTCCAGATCTCATCCTAACTCGCTGCTACATGCTCCTTACTCTCTTGTCTACCTCATCTGTGTTGCGCCTGTTTGTTTGCCCCTCCCCATTAGAATATAAGCTCTCATGCTTCTCCCTACTTATACTTTCAACTGCTTCTTACCCACTAGGGCACCTAACACTTACGCCCTTTTGTGTATCACTAATTCAGCAATGTATATAAACAGTGTCCTGTAGTGTATTGTACTGTAATTCACTGGTTTCTTGTTCACTTATTTGTTTATGTACTATGTAAGGCGCTGCTGAACACTTGTGGGGCCATATAAATAAAGGATAATAATTTATTTGCCCCTTGTAGAAAATGCTGAACTGAGTTTTACTAAATATCTGTGTGTTTGCATAGATTGCTTGACAAGTCATTCTGAAGTGCTATTGTATACTCTAATGAAAGTATGTAGTCTTATCATTTTTTGAACTTTATTAACAGGTGAAGTGAAAATGAATTACCTGTCTAAACCCTACGTAGCTATGGTAACTACATACCAAATGGCTGTTCTTCTTGCCTTCAACAACAGTGAATCTGTCACCTACAAGGAGCTACAAGACAGTACTCAGATGAATGAGAAAGAGCTGACCAAAACCATCAAGTCTCTACTAGATGTCAAGATGATAAACCATGATTGTGACAAGGTCTGCTCCCCATTGAGACTGCATGTTGTCCAGTATTATGAGGCGACACAACAGAAATACACTCACACCAACACCAAACCTGGGCAGGAGTACAAATCAAATGAATGCTTAATGACCACCTAGCCTCTATTCTGCGCGTTTGTCATTCCCTTCACCTCACTGTAACTGTCCCACGCCAACACTGGGTACAGCGCAAGTGCTGAAAACAGCGTAAAGGGAGGAACATAGGCTAGTCATGCATATAGTGACCATTAAATTACTAGTTTAACATCTGATTTTGTTTTGTTAATTGCAGGAAGATGTGGACGCTGAATCAATGTTTTCATTAAATATGACCTTCAGCAGTAAAAGGACAAAATTTAAAATCACTACACCAATGCAGAAGGACACACCACAAGTAAGTACATTTCATCAGGTGACTGAGCAGTATTATTACAGGACAGTGGGGAAATTGTTTTCTCAGTGTAACCTATTTAGCAGAAATATAAATGTTTACTTTAAACCTTTCCCAGCACACACACGTGTCACAACAACAAGTATCGCCTTCCCTTAATTTTTTTGTTTTCTTTGGTAACTGATAATGGAACAAACTACCTCCCCACCCCTAGTTCTGTTCCATTCAATTTACCCTGTCTAAATTAAATGATGATGGACTTAAATATTTTTGTGCCCTGTTTAATTGCAGTGCTATTATGAACACATTAATACAGAATGCCCTGCTTAACTTTACATGTATTAAATTGTCTCTACAACAGTGAGAACTAGTATGTTTCAGCTGTATTCAGTTTCCAATTAAATACATTTGGTATTGGAGTTGTATGGTGAAAAAAAGACCATCGTTTTTATTATTCTAAGCCAGTATTTATAAAGAGGCAATCTTTAGCGTAGTGCTGTTCATTTTTCAACGTTAAGAAAATACGCCTTAAAAATAAACACCATTCTAAATTAGTACTATAAGGAGGGCAGTGTATGAATGAGTATGTATGGACTCATTGTCTATAGTGTTTAATCGGTGTTTGAACTACAAATGACAGAAGTGACCCAGGTTTTCGGATATATCCATATAACACACATTCTTCTTTTGATTGACCTAAAAATGAACAATTATCAGATGATGATGTATCTGTGTCTTTTCCGTTCTTTGAACATTATTGAATTTTGTCCTTTGTTTCTGCATATGTGAGCAATCGAAGGCACATATTGTATACTGCATGTGCCCAGCTGTTTTTTAGCCAGGGGTACTTCGCAGGTGCCATCACTAATCATTGCCACATTTTTTTCAAAAATAGTTTCATGATGTCACAAAGTGGCAAATGTCCTGTAGAGTGACTTTGTTGCACATTGCTAAGTAACTTTATTATATCATGCTAGATATCATGTGCTATCGCCTTGCAGATATTACCTGATGGCAGTCTTCCCACTAGGAGAGAGCCACTTGGGCCTATAGAGGCTGTTACTGCTGTGAAAGCAGTGAAGTGACATCACTGTAACACATCATCTGACCATCTGATCCTGGCTACAGGCAGGCCAGCAACAGAAAACTTGGGGCCTGGTACAAAAATGTTTTTGGGGCCCCCTATCCCCTCACAAGTAGGTACATGCAGGTCGGCATTTGGCTCATCCCCTGTGTCTCTCCAGCCTCATCCCCAACTGTGTCTTTCAGCCTTATCCTCGCCTGTGTTGCACCAATCTCAGCCCATAACTTTCCAGCCTCTTCCTCGCCTGTGTCACTCCAGCACCATCCCTGTCTCCAGCCTCATTCCCTGTGCCTCTCCATTTGCAGCCATCCACTCATATCCCCTCTATCTCTCAGCATCATTATCCCCCACCCGTGTCCCTCAGCTTCATCTGCTTTACTGTGTCTCTCCGCCTCATTCCCCAGCCTGTATTTCTGATTCATTCCCAAGCCCCTGTGTCTTTCAGCTTCACTTCCCCATTCTGTGTGTCTCATCTTTTCGCCAGCCTCTGTCTTTCATTCCCCAGCCTGTGTCTCTCAGCTACATTTCCCCCAGCCCCTGTGTCTCTCAGCTTGATTTCCCTGAGCTCCGGTGTCTGTCACCCCCCCTCCTCTTTTCCCCAGCCCCTGTCTGTCACCCCCCCCCCCCCTACCGCAGCCACTGCGTCTGTCACACACACCACTCTCCCCAGCTTCTGTCACACACCTCCCCCTCTCCATCAGCCCCTGTGTCTGTCACACCCACTTTCTTTCCCAGCCCCTGTGTCAGTAACACTCACACCTCTTACACAATTCTTGTGTCTGTCACACCCACTCTCTTCCCCAGCTCCTGCATCTGTCACACGCACCCCTCTCACCAGCTCCTGTCAAACGCCTCCCCCTCTCCATGACCCCCCTCCACCCTCTTCCCCAGCCGCTGTCTGTCACTCCTCCCCCCTTCATCTGCAGCTTCCCACCACCCGCCCCGTGACTCTCAAGCCCAGCCCGGCCCAGGCTAACACTTACCTGCTGCGCTGCCTTTGTTTCTCTTTCTGGCGGTTGGCTGTCAGACCCGGCCAGCGGCTCCTCTCTGATTCAGCGGCGCGATGTCACGCACACTGCACCGACTGTGTCCCTGTGTCTGCCTGTGCCAGGTGGATGTGTGTAGCAAGGGGGACACTTGAGCTGGGCTCCTGAGATTCCTGAGGAGTCGGACCCCTCAGAATATTGGGTTTGGGTATAAGTGTCCCCTTGTACTCCCCTGTCGCCGGGCCTGACTACAGGTGCACTTTGTACAACTTCCTTGGTTTCAATGCAGTTCGGTGCGAAACGGGCCCTGCAAGCCGTTCTCACAGCGAAATCGGCCTGCAAATTTCATTTGCAATCCAATTCTAAACTCAAATTGATTTTTCAGAGGAAATTCACATTTGTTTTTTGTGTGCACCCCCATGAGCAGGTGAAAAGGTAGGGAACATTTTTAATTTAAGGTACAAATGTCAGAACCTCTGCTACACTTTTCCCGATTAATAAACCTGCACATCGAGGGGTTTAAATAGCATAATTTGGCCAAAAAAGATATGTCAGTGTTCAGGTGAATTTCTCTTAACAGCACAATAATGGCTTAACTGATGTGGGACAGGGATGTGGAGGAGTATATGATGTGGGACAGGTATGTGGAGGAGTATATGATGTGGGACAGGTATGTGGTGGTGTATATGATGTGGGACAGGTATGTGGTGGTGTATATGATGTGGGACAGGTATGTGGAGGAGTATATGATGTGGGACAGGTATTTGGAGGTGTATATGATGTGGGACAGGTATGTGGAGCTGCATATGATGTGTGGGACAGGTATGTGGAGGAGTATATGATGTGGGACAGGTATGTGGAGGAGTATATGATGTGGGACAGGTATGTGGAGCTGCATATGATGTGTGGGACAGGTATGTGGAGGAGTATATGATGTGGGACAGGTATGTGGAGGAGTATATGATGTGGGACAGGTATGTGGAGCTGCATATGATGTGTGGGACAGGTATGTGGAGCTGCATATGATGTGTGGGACAGGTATGTGGAGCTGCATATGATGTGTGGGACAGGTATGTGAAGGAGTATATGATGTGGGACAGGTATGGTGACGTGTAAATGATGTGGGACAGGGATGGTGACGTGTAAATAAGGTGGGACAGGGATGGTGACGTGTAAATGAGGTGGGACAGGTATGGTGACGTGTAAATGATGTGCCTTCTGTATGGTCCCGCTAGCTCAGTTGTCACTTTTTTGGGGTCCAGGATGGTTTCCCCACTTTTTCATGCATTTCTTCCTGTTCACTTTTTGTGGAAAAGTCGCATAACCTCAAATATGAGTATACAGTCATACCGCGGGGCGATCAGATAACAATCGTTAACGATCATTCAACACATGCAGGACGATCAGATATCGAACATCCAACACATGCATGTTGGCACCTACGACTATAACGAGGTCGCTATAGTAAACAGGCTAACCTGGTCGATATTGAGCAGGTATGCCTGCTTGCATGGACTACGAACGATGGTCGATAACGGCTATACGTGGCCGCATATCGACCATCATTTGGTCGTTTGCAGGGGCCAGAAGCTGTCAGATTTTTACAATATAGTTAGGATAGTTATCGTTAAAATGTGACAGCTTATCTGACCCTCTGTACGCACCATTAGACTGCGGGACAGGAGGGTTGGGTTAAGGGTTATAATACTTACAGAAATCTGTCAGGATTCTGACTGTTGGGATGGAGCTGTCGGTATTCCGACCGTTGCACCCTGACCATCTTATACACATATTTTAAATAACTAAAAATGACCAACTACTCTGCTAGATTACACTGATCAATCTGATGCAGTTGCGTAACTAGGGCAGGGCGAGCGGGGTGCTTGCCCTGGGCGCCGTGGGACTAGCGGCGCGGGGGAGCGCCATCCGGCCCGCCCTAGTTAGCCACCAGTGTAGTGCCGACCGCAATGAGTGCGGTCAGCGCTACACATTTACACAGGACCGGTGATAGGCTTCCAGCGCCGGTCCTGTGCTGCACACCTGAGCCCGTTCCCTCCCCCTGAGCGCTTGCCCAATAGCGCCAGGAGGCGGGCTCAGGCCGTGCATAACACACGCATCGCTGGCGGCGATGCGTGTGTTAAACAGCAGCCAATGAGAGTCAGATAAACTCTGACTGCTGCAGCACACACTGCAAGAGCCGGACTTCCGTCCGGCTCCTGCAGTGGGTAATGGGACAGACGTCATGACGTCTATCCCATTATGCTGAGCGCGCCAGCCCGGGAGGACTGGCGGGCGGCGGCGGGAGTGGCGGCGCGGACTGGAGGAGCAGCAGCGTGGATTCAGGTAAGTATGTTTTTATATATATATTTTTAAAAACCTGTCAGCACAACGGGGGTGGCTACCACTGGAGGGACCTCTACTGGGGTGGGGGCACAACGGGGGGTGGTGGCTACTACTGGGGGCACCATTATTAGGAGGACCTCTACTGGGAGGTGGCTATTACTGGGGGCACCATTATTGGGAGGACCTCTACTGGGGGGGCTATTACTGGGGGCACCATTATTAGGAGGACCTCTACTGGGGGGGCTATTACTGGGGGCACCATTATTAGGAGGACCTCTACTGGGGGGGGGGCATTACTGGGGGCACCATTATTGGGCGGACCTCTACTGGGGGAAGGGGGGGGGGGCTATTACAGGGGGCACTTAATCGGGAGGGGGAACCTCAACTGGGGACCACTACTTTTGACTACTACTGGGGGCATTATAAAAGGGGCCTACTACTAGGAGCACTGCACTGGGGGGACCACAACTGGGGGCAATAACAGGAAGGACCACTACAGGGACCACTGGATAGGGGGGGTCACTACTGGGGGCACTGCATGGGAGGGGGGGGGGGACTACTGCTGGGGGCACTATACAAGGGGCTTACTGCTAGGGGCACTGCGGGCACCACTACAGGGGGCACTAGATAGGGGAGATCACTACTGGGTGCCTGCATAAGGGGGACCACTACTGGGAAACCTGCATGGGGGGGGACTACTGCTGGGGGCACTATATAAAGGGCACTGCATAGGGGGGGGGACTACTACTGGGGGCACTATATAAAGGGCACTGCATAAGGGGATACCACTACTGGGTACACTGCATTGTGAGGACTGCTACTGGGGGCACTGCATTTGGGGGGACCACTACTGGGGGCACTGAGTAAGGGGAACTAATTGGGGGCTGTATAAGGGGGACCACTACTATGGGCCTGCATAAGAGGGACCACAACAGCATACTGGGGGTACTGTATAAGGGGTACTACTGGGGTTAAGGTGCATATGGATAGGAATGTTCAGCGTGAAACTAAAGGGGTGTGACACGCCCCATTTTTAAGTGGCCACGGCCATTTTTTCCCGCGCATGCCTTCGGTGCGCGCACATATCGGGATGTTGGGGGGGGCTCCCTTATCAAATTTGCCCTGGGCTCCAAATACCCTAGTTACGCCACTGATCTGATGTGCGACGTTTGTACATCTCTGTGTGAATGAGTCTGAATCTGTATAATAAGTGTTATGATATAGCAGCCATGGCTTTTTCCCACGCCAAGTTCCATTGTGCTCATCTGCGACTTTGTACGTGTGTAAAACTTATTTCTGTACAGTTAAAGTCTCAGCCCAGCGTCTCTAGTACACTTGGTGATCAGCGGTGTCTGCGATGTGACTAAGATGCAGAATTTACAGAAAAAGACAGTACTCTACTCTTAGCGGCTCAGTTGTGCTAGGAATCTTGCGCCATATGACGTATTGACATTAGGTGTGTGAGGACACATCGGCAGGAAAGAGTCCTTTACTGTGAGCGTAGTTCCTCTTCACAGGAGGTGGTGGTAGAAAATTTGCTAAAATGCAATTGCTGCCTTTCTTACTAGAAATAGCGTTTCTCCATAATTAAGAGGACATCCATGAGATTGTCTTCTTATGGATAATTATGATATACATTTAATGAATGGTTGAAGTCTGTGGAGTTTTTCTTATTCTCCCTTCACATAAGTATATAAATATCAGTTGTAAACAGTGGCGTAACGGGGGTGTGGGGGGGTGTCAAGCAGGGCATGTGCCCTGGGCGCTGTTGGACCTGGCGGAGGGGGAGGGGCGCCACAGGCCGAAGTCCAGAGCACGTCATGACTTTTCTCCCATAGTGCCGAGCAAGACGGAGCGGCGGGCGCAGGAGTGGGTATTCCAGTAAGTATCCTTTTGTCTCTGTGTGTTTCTGCATGTTTTATGTGTAAAAGGCAATACTACTGGGGGCACTATATATTGGGCACTATATAAGGGGCACTATATATTGGGAACTGCAGAAGGGACACTACTGGGGGCACTGTATTAGGGGAACTACTTAGTGCACTGCATAAGGGGCATTACAACAGGGGAAATTGCATAAGGGACACAACTACAGGGGGCATTGCATAAGGGGCTACGCTACTGGGAGCATTGCTACTGGGGACATTGCTTTAGGGGCACTGCTACTGGTACCATTGCTTGAGGGTTACTGCTACTGGGGACATTGCTTGAGGGGCACTGCTACTGGGGACATTGCTTGAGGGGCGCTACTACTGGGGGCATTAAGGTGCATATGGGATGGAAAGGAATGTTCCCAGAGTGACGAGAAACAATGGTGTCATGTTGACACGCCCCCATTTTTCAGTGGCCACGCCCACATGAGAGGGGGAGGGGGAGGCTTCAGTTTTTCATCTTGTCCTGGGCTCCAAGTATAGGGTTACGCCACTGGTTGCAAACTTTGCACACTTCATGAAGTGTGATGATTTTAAATATGATTTTAAATGGGATGATTTTAAACATGCAAGCTACTTGGCCCCTCCCACAGTAGTTAAACCAGGAATTCTCTGATTCAGAGATGTAATGCTGCAAAGTTGTACGCAGTGGCTGTTCAAAAATATGTAAATGTCGCAGCCGCTGGGATTTGTATTGAGACGCCAACTGGCAGCTTTGCAAATCAAAGAGGCAGCTCGGTCGCAGATCGAGACTTCTGATTAACCCTATGGTCCTTCAGAATGGCCACAGGAGCTCAGGTGCTGGAAGCATTTTGTGAGACCCAACGCGGACACAGACCACCAATAATCGCTCAACTGCGTAAACCTCAGTATTGCGGCATCTCTGAATCAGGCCCTGTGTTGGGTAGATAGCGACCTGGGCATTAAGTATATTCCATTTCTATCCTGATGGAGTAGTTGGCACAGAGCCTGCATTTCTGATGGTTCAGATTAAGATTTGGTATTTGAAATGATATATAAAAGGATTTTTACTTTACCAGTTAGTGCTCTCTGGTGGTCTATAGAGGGATAGGGCTGCTTATGGTGTGCAAACATTTACTTTCATCTATAAAGATATCCTGTTCCTTAGATGCAATGGCGCAGCCATATACTTTCTCCCATTACCTATGCATTGCTTTGTGTTTTAATGTACAGGATGTGAAGTAGTTAAGTCATATCCTCCTTCTCCAAAGTTAAAGCTGACTCTGGTGCACATACATATTATTTTGCTCTTTGGAAGCTCTGGCCTATGACCCCTGCTCGGGTGACCTGTTCTCCTGCAATGCATTTCAGTAACTCTTTTGTTGCGTGAAAGCATAAGTGCAATACATCCACATCTTGGAATCTGGTGTAAATACAGTAGCAAGATCTCGTGAAGACCTTTTAAAAAATAACTTGTGATGTATGTGTAATATATAATATAATTATATATATTTTTTTATGATCATGCATTTGGCAGATATTAGATAAAAAACTTCATACGACTGCATTTGAAAGAATTTACAAATGAGCCAAAGTCAACATAACTATTTTCACTGAATGCAGGTGATTTTCAAGTAAACACAGCCACATCAGTTATTAATAGCCACATTTTACGGCACCTGTGTGGAGTCGTCTTTTCCATTGCGACCAGGTAGTGCTTACATCTTAGGACCGAATTCAATTAACAGTTGTAATTTACAGAGTGAGAGCAAGGGTGGTAGCCTCAGACGTCAAAGTAAAATTTGTTTACAACCCCATTTCCTCATGCGGTAAAATTGCGACTAATGCACGTCAACCCATAGGTTCTGGGATAAGTACCCGGAGCTATGAGATAACTAGTTTGTGGCACCCGCAATAAGGGCATTGACCGCGGAATCTGTCCGAGCCTCCCTCTCGGCTGTGGGCTTATCATGGGCTGTAATTGAATAGCCCTGGCTGACCAAATAGCACGCGGTTAATTTAATCTGGCCCTTTAACCTTGATTTTCCGCAAATCTGCTTGTTCGTATCAAGCAATGAAGAAGAGGCGGTTTTCAATGCAGGGAACAAAATGATGAACAAAAAAAAAAAAAAACTCTCTGAACACTACATCTCATTTGGCTTTATAATCGTATATAATATATGAATGAAAGTGGTGAATGAGCCACTGGTACTAAGTTCAGTAGGTAGAGCAGATATACAATTGCAGTCTCATTTGTGCAGGAGCATATTAATATAATCCTCTGGTTGTTGTCTTTTTTTATTTTTAATTGTCATCACTAACAGCCAAAAAACATAAGACAAAGAACTGTTCCAATCTTAAAGTATACTATAGCTTTCCCTCCTTTATAACCTTTTTTATATATTTTTATAAATATATATGTATATATCCTTGTTAATTGTGTAACATTATTGTCCCAGCCTGTAAGGAAACAGGACATGTTATTCTGTAGGCCTGTCCAGTGGTAAATGGGTTTCAGGGGGTCATGGGTCGGAGTTGTTCCTTCTCAATTTCTTTCGTCTCATCAAGGGGGCACAAAGCACGTGTGCTGACGAGTCTATGCTTTGGAGAGGAGAATGGAGCTTCTCTCTGGTAGGTCACTTTGTATTCTTTATATTGAAAATAATAGTATTATATACTATATTGAAAGGTGACTGATAACTAACTGTATAAAAGGGAAAAGAACATCATAAATAGCAGCCCATTACAGAATATATTATACTGTCTCAGTGTTCAGGGTATTCTGAGGCGGATTCTTACATCTGCTAAGTGTGTAGCCCCCGGGGGGTAAGAATGTATAACCAGGTCTGTGACTGTGTAGCCCTTGGACATGTGTGTTATGTAGCACCAGGACTTTGGCAGTGTAGGGGCTCGTGTAATGCAAGGATTGCTCTATAGTCATAAAATGTGATCATTCATTGAGACCTTTTTATCAGTTTGCTTTTATGTAGAAAATGCATTTGTAATCCTTGTTGTAGGTGTAATGAAACTGAATGGCAATCTGCAGAGTTGGCCATATATGTATCTGTATTGTGGTACAAGTTGAATGGTGGCTTTTTGTGACCTGTTATGAGTGGTATACAGAACAAATGCATGTACAACAAGAAAACATGAATGAGAAGTCAAAGCAAGTGCCCATATTCGAGAAGTATGTTACATTAATCTGTATTTCACATCATTGGGTTTAGTCCCCGTGTGAGGTGCTTTAGTAATGGCTGACCCAGTTTGTTAGATGTGTACGTTGTGTGTAAGACTATACAAATCAGTACAGCACAGCGGGGGTCATGAAATTATTTTTCAGTGTGTGGTATAAGATTAATAAATATATACATACATACAGTGACCAGTCTGTTTAACTCCTGCATTCGGGCTTGTTTCCATCCTCAGGAAGTGGAACAGACCCGAAGTGCTGTAGATGAAGACAGAAAAATGTACCTTCAAGCTGCTATTGTGCGTATCATGAAGGCACGCAAAGTGCTGCGACATAATGCACTGATACAGGAGGTAAGGAGTCCTTTCTATACGTGTCTGTATATACTGACGTGTACTGTTCTAGAGCATGTCTCCCTTACTTTGGTTGCAGACAGTTGAATTTTTCCATGTGGTAGGAGAGGGACCGTCTCCGAAGTCCTACAGTAGGGGAACATTGGATGGTTGGGGGGATGTTCCCAAGTTTGGTGACTCCTTAATATCAGTCCAAATTCACAAGAAAAATTGCTGCAGATAAAACTGCTCATTGCCTGTTTGATAACCCGGACAGGGATAATTATAACAATGTTTTCCACTTCAGTTATTAGAAGACAAGTCTCTTCACTGTTACGTGCAGTTATGTGATCAGATCAAGAGGCTGTCTTTAATCAGAGGTATAATTGAATGTCATACTTGGTTCTCCTATTCTAACTCATTAGAATCCTATCCTGTGACACTACTTAGTTCCTTTACATGTTCTCTAAAGCAATAATGAGTACTAAGTTTGGCTTGTGTTAATCCTTCCACATGAAATGATTAAATCATCTGGCAACAGCCTAATCATTTCTATCGGTTTCTGATAATTGGTCAGTTTGGTTGATTCTGTGCCAGGCACTGCGATGTCAGACTAGTAGCAGCCTGTGGCCAGCATTATAGAGAACATATATAATGAACATGTGGCAGGTATAGGTTTTGATCAAAGGCTGATAAATGTGGATTCTAACTGTAGGAGAAGTGTTAAAAAAGAGGTATGTGAAGAATTACATGTAAAGTAAGGAGTCTGTATGTAATGCTGGCTGTCGGGATGCCTCATGTCAAAATACCGACAGCGGCATCCCGACAGGAGTCGGATAAGTATACTTACCCTCCCTCCTTCTTTCCCTAACCCTCCCTTCTTGTAGCCGAACCCTCCCCGTTAGTGCCCAAACCTGAGTCTCCCCCCTCAAAACCTAAAGCCAACCCCGCTATGCTACCTAAACCTAACCCTCCCCACAGCCCATAGATGACAGCTAAGACGACCCAGACTTATCTGGTTCGGGCTGATATCTGTCTGGTTTTTGACGTCGATATAGGATAGGCGTCGGTATTTCGACGCCTATGTCGGACTTCCAGTGTCGGGATTCAGACCGGCGGCATCCTGTCCGCTGGTCTGCTGACTACGTCCCGAAAAGGAATATATATCACAGGCAATGTAGTGAACATGCTTCGTATACTCTTTGGTTAATAGAGTATTTTAAAAAATCTGTGATTTTGTATGGAAATGTCTTTCCCAACTGGCCCGCAATCGATTTTCTGTACATGGAAGCTGAACGGCTTTGATAGAGTAACAAATAGGGCAATGACCTGATGTTCATGCACAGACCATTTATCATTTGTCTGTGTTCTAGAAGACAGAATTTTCCACATCATTTTCAAATGGTTGTTGCTCCCATTATTACATTTATTCAGTTATTTTTCACCTGTCAGTTGCTCCAAAGTCCATGTGGCAAATTTACCAATGTGCAAGTTTTTTAGGTGGGTTTGAAACCCTCCAAGCCACCGGTTTTATTATCCAACGGGTTTGAAGAGTAAAATTTAAATTGCCGGTGATGTGTAGCACGTGTTACAGTACTATCTGCTTTTCTTTACAGCCAATGTAGTTATATGTGCTCCCTATGTTTGTGATAATTATGTGCCACCCTATATTTATTCTTCGGTGTCCATAGGGTCCACAGAAGTTACCTTGGGGTATGTGGTTGGAGTGATCCAGGCACCAAACAGTTAAAAGCTTTAACTCCCAGGATGCACTGGGTCCTCCACCATATATACCCCGCCCTTTGTTACAGGCATTTAGTTTGTTTGGTGCACAGGAGTACACCGTACTGAATAGGGGACTACCTTAGCAGTCCCAAGCAAGTTGTTTATTTTTTTGTTTGTTTGTTTTTTAATATTGTGAGTAAGCAGCACTAGGCGTCCGGGTGGACGCCCGTGCTGCTGCTCCGTCCACCCCCGACGGCGCCGCAACATCAGTGCAGGAACTGGTGATTTCGATGGGGGTCAGCAGAGTGACGCTGATCCCGGGACTGCAACCGGAAACATCGGGGATGCAGGTAAGGTGCTTGCCCGCGGCCCCTGACGACTGGGAGACCTGCCAGGGGACGCTGTAGTAAAAAGCCAGGTGAACTGCCTCCCCCACTAGACCACCAGGACATGAGGGATCCTGACAGCCGGGGGTGATAACGGCGGTGGCCATGATGTCAGTGTGCCCGGTGGATACAGAGAGCAGAGGGGAGGTACGCTCTCCACGGCGGCCCCTCCCCCCGACCCAGACGCTGGTCCAGAGGCGAGGTTTCCCGCGTCTGGGTTGCCCGACCCAGCCTCCCTGTATATGAGACGGCCAGAGACCACTATGGTGCTCTTGGTGCTGCAATCTCAGGAGGTTTGGTCAGTCTCCCTGTATACCTCTCCTTAGGTGGCCAGGTTATACAGAGCTCCATATCCTACTTAGCCTTGTGTGCTGTTCGTAGTTGACTAAGAGCTTATTGCATATATATATTTTACATATTTATTTGCATTGCATATGACTTGTGAAATCTGCTGTGTTATGCTGCCTTTTTATTCCTGAATGACTGTCAGTTATAGCTATCACTGCTGTTTCTCCTCATAAGTCCTGTGGGTGTGAAACATTGTCACATTGTGTATTACTTTGCATAACATTAGGGATATTGTTATGTCTACGGAAACTGAAAAGCAGGTGGCTGAAGCCCCTGCGCTGGTGTCATGCATGGCCTGTAAAGCGGGGTTATCCCCTCAGGATTTCATGCAGAATGGATTATGTGGTAACTGTTATAAGGAGTCACCACATCAGTCAAATATACCAGCTCCTAGGCAGGAACCCACTTGGGCTTCCTTTTCCCAGATCATGGCACAGGTTGTAGACCGGTTATCTGCTCCTAGGCCGGCCCTTCCTATGGGGTACCATCAGCAGCTACAACCTACTATGTTTATGCCCCCTATGCATCCATCCTGGATGGACATTTCTGCCCACTCAGGTCAGAGTATGACTTTGTCCCCTGCTGCATTTCAGCAAGCGCTGCAAGCAGCTAGGCCGATACATCCTAAAACCAGAAGGCGGTCAGCTTCTTCCTATCACTCCGTCCAGCCTGTAAACTCTGGTGCATCTACTGATGAGTGTGAGGATAAACACTGCTCCTCTCAAGTCTCTCAGGAGAGGAGGACCAATTTCCAATAGTGTGTGTCCCCTCCTTGATTAGGGCGGTCAAAGCTGTGCTAAACATAGATAATGAGGAGCCAGAACAAAGAAAGGCTCCAGTGTTTAAACGCCAGAAAGTGGTAAAAGCTGAATTTCCCAAATCTGAGCACATCTCTGAACTTATGGGAGAAGTATGGAGTTCTCCAGATAGACTATTCCATGTTACAAAGAAGGTTACAGCCTTGTACCCCCTCCCACCAGACGAGTGCGCTAGACGCGCATGTGGCACATCTGGTCAGGAGCGCCACATTGCCCATACCATCTGCATCCTCCCTTAGGGATTCAACAGATCGGAGACTTGAAGCCTGTATCAAGGTGGTATTTTCTCTGTCAGGAGCTGTTACCTGCCTGGCCATGGCTACAGCCTGGGTTTCTAAGGCCATTGAGGAATGGACAAAGGCACTTGAAAATACTCTTCCAGAGGCTTCCAGATAACAGCTGACAATTATCTCCTATATTAAGGAGGCTGCCTCCTATCTAGGAGAGGCAGCACTGGATGCCGGTATTCTGTCCTCCTAAGGCTTCAGCTGCCTCGGTTGTGGCTCGCAGAGCCTTATGATTAAGGAACTGGAAAGCAAATGAATATCTGCATGTGCCACTTACACCATCCCACCAACGGTTTCTGCGGTTTTGCAGAAACATCCAATTTCAGGCACTGCCTTTTGGTTTGTCAACAGCCCCTCGGTGTGTTTACCAAGATATTGGCAGTAATGACGGCCTGCCTCAAGCACCAGGGAGTCAGAATACTGCCATACCTGGACAATCTCGTAATATTGGCACAATCTCCACAGATGTTGCAGCATCATCTCAGATTGACAATTGTCTGTCTACACAGACACGGCTGGATCATAAATTGGATGAAGTAGTTGCTTCTTCCAGTACAACAGATGGTGCATTAGGTGCACGCTTGCTGGTGCAGAGGATATATCTGCCAGAAGACAAGATTGTCAGTTGCAGATTCGCAGGTTTCTCCACAACCAGTCTGTGTCTATTCACTCAGCGATGCAGGTTCTGGGATCCATGGTGTCCACCTTCGATATAGTGGAATATGCTCAGTTCCACTCCAGACCACTGCAACTACTAATATTCTCCCGCTGGAATGGGGAGTACCACTCAATAAAGTCAAAGACACTTTCTCCAGGACTGTGACTGTCCCACCCATGGTGGTTGCAGACGTTTCGTCTGAACGGGGGCCGCCCATTCTGCATTGCAGATTGGGTGCTCCTCACTACCGATGCCAGCCTCCGCGGATGGGGAGCAGTGACAGGTCGGCACACATTTCAGGGAAGATGGACGACCAGGGAAAGTCTCATGTCCATAAACGTCCTGGAACTACATGCAGTGTTCAGAGGACTCGTTCAGGCACAAGATGTACTGAAGGGCAGGCCTGTCCAGGTACAGTCCGACAATGCCACCGCAGTAGCCTACCTCAACCATTAGGGAGGCACGCGAAGTTACGCTGCCATGGCAGAAGAATCAAACATTCTGGTCTATGTCATCTTCCAGCAATCTCTGCAATGTTCATACTAGGAGTCCTAAATTGGGAAGCAGACTTCCTAAATCGGAGGATATACATGCCAAGGTGGGCTCTTCATCCACAAGTATTTCAGAGCCATGTGGACAGGTGGGGACTACCAGAGGTAGACCTCATGGCCTCAGGCCACAACCACAGGGTCCCCAAGTACGGTTCCAGAACCAGGGATCCCGCAGCCGAATTTGTGGACACTCTCTAGCAGTGAATTGGAACTTCAAGCTAGCATACCTGTTTCCTCTGTTTTCCCTATTCCCAAGGGTCATCAGGAAATTCAAGCAGGAGGGCGGAACAGTAATACTGATAGCCCCTGCTTGGCCCAGACGCCATTGGTTCACCGACTTTCAGAGTCTCTCCATAGACACTCCGTGGCCTCTGCCTCTAAGGCCGGATCTGTTAACACAGGGTCCCTGCCTGTATCCGGACCTTCCTCATCTGTCTTTGACGGCGTGGCTCTTGAAACTTCCATCTCGAGAGCCAAGGGTTTTTCCAATTCTGTAATTCAGACGATGCTTGGGGCGCGGTAACCTTCTCCGGCCTGCATTTATTACAGAGTTTGGCACTCGTATTTTCAGTGGTGTAAACATAAAAGATATGATCCTGGAGTGTTTAGGATCTCTCCAGTGCTTGCTTTATGGACAGGAGACTTTTCCTGGGCAGCCACGTGATCTTCCGTCCACACTGTTGTCAAATCTTACAAATTTGATGCAATTGCCTCTCAGGATGCTTCCTTTGGGCGTCGGATTCTCCTTTCTACTAAACAGGAGTGTCCCCACCCTTAAGGGAACTGCTCTGGGACATCCCCAAGGTAACTTCTGGGGACCCTATGGACCCTGAAGAAGAAATTATTTATTTATTACCAGTCATTTATATAGCGCACACATATTCCGCAGCGCTTTACAGAGAGAATATTTGGCCATTCACATCACCCAGTGGAGCTTACAATCTATATTCCCTATCACATGCACACACATACACACACTAGGGTTAATTTGTGTTGGGAGCCAATTAACCTACCACTATATTTTTGGAGTGTGGGAGGAAACCGGAGTACCCGGAAGAAATCCACGCAAGCACAGGGAGAATATACAAACTCCGCACAGGTAGGGCCGTGGTGGGAATCTATCCCATGACCTCAGTGCTGTGAGGCAGTAATGCTAGCCATTACACCGTCTGTGAAATTAAGCATTATGGTATAACATACCTTTGTTAACTCTTTCTTCGGGGTCTATAGGGTCCACAGGACACCCACCATAACGCACCTGGTGTTATTGGGTAATCTTTTCTTTTGTATATTCCCGCTTCCTAGAGAGAGTGTTTCTGAGGTACAATTGTCCTTCTCATCTTTCCTTCTCTTGCTTTGGACTTGGTAACAAACTAAATGCCTGTAGCCAGGGGTGGGTTGTATATGGGAGCAGTGCATCCTGCGAGCTATAGCTTTTAACTGTTTGGTGCCTGGATCACTCCAACCACATACCCCAAGGTAACTTCTGTGGACCCAAAGGTATGTGATAATTGTGCCACCCTATATATTTGTAGTAACATTCTAAATATATGAGGCACATAATAATTGTAGAGATGTAGGAGGCATATAATATTTCTTACAAATATATAGGGGTACACACTAGTACATTTTTCAAATATCGTAGGCACATATTTTATTTTAAAGTTATATTGGGGCACTGCGGTGAAAGGGAGGGGGAGGTTTGTTCTCTCAGCTTGACAGGGAAGATGGTTCAAACTGCCGGCAGTTGCCTATTTTGACTGTCACAACCGCCTCAATTTGGCACGGTTTCCAGTGTGTGTTCCTTCAGTGTCTGAAACTCCAGGTTTAATCTGGCGGTATTATATATTTTCCATTTATAAAAAAAAATAAAAGATGATGATTAGAAGCCTGTTGGGTTTGAATTTGCCAGTTTTGCTTTAATAAATACAGCCGTTTGTAATACGCATTTGTACAATCTATTGGCGGATGTGTACATTGAATTGAAATTAGATCTAATGTAATAGAGGCAGGTGGTGTTTTCTTAGTTGTCGATTCTTGTGGTTGCTGCAGCATTGTGATCGCATCAGAACATTTGGTAGCTGCTCCCTGGCACTGACTACAATACAAATTCAAATGTGTGGCCGGTTTTAAGGCTTGATGTATTAATGTGCAATATAAACATTGATTAAACTTGTGCTGACCCAATTTAATTCTATTGAGAAGCCTTTTTCCCATCCCTACCCTGCTGCTTTTACAGAGGGAAGGGTCTCTGGAGCACATATACCCTGCCTCAGGAATTGGAATGTCTGGATTTCAGCACTATAATAAATTATGGTTATATACCTTTCAAAAAACCAGACCTAAAAACCACTGTAAATATCAGGCGTCACCATCTTTTGCTTTTCTGTCCTATCAACATCAGTTATGATGGGTTGGCAATTTGCAGCACTCCAGCTGCTGTAGAATTATAGACCGTAAGGCTGTGGCAGGTATGCTGGGACATGTAGTACCACAACAGCTGAAGTACCACACGTTGCCTACCCCCTAAGATGCTACTTATTCTCCAGTATGGGACGCTGATCAGACGTGGTTTGGTCACAAGAGTAGTCTTGTAGGTGGGAATAACAAGTAGTTATACCGTCAGGTGAATGAATTCTGAAGTGTTTCAGGCAATATTATATGCTCATATTCAGTCAAATGCTTCAGAACTCATTGGACGGCGCTTCACAGTGCAGATGGACAATGACCCGAAGCATACTTCAAAAGCAACCAAAGAGTTTTTTAAGGCTAAAATGTGGAATGTTATGCAATGGCCAAGTCAATCCCCTGACCTGAATCCGATTGAGCATGCATTTCACTTGATGAAGACAAAACTGAAGGGAAAATGCCCCTTTTTATACCATGAAATAAAGATTATTACAAAGTTTATGCCTTTACTGCTAATACTCAATTTTACCTTGCCATATTCTAACGCAAAGTTCTTCACAAAGGTGGTGGGGAGGTAATTTATGGGGCCCCCGTGTTATTGGGAGTTTGCTCATGCCATAATGCCCCTGCTATACTACTTCTGAATAAGAAATATGTATAATCAGTCCTAGGGATGTATTCAGACTTGCCCTGTTAAATTTGCCTCTAGGTTTGAATATTGGAAAAATAAAGATTGCAGGGGGGGGGGGGGGGGGCATCGTTCCTGGGAAAACTGTGACATGGAAGCCTTCATTACTTACCTATAGGTCACTGTGAGATGCCATTGTTCCTGTTAGTGATTGCCCATCCATCTGTCACATTGCATGTTGTTCTGAGTTACATAACTCAATCTAAAACACTAAACAAAGCATCTCCTTCATCAAATATTAACTGTGTTTCCATAGCCCCTACTAAACATATTCATAGACAATCCATCCAGCCCCAATCCCATCATCTGCCATATGTTATGATTGGTCTTTGCTATTATTTATGCATAAAATGTTTTATTTTGCTAGGGAAAATGCTTTGGCATTCAAATATGCTCTAATTACACTGAAATATTACCACATTACATACAATATTAATAAATACACTTGTAACGACAAGTACCAGTATTGTAGATCATTATCTGTCAGCTTATATAGCTATACTTCATTGTGCTTCTCTTTACTTTATTTTCATCTACTCCTTACTCCCCACAAGGTCACCTAACACTTGGGTGCTTATGCTGTTGCTATTTGGGTGTTATGGTCGCTAATGTAGCAATCCATGTCCTTGTCCTGCACCACTGTATTGTAAGTCACCGGTGACTAATTTGTTTATGTACTATGTAAGGCGCTGCGGAACACTTGTGGCTCTATATAAATAAACGATAATAATAAAAAGTCCCAGCTTTGCATGGACCAGTGTGTTGTATGTAAGTTAATCACATTTGTTCCGTGACTGTTTTGTGAGTTCCAGGAGCTGATTTTTAATTAAACAATTATTTCTTACAATATGGTTATTAATCTGTATATCGATTTACTTAAGAAACTGTATAATTATTCCCTAAAAGGGAGCTTTTATACTATTTAGAGACTCCCACCCCCATCAGTGATCTATACATTGATGTAATATAGCTGTATAATCTATTGTTCCTGTACAGCACAGGGCTGCTTATCCCTGCAGACCTCATGCTTAATCCTCCTAAACCAGGGATGGGGAACCTCGGGCCCAGGGGCCGTATAAGGACCCTGGGATCGTTTGGTCTGGCCCTCTGAGATTTTTTTCTGCTAGCCTCATCTGGCTAGCAGGGTGCCTAGAGTGGCACCCTGCAGCCAGAATCTATGCAGAAGTGCCGCCTGGAGAGTCCTTAGGATGCTTCAGACGGTCACAGCGCTGCCCTTACAGCTTCCCGGAGCATCCTCAGGATGCTCTGGGCATTGCTGTAATCACAGGCGATTGGGGCCCCATCCAATGTGACGTCACACGGAGGGGGCGTGGTCTGCACCAGGCCCGCTGATAATTTTATATAGATCAAAATGGCCCTCGGCAGAAAATAGGTTCCCCATCCCTGTCCTAGACAGTGAGCATTTGCAGGCTTTTTGGCTCATGTAGTTTTGACTGTACAGGGTAAAATTGCAGGCATCACTAATTTAATCTAGATAATTGTATTATAATGCTATCCATGGCCTCTGCTACACTGCCCTTTCATGGTTGAAGTCCCAACTCACAAACTGCTCATTTTCTGTCTCTGGGTCTACCTTTACTTCCCCATCACTTTCTCTACCTATCGCACTGCTTCAAGGGTCTGCTCCTCTGCCCCCTTCTATTTTCCCTCTACACCATCTCCCTTGGATATCTCATCAGGGGTTGGATATGGGATGCCGGCGCTCAGGATCCCAGCAGTGGTCAGAATCCAAACGCTGGCATCCTGACAGGGTTAGGATACCAACACCTGCAGGTAAGTATCCTAACCCTCACTCCTACAGCCTAAACCCAACTCTCCCACCCCCCAGCCTAAACCTAACCTCCCCTCCGCAACCTAACCCTCCCTATAGTGCCTAACCCTAACCCTCCCCCTAACCCCAGTACTTGCCGTCGGGATGCTGGCGCTGGGATTCTGAAATGGTGTTGGGATTCCGGCATCAGCATTCTGACTTTTATAAACTGCATCTCCTCATCAGCCCCTTCTGCCTTCAATACCATCTATATGCTGATTATGCGCAAATCTACCCCTCTTCCCTCTATCCATGCTCGCGTCTCCAACTGTCTGTCTGCCATGTCGTCCTGTATGTCCCAGCTTTTCCTGCAGCTTAACTTGGCCAAGACCAAACTTATTGTTTTTCCACCTTCCATGGTCCCTCTTCTTCTACCCCTTTCTCTCTGTTGATATAATCACCATATCTTCTGTCCCCCAAGCCTGCTGCCTAGGTGTCATCCACTCTTCTTCACTCCCCACATTAAGGCCATCTCTCAATTCTGCCTGTTCAACCTCCAGAACATCGCAAGAGTCCGGCCCTTCCTTACCCCAGATGCCCCCAAAACTCATTCATGCTTTTATAATTTCCCGCTTGCTACTGCGACCACCTTCTCTCTGGCCTCCCTCCTATACTTAATGCTGCTGCTCATCTTTTTCCTCTCCCGTTCTACAACATGCTTCCCTGGCTCCCCATCCCTCTCCGATTCCAGTTCAAACTCCTCGCCCTTTAACCACTCTCTCCTCCCCTACATCTCTGGCTTCATCTCTGTCCACACTCCCTCCCGCCCTCTTTGCTACTTCTCTAGCAAATGCCTTTCCTCCTCCCTGGTCACTTCTTCACACGTTCACCTACAAGACTTCTCTAGAGGTGACCCCATCCTTTGGAACTCACTGCCTCACCCAATAAGACTTTCTTCCTGCCTTTCCAGTTTTAAACACACCCTTAAAACATACCTTTTTAATAAAGCACTACAGCCCTCCTCTTAAATCGATATTTCTACAACCCCTATTATTTATCTTTCCCAGTTCATCTTCCAACTATTCCTCCCTTTCCCTTAGTACATAGGTTCTCAAACTCTGTCCTCAGGACCTCAAATAGTGCATGTTTTCCAGGTCCCATCACAGAATCACTAGTGAAATAATTAGCTCCACATGTGGATCTTTTAAAATGTGTCAGTGAGTAATGACTACACCTGTGCACCTGCTGGGTGATCTGGAAAACGTGAACTGTGTGGGGTCCTGAGGACCGAGTTTGAGAAGCACTGCCTTAGTATGTAAGCTCTTACCCCACCCTTTTGTTTTTAACTAGCACACTTTACGCCACCAGTGCTCTGCTCCCTTTCTCCTTCTCCCCATCAGCTACCCTCGCCCACTTGTCGGGTACAGGTTCCCTGAGTACTGAATTAATTCCCACTTGTCACATGAGTTACCCCGACCCTTTCCCCTGTTATCTGTCTTCCCCTATCTGGTGGGATATTGACAATTTGCACTTTTGCTATGGCATTCCTTTTGTGTCCTGTATTTAAGACCGATTACCCTGATTAAGTTTAAATATAGTGTATGTTTGTTTTATGTACATTTTGGGGCACCTTATAAATAAAAGATAATATTAATGGGGGAAAAAATCTTACTTACTTTTGTTGACTTTTTAGGTGTGACATCCAGTTTAGAGCGGCAGCACAGAGTTTTAGGCAGTTTACACGTGTATTTACCCAAGGTGTGTTCACAACTGGCAAAGCACTTCCAATCAGTGTCTAACCCTGCAAAGTGGTACAGATGTAACTGACCTTCTAAAGGATTGGTACATAAATATACTTGCCAGGACTATGGTAGATGGTATCCCCCCAGTAATAGTTTTTCCCAGGTTGGATATGGCTTGCCGGCAGTCGGGAACCCGGCGGTCAGAATCCATGACACCGGGATCCTGACAGGGCTTACATACCGACACTTGTTGGTAAGTATGCTAATCCTCCCCCTCTCCCTACTCTAACCCTCCCTACCTGGTGCCTAACCCCCCCCCCTGTTGCCTAAACCTAACCCACTCCCCCCTTAGTGCCTAAACCACCCCCCTCCCTAATGTCTAATCCTCCCCCTAACCCCTGATACTTACCTTTTGGGATGCCGACGGTCGGTATTGTGGAGCCGGGATCCCGACTGCTGTTATGGTTTCGGCGCCGGTATTTAGATCGTCGGCATATGCTGACTACATCCCAGTTTTTCCTTAGCAGGAGGAGGGTTTCAGCGAACCACATTATTTAGTTATGTTGTGTTATAAATCTGTTCATGTGAAGCAGATAATTTCTTACCATTTGATTGTGAAACATTAGTGATTCTTTAAATGGATCTTAGAAACTTTTTCCAGATCATATTGAAAGTATCTCAATAATATTGATAAAATGACCTGTTGTTTCTGTTTATCTATGGGTTTCTGTAAGACCAATAATATATTACCTATGAGATTAGTGGTTACTTATTCGGGCTGATGTTGTACCCTATGCAGTGTGCATGCATATGTCATAGTACATTTGATCATAGAATATGTGGAAATAATTGCTGCATTAATTTTGCATGTTCAAGCTTGCATTGTGTGTTTCACAGGATGTTAACACAAGTGGGGTGTTGCTGGTCTGTGTTTAGTCATGTGGTTGTAAACCTTTGCCTAGCACAGTGTTGGCTAACCTTGACACTCCAGCTGTTATGGAACTACATTACCCAGCATGCACTGCTACAGTTTTGCTATTAGGGCATGCTAAAACTGTGGCAGGGCATGCTGGGATATATAGTTCCACAACAGCTGGAGTGTCAAGGTTAGCCAACACTGGCCTAGCATCAGGGCACCATTCTATTTGTCATTTTTTATCTACTGCTTGTCCAATTGCCATGATCTAACAAATTGTAGTCAATGAGATGATCAGTGTACTAACAGAAGCACAGTGCTTGTCAGGAGATATATTCTAATCTTGTTGGAGGCAGTGACCTGTCCATTTATGTAATTGTTTGTGTACTAACGTATTTACTAACATTGCTCAAAGGTGGAGCCTGTAGCTTCCAATCTGCAATATGTCTTATCTGTCTAGTGCAAGTTATGCAGCTGATACCGGACAATTGGATTGTATTGCAGTACGTAACTACCATAACAACTGCCATTATCTGGCATGTTGGTAAATAAGGTCAGAAAATAACCGCATTGGACTATTTGTGCAATCCTATTTCGTCCACATTAACTGGCCTCCGTGATACTGAAAGTGATCCAGCTGCCCAAACAGATGGGATGAATGGCCGGTGTCATCCACTTTAGCTACCTACATTTGTACCTGATGCTGTAGCATTGTGGTATGGCATACTTGCTTTCCCATAATGCTTCTCTCATTCAGTTTGATATATTCTTCAATTGACTCTTATGAAGTAAATCCCACATTTTTCTGTAACATACATTTCTCAATATCACTTATACTATAGATTGTGTGAATTGTGCTGTTGGTAGTAGTTATTTTACATGTATTAGAAAGCCGCAGAGCACTATTAAGGGTCTTGTGCATGGATCCAATTGCTCTTCACCTATATAAACATGATGTATACTGAAGGTGTGTTCACTACAACATGCTGGGAACCCAGTCCCTGTCTGTTTGCTGGTGCTTTGCTGTGAACACACCATGGAATAACTACACGTGTATGAGGCTTACAGCTGCTCCGTGCTGCAGCTCTGCCCTGTGTAACAAACTAAATCTCTTTATTCTCATAATCCGTTTATGCCTGGACAGTGAGAGTCAGACTTTTGTGTAATGGATCAATAGACCTGTTTGTTACACACAAACTTCTTTCTCTCTGAAGCTGTAATTTACTTTTTCCTTTTATTCTGAAATCTTAGTGTTACATTGAATGTTATGTTGTTTCTTTTGTCTCCTCACAGGTGATCAGCCAGTCCAGAGCTCGGTTTAACCCGAGCATCAGTATGATCAAGAAGTGCATTGAGGTTCTCATAGACAAGCAGTATATAGAGCGCAGCCAGGCCTCAGCTGATGAATACAGTTACGTAGCGTGATGCGGTCATCACGTTGACGTGTGTAAAAGGAATTCATCGCCGTCACTGTTTGGTGTGTTCTTGTCGGAAGAAGCAGGTCTTTTGCCTCCATATTTGGTCACGCGGCAGTCCCTGTTTTTCTGCTGTTTACAACATTACCTGTGCCACGTCATAAGCGTCCAGAGAAAATGCCTATAAATATTTCAAGCTCATGCCCTTGTAACATTTCTTACAACGCTACTAAAAGGATTGAGTGAAGTATTTCTGGAATGTGGAAAAAAAAATTTTGTTTGTTTTTTTTATTGGTTTTTTTTTTTTTTTTTTTGGTTGGGTAACTACTTTTTCTCCCCTTCCTCATCACGTTTGCAGTTGATGATGTGGTTTTTTGTTTTTTTGTTTTTTTTTTAATATATCTTAAAGGACCTAAAGTGAAAACTAAATATTGTAATATTAAAAAAAACACCTAATAATTGTATCTACTTTAAAATGTACAAAATGACAAACATGATATTGCTGCTTGTCAGATTAAAAAAAATAAAGAAATGTACGAAGAAACATGAAGATATTTCTCTGAGGGCGTCTAGAATGAGAACTGGATCAATGTCCTGCGACTAGCATATGATCTGGTGCGAAAACACAGAATAACCTTCGTTTCACAATTTATAGTTTTAATAGCCTCTTATTTTTAAAAGAATATTGCAAACCCTGCTTATTTCCTGAACACTTGACAGACAAGTAGCATTCAGGAGCTGTCAAGATCCCAGGGAATTATCATTGTGCCTTGCCAAGCCCATGGTAATAGTGATCAATGTCCTTTTATTAGCAGTCCAAGCTGTGGTGCTTAGATCTGGAATGAAACCTACCATGAGTGCTAAGCAAGTGTAGTTGGTTTACACATTCTGAATGTTAAGTCCATCTTATGGAACAGCAGGTGTCAACAATACGGCTCAGCCTGGGGCTGTATGTGTAAAGATATTGGCCAATTTTATTATGACCGCCGGGTGATTTAAGGCACAGTAGCTATTCCATAGATAATGCTGATGTAGGATGTCCTGTATAAGAACAGAAAGGTGAAGGTATGTAGAGACTAATGAAGTGTATCACTCATGAAATAATGACTAAACGACAAGGTCTGATGGACTTTCAACGTGTAATGACTGTTGGTGCTTGCAGCAGTGGAGCAAGCAAAGGCCGCACTGGTGAATTGTTAGAGAGCAGCAGCTGTAAAAGTGTATACAGAGTGGACCTGCAGACAAAAAACTGGGTCTAAGCACAAGGCCTGTGGTCCTAAACGGCTCGTGAGGATCGGAGATTGGGCGTACTTGTTCAGTCCCACAGACGGGCAACAGTGCATCAAATTATGGATAATCTGAATCAGGGACCAATTCAAATGGCCTCTCAATGAACAGTATGCTGCACATTACATTGTAAGGGTAATAGAAACAGAAGGACTGCGCCATTGCTATCTGCTGCAAACAGGGTGAAATTCCTCCAGTTTGCTCAGGAACACAGGAATTGGACAGTGAATGACTATAAACGGGTCATGTGGTCTGATGAACCACATTTTCAATTACACCATGCAAATGACAGGTTGGGAATGGAGACAACCGCATGAAAGTAT
This sequence comes from Taudactylus pleione, assembly GCA_031769625.1. Taxonomy (NCBI): domain Eukaryota; kingdom Metazoa; phylum Chordata; class Amphibia; order Anura; family Myobatrachidae; genus Taudactylus; species Taudactylus pleione. Next base: position 2,577,203 of record JAUIMM010000052.1, on the reverse strand, counting down.
GAATCCTCCTAGTATCATCACGACTCTTCAGGCTGGCGAAGGCAACGTCCTGGACTTGTAGTTCATCTCATTTGGGCTAATATTCTCCGTGAAACATACCAACAGAATACATGCCTAGAAGAATTCAAGCTGTATTAAGTGCAAAAGGTGGCCCAACAAAGTACTAACCAGGTGGTAATAATAACTTGGCCACACAGTGTATATGTACATTCACCACCAGTGTTCTGAAAGGCATTATGATGTAGCCGGGGTTGGGGGTGGATCAAACTCTGTCACTGGAGATTTTCTGCACCCATCGCGCCCCACCTCCATACCCAGCATCTTATTGTTTGGCGAGCTTCGGGTAGGAGTGGGGGAGGCTGTGAGTCTGCAATGCTTGCCTGGATTCCAGTGCAGGGTGGGCTCAGCTGGGGGGCAGCTGGGATCTTCCTTCCGGTGAAGGGTGGCTCAGTGCAGTGCGCTTTTCTGTTGCTCACGGCGCCCTCTACTGGCTGGCCCCAGCGTACTCTTATGTAAATTGGATGGTGTGCTCAAGGTAAAAAAGGCACTGGGGACAACTCTGACCACTGAGACCAGTCATATAGTTGCTGTTTCCTTTTGGATACACTCTGCTAGGATACACTCTGCTAGGAAGTGAATCTAACCAATTGATACCGCTACCTGGAAAAAAAGCATGATATGATTGTCTAGTTGAGGTAGAAACTGATGGTGTGTGCAGATGTGGACTCATCACTTAAACCTTTATGGTCCTACATTGGGGGGAGTGGTTTTATTGACCTGTGGCTCAGCCCCTACCAATGTAGCATACGGGTGTTCGTGAAACACAAAGGTCCTCTGGTGCCACCTCCTTTTATTCTGTAGCAGGAAATGAAAGTGTGGTTTTATTGTTTGCCGACTGCACACTCAACTCAATATGTTCCCTTTCTGCAAATATAACTGTGCAGATAATGTTTAGGCTGCTTTGTGGCCGATGAAGAGATACAATCCGGCAGCAGAACTGAAGGATTCTTTAAATTATGCTATTCTGAATAAGGGAGATTGACCTAGGAGTAATAGCCAACCAATAAGCATAGCTAACAAAATTACAAAAATATATTTAAATATACAGAACCACATGCCGTCTGATGATAAAATGTCTGTAGGGATCATTGCGGGTACAGTTTTCATCACTACCTTACAAAATATTACAGCGACAAGCAACAAAATCAGTCAGTGGTATCAACGTTCTTAGTGTCACTAAATGCCAGAGGAAATCAGTGGGGATCTGGGGAAAAGTCCTTCCAACATGACGCATTTAAAAGGTCCTTCATGATGAAAGTAGTAATGATACTCACTTACGGAACAGTGACTGGCACACCATGGGAATTACAGGTATTTCCTGTTCAGCCACTGCTAGGGAATGTTACCCATTCAGGTAGGGATTAGCAACTGTACATGTGATGAGTTATTACACTTGCTAGTGTTGTGGATTGTGTCAGACATGGTGCAAAGCTACTGATTTCATGTGCGTTCTAAGTGACCACTGCTTATCCTGAGCAGTCTAAACCCAGGCTGTGTTTTATCATTCAAAAGTACTATAGGAGATCTAAGTACAAGGTGGCAATATAAAAGGGTTATTAGTAGATATGCTAATGCTAATTATGTTAAGTGGAAAGATACTGTATATATGTAAAAGTGTCACATTCTCCTCGTTAAAAGGTATTTGATATAAATGTGTATCTGATAAAGGTGGTGTGGGAGGTGACTACTTAATAGTCCCATTGCAGTAAATATTAATTCATTCTGAATTTGCTGATAACAGAGAACAATAGCATTTGCCTGAGTGCATAATAAATGTTAATAGTGTGAAAGTTTACATGTATTTGTGACTGTTTTTAGTACATTCTTTCTGAAGACCATGAATATTGGGTTTTAGTGGTCTTTAGAAAATATATACAATATAGGTGTATACACTTACAGTATATTGAAGTGCTCCCTAAAATATATTGGCATTTTACGCTGTATAGAGAATATTGTTTGGCCAGATTGTCATGAAAAACTGCACCTTTAATTGCGAGGATAGAAACAGCAATATCCTTTATTTAAATAAATAAAGTTAATGTACAGATGTACAAAATGTGATTCTGAACATACATTTATATGGTTATGGATTGTTTCTTCTGCAATGGGTTGATCTTTAAATATAAGATTACAGTTTATTCAAATGCTCTGATCATCACTATTGCTTCAATTAAAGAACGTGTTTACAGAGGTCATATTATTCTAAATAGAGAAAGTGCTATGTCCCCTGCTGCAACCTCTCCTCTGATCATTGCTGTCCCTATTCACTCTTGCAGGAAACCCTCTTGCAATGAGGTGTTAAAGAACATTGCTATCAAGTGATGGGGAAATCACAGCAAAGGTGATTAGAAGAACCAATCTGTGTCTCAGGAGTAGCCCTGTGTTTTGTGAAGTTGTATCTGTGATCCTTTTCATAGAAATCTCTGCATACGCCCTTCCCTGAGGAGAATGGAGTCCTGGCCTTTTAGGTTTCTAACGCTGATGTATTTGCTGGCAGGCTCACTCAGCAAGCATATATCTCAGAAACAGCACCAACCTGTGAGACTAGGGGAGATGAAGGATTGCAACACTTCCATTATTTTATCCCAGCTAAACTTCTCCTTCCAAGTCTTTTCTCATCGCTGTAAGTGCTTTGCACGCCTCTGTGTATTGTGGCTACTATGCCTTTGTAGTGACTTATTTTTAGGATTTAGTGTGTCAAATTTCTTTGCTTTCTTTATTCCAGTTCAAGGATTCACATTATTTTAGACCAGTGTTTCCCAACCTCGGTCCTCAAGGCACGCTAACAGTCCAGGTATTAGTGATATCCATGCTTGTGCACAGATGGTCAAATCAAAATAACTGAGGTACTAATTAAGACACCTGTGCTCAAGTATGGCTATCCTCACAATCTGGACTGTAAAGCTGGCCACACATCTAAAGATTATCTGTCCAACCATCCAACTAGTTGATTGGTTGGAGTGAAAATCTGGTAAGGTATGAAAGCAAATGACAATCAGCAATTTGCTCCCAAACTCTGGAAAATGGACAACAACTGTTGTTTGAACAAATTGTTTAGATCAAACATTTAACAAACTTGTCTGACGACCATTTTCATCTGGCATTTAGGAGCAAATTGCTGATCATCAGTTACTCCCATACGTTACCAGATTTTCATTCCAACCAATCAACTAGTTGGTTGTTTGGATGAAAGTTGGTCTAGTGTGTGGCCAGCTTTAGTGTGCCTTGAGGACCGTGGTTGGGAACCCCTGCTTTAGACCAAGATTTGCATTGGCTGCAGTGAGAGATCAGTAATGCAGTGTGGTTACTAGTTGTCACAGTTAATGGTTATCTACTCATTTAAAACAATGACACTCGCACCTAATCAGCGCTTACTTCAGCCTGCAGACTAGTACTGTGATTGTGGGTAAACAATGTGCAGTCAAATTATCTGAATAAAAACTATACTAGATTATTTAAGGACTGTAACAGGGCTATAAATGTTATGAATATTTTTGCTATTCAGACACCACTATAATACTTATCAAAGTCGAGCTCAAGCGTCGTCCTGCGCTCAGCAGGTACTCACTCTTAAACACACTGGGAGATTCATTTAATCGTTGGGTATTTCTGTGGTATGTAATGGTATTAAAACATGGTTTACTATTGGTCGCACCTCCATAGAAAAAATAAGCGATGTTTACGGTACTGTAATATCTGGCAGTGCGTCCAAGAGCACCTTGTGCTAGGCTTCACCGGGACATTGTGCTTAATTTAATCTGCCATCGAGTGTCTGAGATTGAATAGGGAATGTAGAGCTGTAAGCCCTTAGCTAGCTGTATCATCTAGTACTCAGCACATCTTCTGTTCTCCAGCTCTTATACTGCCTTTTGTTCCCACAGGAAGGTGTGCTGGCTACAAGGGGGTGTAATCCAGTTGCTTGACGCCATCTCTTGGGTGCCAGCTATGGGTTTAGTGACTACAATCTGTGGCACTCCAGTTGCTGTGGAACTGCACATCCCAGCTTGCCCTGCCAGTTTTAACATGCCCTAACAGCAAAACTGGCAGGGCATGCTGGTATGTGTAGTTCTGCAGTAGCTGAAGTGCCACAGGTTTCCTCCCCCTGCTCAACTATCTTGACAAGTAGTTTGTAGGCTGTCCTTTTCTGTATTCAATAGTGTCACCTGTTCTTACCCCGCTGATTGGTACTGATGCCAATGTGAGCTGGGAGCAGAGGCGGCTGGCCCCTTAAACCTCCAGGCCCCACTATAGTTAAGTCTTTGTTTGCAGACCACTCCAATGATTGCGGTATTTCACTTACCAATTATAGGATATCGCATGATTTACATTGATGGGAGTTTATATGGGTGGCGTGCTTCGTGCTGCACATTGAACATGCCATCTGTAGGTGACTGGAAGAATAAATAATGGTGCATACTATACTATGATTGCGTTAAGTTTTTTACAACTTTGCTGAAATAATACATGGAATGCCATAAGCTAAAAGAGAAAGTTATTGGCGAATCTCCAGCAACAGCTCCAGTCTCAGGAGACTTGTACACGTGCACTAGGCCGGGCTTTTAATGCGGTGTCCTGGCTCACTTCCACTTACGCCTGGTTATGTGTTTACTCTATTCAGTGCATACACAGGCAACTGAGATATTTATGCTAATTATTTAGATTTTTTGTTACTATTTATAGGGAAGCCGTGTTCCTTTTTTTTTTTTGCATACCAATTACTGTCTTTGATGGTTTCCAGGCCGGGAGCGTTTGGGGGTGGTGACGGGGGAGTGGCTACAGAAACGCAGGCGTGTCTGTCCATTTTAACGCCATTGTATGGGCATGCATAAATTAGCCACTGTGATTGCATATGCAGCTTGTGCACTCACTGTGTGTGACGAGACTTGTATTCTCTGAGACAGCTCAGACCTGCTCTAATGGTGTGTAATGGGACGATGTGCTTCGATGTTACCGATGCGCACGCAGGACTGTGAGGTGTTACGGATGAGAGAAAGCAGTAGTGGGCGTCTATGCTGGCTGAGATGTGACGGGCAATAGCATTTTTCGCAGCTTCATTGTGTGCTATTACACATTTACGATACGTGCTGACTCACGCCCTAGATCCCCTAAAACATACTCACATTCCGGAGTATCTGCAGGAACTCCACACAGAGGGCGCCAATCAAGAATCAAGCTTATGAACCCCAATAATGTGAGGCAGTAGTGCTAACCACTGTGTTGTTTTGCTGCCTCAGTATTGCCAATAAGTCCATGTAATAAAGACATTGCTGTCACTGCCTTGTGGGATGTCTTACATGAGCTAACTCGAGGAAACTAGCTCAGGATTGTTAGATCCCCTGTGAGTTCTGTTCAGCAGAACAATAACAAGTATTAATATAAATCATAAATGCACTTTTACATGTTCCTTGTGTATCAGGAATGGTGAATACTGGCTCTAACTGACGTACTACAGAAAAACTGTATGACAATGAGGCCTCCCGATACAGATTTCTGTAACGTACAGAGTGGTACTCTATCAGCACAGCAGCTGCGACTGGATGCAGCAGCAGTGATGCTAATATATGCTAATGCCGCAGGAGGAGTCTCGTGTAAATGGATGCCTACTGCCGGCTTCTGTGATGTGCTGCTGCGTCCAAGGACACAATCTGATCACTCTGCATGATCATCGGTCATCTGAGTAACAGGTTACTCAGGTTGGATGTTTTCACACAGCTGAAGCCTGTGGCTTCAAGCCCTGAAAACTGGGCCAACACCCCCCATTTTCTGGTACGCTGCCTAACGCCACCCCCAAACAGCTGCAGCCAGTCAATCAGGCTGCGGCATCCCGACACTGAACGAGCTGGCAAAAGGAGATCTGCACATGTGAAGTACAGATCCTGCGCATGCGCAGATCTTCAAACATCGGCGTTGTGCGCAAACCATGGGGTTTGTGTACAAGTCTGAATCAACCCCTATGTTCCAGACAAAAGCATAGCTAGATATCTAAGTCACGTATTAAATTTTTCGTAAGGGGACTATGTACTAAAGGGTTAAAAAAAAACAGATGTATACGTACCTCTCAACTATCAGAATTTTGGCGGATGACCGTCCACAGACTGTTGTGCAGAAAGCATGTTTGTCCTGACATGTATTATGATGGGAGATACAGTATGTTTCCACAAACCATGGTGAACATGTGCACAGGCACCAAAGGCAGGTATACACAAATAACTGTTAAGGGGGATGTCCCCTGCTCCATCTGGAATCCCCATTGCAGCTGTCACCCTTGACACTATGGGAGTTACGCCTCTGGTCCTGGAGAAGTTTGGAAAGCATACTGATATAGTTTATATTTCTAACTGAACATTTTTCCAATCCAGCTGACCTTTATGTAGATGCAATTTGAAGTCACAGCATAAAGAAGGAAAACACTTCATTATTTAATGTTCTTGAGGTGAAGACATGAATGTGAATTAGCATCTTATACTCAGTAATCGAACAAGGTCACGTATTCTTTTCCAGCTAATGCCTGAGGGTCCATGCTCTTGACACAAAGATAATGTATTTTAGGCTATAGATTCAGTTTGTGGCAGGTTTAATCTCCTGTGTCTGGCTAAGCATTGTCTCTTAACACAGAATAAGACGATATAATTCACTACTAGATGTATTATAGAGTATTATCATTTATGCCATTGGATAAATTTGTTACCTATAGAGAAAATGAAGCAAAGCTCAGGGGAATCACACTATGGTCCAGCCATATTTCATGTAAAATGTGTATCAACACTGATTTCTCATGTGCTGCAGTGGTGTGAAATTATAATGTATTGTGAGGTAAATGACTGCAAGTGAAACTAAAATGTCATACAGTTATCATACCCCACCAGACGTGTCCTATTTTATATGTCAGGTAACTGTCAACTCTGAGACAGGAAATGTTTAGCAAGCAGCATGGAGGGGATGAGAAGAGAAGCCGCAGGAAGATGCAGAGCAATGTGAGTAACTGTCCTGAAGCCGGAGGGATGTAGGGGGCCGAAACTGAACAGATGGAAGGGTTGCTGGTGAGACACTCTGGGACTGGACAGACACGAGGAGACTGCAGCTTTGAAGACAATGTGGGACAGGAACGACAAGGAGGCTGTAGCTGGGGAGACACGGGCTGGAGAGGCACAAGGAGACCAGCTGCAAGACACGGGCTGGAGTGACACGAAGCTGCAGCTGGGGAGACACAAGGGGGGCTGAAGCTGTGGAAAGAGTGTTGGGCTGGAGAGATACAAGTAGACTGGAGCTGGAGAGACCCAGTGAGGTAAGGCTGGAGGGATACAAGGACTGGAGCTGCAGAGACATGGGGAACGAGACTGGAAAGACACCGGGGGATGAGCTGAAGAAAACAGAGAGAGAGAGTGTCAGGAGATTATCCACAACTGGCAGAATTAGAAGGAAAGGGCTCAAGAACAGTAATCTTCATTAAGGCACCAATTCTAAAGAAACCATATTACTAATACAAATGAAATGTGTATCAATTTGGCAAATACGGTTTAATAATATAAAATAGTTTGATTGGGGAAATTCACATTTTGCCCTGCACCAAAACTTCTGTTACTATGTATTAGCTAGTTGAATCTCTGATTGTTATATGATTATGACATTGGTTATATACCAAACACGCGTCTTCTGGACCTCCTACGAGAATAGTGAATACCGACTGAAGTCACCATCTGCCCAGGGAGGATCAATATCTTCAGAGGTTCCCCTTTGCACAGAAACCACCATATAGGTAAGGAAGACTCTCACTTAGGATAAATGACACAAATATCAAAAGAGTTAAAAACTGACATATTGGTGCAAACCAACCTGGTAGTAGAAATCGCATCCAGAGGATATCGAAAGCTGGTTCCTTGTCTGAAAACTGAGCCACGGCACATTCTATTAACAAGCGTGTTTGCCACTTATATACCAGATTTGTAGCTGCATTAGCATAACATCAGACACAACTGCAGCAAAAGTAGCAAGGAAGGCCATGGCTGCCTTTGACTCAGAATCAGGGCCTATGAGGAAGGAGTATCCTGCCCCCTCAACTGGCTCGCCCCAACTGGGGCTGCTTTTCTGGGTTGGTTTTCCATCCCAATCTGCGCCTGGTTGCAGTTGGACCCCCCCCCCTGATCCAATGGTGGAACTAGCGAGCATTGGGGCCAGGTGAAGAATATGCACCACTATAAGAAAACACCTTTGAGAGAGAGTTTAAATCTAGTCCCCTTGAATCATATTAAAATACTAAGGGGTCTATTTACTAACCAGTGTTAGGAGACAGAGTGGAAAGTGATAAGGTGTCAGCCAATCAGCTCCCAACTGTCATCTCACAGGCTGTGTTTGAAAAATAGCTGGGAGCTGATTGGCTGGCACCTTATCACTTTTCACTCTGTCTCCTAACACTGCTAAGTAAATAGACCACTAAATCTGGAGAGGTAAATATATAGTAATCTGTTTAAAGTAAAGTGGGATAAATCAAGGGTTATGCCTTTTGATTGCACAATTTGTCCTCACCTCAGCTTTTATTAGTTATAAGAGGAAGGGTCCTGAAAATATGAGGTAGAGACAGCATGGTACAATACTATAGTGTAGAAATTTTTTTTTATTTTTTTTAGTATTTTGCCATTCAGTTATCAAATGTCAATATAGAGGTTATAGCATATCTAGCAGTCTAAATTTATTGAGGAAGGTCTGGTACGAAAACAATACAGGGAAATGAGAACATGTGATGTGCTGACTGGTGCACCACTAGCACCAGGTTCAGGTGTAGTTTAGAAATGCTTAGGTGGCCGAGTTCTTCGTAGCTTATATAGGACACACCGTGACAGAGAGGCGCAAGTTTGCTAATGTTCCCTTTTGTTTTTGCAGACACAGTGACCAGACCGAAAGGAAGGTACAACACAATTTTATTGTAACCAATCAAAGATTAACACTTGACACAGGAAATGTTTACCATTCACAGATTAAAAGAAATAATTTACACTTTTTAATATCAAGATCTTTGCTTATTACCTTCCTGTCCTCTACCGGTGACCCCCGCTGGCAAGCAAGTGTAACAACAAGAACCACAGTATCTGCAGACTTTACTTTAACTCCAAGCAAAAGAAAGATCAGTACTTGAAACCTGCAGGTCGAGTTTGGGCCAGTAATGCACCAGCAGGATATAGATTTGATATACACTCTGTGCTGATAGCAGTAGTTCCCCGGCAACTTGCAGTAATTTACACAGTCTTTGGGCCTTGAGAAAAATAAGGACAACACTGAGGCTATGCTGATAGCAGTAGTTCACCAGCAGCAATAACACGGTTTCCCTGAACGCCTATGCCACAAATTACCACCAGAATTGCCAGCCGGGGTTACACAGGGCTAAATAAAACAAGTAATGTACATTACACCACAGAAATTGACAAGGTAACAGATTCACAGTAAATATACACCTTTTGCTAATGAGATGACAGCACAAGTAATATACATTATATCAGCAAGAATGGACTTTGAAATGGATACCGGGCCAAACCGTGTGTAAGAGACAATTTGCATTAACACCAGTACGAGTAAATATTCATAACATTTTATGCAAGCAAAATATTAATCAGCATTGACAATAATAACACAGCGAGCAGTGAAGAGCTTTACAGAGTAATATAACAGATAGAGGGCCACTATCAACCACTTTAGCTAACACACGAGTCAAACAGTAAACCGAGCCAAATACATATCACATGGCATTACATTTAGTTTAAAGATAGACATAAAATCCTTTATACATCACACACAGTGGCACTGGACATGAGCCAGAGGTTCACAGGAAAGAAAATGACCACCAATACAATACTTGGGGAAAATTGGGTGTGACCTATCTTTTACCCCCCCTCCCCCTATTTCATCACTACACACACACTTTACTTAATTTAAGACCCTATGACCCCTTTCTACACCCAGTTGTGTGGGAGACTAACCCCCGGTCCCAGCTTTTACACAAAACCTAGTCTCCCAGCCTAATCATGGCTAGCCACAAGGTAAAGGATAATGCAATAGACCCAGGGGACCCAGATAGGATAGGTCTACCGAGGGGCAGGGCCTTAAGGAAGGGAAGATAGGAGCTGTGGAGGGACAGAGTATAGGGAGGTTCTGGTATGATCTCACCCCTGGCAGTGGCTATTCAGCCTCCTCCGATGTCCAGGGCAACTCTGGGATGCACAGCACTGCAACGGAGCTCCCAGCTGCAGACCTCCGGCAGGTATTTTACAAGGGGGCAACAGGTGCAAAATCCCTTTCCACAGGGGCACTGTCCAGCACACAAACACAGCAGCAGGAGGGGTCCTGAAGCACTCTTCCTCTGGGGCTGTCTTTTCTTCTGCCCGTGCGGGTGCCAGCAGAGTTTTTGTCACTGGTGGGACCTTTTCCTCAGCTGGGGCTTAATCTGTGATGATGGAGCGATGAGACCTCCTCTTCTCTCCCAGCATGCGCAGACTTCCGCATGCGGCGCCTCCTGATAATAGGCACTTAGGAAGGCAGTCCTTTATTCAGAGGGGGCTTCTTCCAAAGCAGGGTGCTCTATGCAAATCCCCAGGCAAGCTTCCTCCAGGGACTCACATCCAGCATCAGAGCACCTCTCCTGGCAGGTTGGATAGGTAGCCCTCCAGGTTAATGTGAAGTCTGGTAATTGTAATCCAGGGCAAACATAAAAGTTATAACATCCTTATGTTTACAGCTCCAAGGGCACTCACCTGAAACTCCTTACAGACAGCACCAGGTGCAGTATTTGTAATCCAGGATAAATGAGAGGGGTTGCTGAACCCCTATTTGTACAGATCCAAGGGCACTCCACAGCAACTCCTTACAGACTGCACACCAGGTGCAGTATTTGTAATCCAGGGTAACATAGGGGAATACTCTCCCCTATTGTATGACCAGACTCTGAGCACTCCACAGACAAATCCTCCCAGACTCCTTTTTACAGAAATTCTCCCAGACTCAGCTCTGACAGCCCTGGGAATGGTATTTTATAAGCTCTCCCATTCTCCCTGTCAGTCTGGCATCTATGAGTGGACAGGGGAACCCAGCAACGGGCCGCCTACAGGGATCTCTGCCTGAACACTAGGGCTGCCTATCAATGGGGCAGGATTTTCCCTCCAAAAATGGGTTGCTGACCAAGGGGCACTTTCTACCTCCCTGTCTGCAGGGCCGGATTGAGGGCCACTTGGGCCTGGAGCTGAAAATGACCAAGGGCCTATTATGAGAAGCAGAGGAGGTGTGACCAGTGCTGTGTGGGTGTGGCCAGTGAAATGTGGGTGTGTACACCCCTATACTCTCAGCCCCAATGTCTCACTAAATATGTAAAAGAAAAAAATGCTTCATTTTGTGAGGTAAAAATTAATACCATTTTACTACTTATGATTTATGGCTGACTGTGTGGACAGCAGATGGCCATTCAACATCATGTTGTCATGACAATGGGCCTATTTTATGTGGAGGCCTGGAGCTGTAGCTCCATCTGCCCAATTCTTAATCTGGCCTTGCCTGTCTGCATATGCTCAGTAAGGTCCGAGGGAGAAAGGTCAGCAAAAGTTCACTGTATTATCTTATGGGACCAATGGTGCTATATGATCTTATAAAAGAAAAACTGACAGGGGCTTGCAGGGTAACTATATCCCCTAACTAGTTAAAGGGGTAACCCCATAACTATGGGGGTACCACAAACATATTCCAGTTTTGTAATAGTCATGACATTATAACATATATACGGAACACGTACACTGCTGTCAGTGACAAATGACTGACACGAGAGAGATCACTGCCCTGCTCACATAATTTCCCTGTCTTGGTCGGTGTACTCAACAGAATAAAATCTTAACTGATTACTAATCCTATTAGTTGCTCAATGTAAATATTAAGAGATATATGTCTAATTAAGGGAAAAAATCGCAATATTCCCATGCTACAGTGGGATGTAGTCGGCATCCTGGCATGCGAGATGGCGACGGTCTTAATACCAGCGCCGAAATCCCGACAGGTCGGGATCCTGGTACCAGTATCCCGACTGTCTGCATCCCGTAGGTAAGTATCGGGGTGCAGGGGGAGGGTAGTGTTAGCTACCAGGTTTAGGCACTAGGGGGAGGGTTAGCATTAGGGTGCGGGGAGGTTAGGTTTAGGCATCGGGGAGGGGGTGTTAGGTTTAGGCACTAGGAAGGGGGGGTTAGGGTAGGGGATAGAAAAGTACTAACTGTTAGGTTCTATGGGTGTCGGGTTCCGGGCTGTCGGCATGCCGCTGTCTATTCTGAACAGCGGCAGCCGGGATATCATACCCAACCCGCTACAGTTTATAGGGGTCCTGTCACCTGCACAGAGGCAGACATTTTGTTCACTAAACTAATATTCATCATAGTTAGGGGCATAGCTAGAACTTTGTGGGCTCCATAGCATTATTTTAATGGGGCCCTTTCCCTTTCTAGAGATACACAACTCTCTCCACAGCAGTTGTTCATTTTAAATACCATAGTAGTGACCTAGTAAATTATATGCCCCATAGTAGTGCCCTGGTTTATTATATGAATTACATTGCTGCCCTGGTTTATGAATTCCCCTATATTAGTGCACAAGTTCACAATATACCACACACTGCCCCAGTTCATATTATGTCACATTGTAGTACTCCAAGTTAACAATAAGCCACAATGTACTGCTGCCAGTACACATGCAGCACAGTGCTTACTGGGCTATTCCAGGAACCTGATAGGCAACTTTATGACCTGAGTGCAGTTGAGTCAGGCTCCAGAGGTGGGCCCCTAAGCCTTAGGCCCCATAGCAATGGTTACCCGTGCAGCCACTATAGCTAAACCCATTATCACAGTGTAGCAATGATTGCAGTCAGGTGAGGCAGAGCTTTTCCTGTCATACTTAGGTATACTCCGGAGTTTTGACTAGAGAATAATACAAAGAAGATATTTATAATATTTTCTTTACATTTTTCTTATAATTTTTAATCAATTTTATAGCCAAAACTCTGGAGTAAAACGTGAGTGGCAGGCGAGGCACTGCCTCCCCTGTCTACCTTTTCTGCATATCCCTGATCAAAACACACCAAATATCCAGCACTATACACTGCTGCGCCTTTGCATAATGCCCATATGAACCCTCAGGTTCATATATGTATCTGTATATCTGGCTCTGATACTAGCTAGTGCCTCCCCAGCCATTTACCTCACCACACGTCACTGCAGTGTAGCGTATCCGTTCACCAGGAAACAGTACCTCATGAATATTGGTCAGGTAGCATTTTAGTTTTGCCACTAGTTACTAACATTGAAAGTCTGCATATTTGTTCAGCCTACAAAATGGAAACTGCTCTTTTGTGTAGGAGTCAGGTCACATTTAAGTCTGGATACGTTCAGTACCCCAGAACAGGGGATACTGGCGCCGACATCCCGACAGTAAGTAGTGGGATTGGGGGGAGGGTTAGGGTGTGGGTAGAAGGAGGTTTGTTTCAGGCTCTGGGGGGAGAGGTTAGGATACCTACCGACAGGTGTCGGTATCCTAACCCTGTCGGGATGCCGGCGTCCTTATTTTGACCACCGGGAGGATCCCGAGCGTCAGCATCCCGTACCCATCCCATTTAAGTCTACGTGTGTGTGTGTGTGTATATATATAATATATATATATGATATATGAAAACAGCTGGAACATAATACATACTATATCCTAGACATATAATCTATACCTGTCTGCTCCTTTTTTATTTAACGTTTTGAACTAAATCCCCTCTGCCTTTTCCTTCTATGTATCCCTCTTCACTGCCTCAGGATTGTGAAGTCAGGAGATTGTAAGGCAAATATATCAAGTGGTGGTGATCCCTTTTTTTTGTGTGTTTTTGGTAAAACAAATGGTCATTACTGCTTCCCCACATGTATTAAAAGGCAGTCTGAATAGAAATCTGAGCTTTCTCCAGCGCCACGCTGGTTTATTCCTATTAACACCACCTTGCTGACAATTTTATAAGCTTTTTGTCACTTGTCAAGTAACATAATGCATTTCTTACATTCCCGGTGCTGCTTCCATGCGCCCCTGCTGGTGAGTAAGTGCATGCGCTGTGCTTTCAAAATATAGTTTTCTGGGCTTTAATAAATCTTGCTCATGTGCTTTTAAATTGGGTACACATATCTGACCATGGGTACACATCAGAACGATGTAATGAATGACGGAACGATCACTGGTTCCATCCTTCAAAACACTGCATGACGTCAAATGCAATATCGTCAGGTTTGATGTGTAGCAACGTTGCATTTGACCACGGGAGTGCGCCTACCATATATACACACTGCATGATTTGGCCAAATCAAAACAACATTGCTCCAGTGTGTACCCAGCTTAAGGTCACCTGCGACCCATAACACATTGCATTAAGCAATAGACTGATGAACAGAGATCGCTGGAGGGGTGGGTTATCGCAACACCTCTCCAGTGACTGACTCTTTCGTACATTGCTGCAATAAGGGCCTCATTTATCAATGAATTTTATCATAAGCAACAAGTAATAAAACTTGTTGCGTATGATAATGGTGCTCCAGCCAAGCACCATTTATCATACACAATAAGTATCTTTCCTCGTTGTGTATGATAAAACTTATTGATAAATGAGGCCCCATGACTTCCTGCATTTCTGCAGTGTGGCTATGAAGGACATCTTAATACATCGTCCCTATTTGTATTTTATGATTTTTAGGTTTAAAATGACAGCTATTTTCTTTACCGTTTTGCTTTATGCATATAACTGTAGAACAAACACAAGTATCTGTTTATACCTTTTTTTTTTTTTTTTTTAAATCCCTTATTTGACATTTGTAAAGTTGTGTATGTGTGTGTGGATACCAAGGCTGGGACCACACAAGGAAGTGTAAAATGTCAGTGTTAGCTAGATAAGTCCAAGCTATATTCTGCCAAGTATACATACAGTGCACATATGTCATGCTATGGACATCCCGAATGCATATCTGTGTAATAGGTCTTTTGAGTGTTTTCACAAGATAAAATTACTTTTGTCGTTTTCTTACCTGGGAGAAGGCTGTGCGGAAGGTAGGATGTACAGTATGACTCATGCAGGGCCTGTAGAGGCCTCTTTTCGTCTTCATACAGTAAATAATACCTTTGAATTTCATCTTGCTTGTAATCATCTACGACAGACACTAAAAGCTTATGCAAACTAATTGTGCAATCAGTACTATGATGTATTAGTAGAACAGCCTGCTAGTGCATGCCCCACAATGTCAGCAACAAGAAATGTAACAATAAAATACTTATGTACTCTTGAATAAACAAAATCCATCACATCTACTGCCATAGCGATGTCATCAAATGTTTTTCTCAGATAAACTAGGTTTGTTTTATACAGAAACTCCTCATAAGAGAGGATGGGGGTAATCATAACAGCCAGGTGCATGTGTGCAAGTGCAACCTTCTTCATATGCAACAATGCCCAATGATTAGTGCCAATGTAAGATTGTGACCACCTTGTGAGCTGTGCCTGCGTGCACTGCAGGTATAAATGTGCAAATGGAAATGGTTTTAAATGTAATAATATTTTAGAGCAATTTTCCCTCATAATACAAAGAACAAAAACATAACCCCTTTGCTGCTAAGTGTTTTCTCACTATTGTGCTGAGGTTATTTTCCAACATTAGCGCACGTCACATTTCAACATCAATATCGATGATTTTTTTGTATAACCCACACAAATTACACCTTGGGTCTTTTTTCAGAATACTTTTTATTTTCAGATAAAAATTTACTTGTCAAAAAAGTGTGTTGTATTGAAATTTCAAGTAAGGGAACCAAAGGATTTCTTTTCCCATCTTATAAACATAAAGAAAATCGTAAAAAGCAGGATTCTATGTTTAGGTTTTAACAAAGAAATCTGCACTTAAAATTAAATGTTTTTTTTTTGTTCTACTCTGCTACTACGATCTGCTGTCACCACAGGGATGTAATTATAAGCGGCCATCGGTCTCAATACGACATCCGAATCCTGACAAGGGACTTAAGATAGGCGACACAATACTGACGCCTATCTTAATCCAGATGTCGGAACGCCGAAGGACATAAGTCTGGAGTGCCATTAGCCTTAGCCGCGCGGGGGAGGCTTAGGCTTAGGGAGCGAAGCAGGGTTAGATTTTGGGGGGGTGGACATTCGGGTTAGGCAGCCTTGGAGGCAGGGCTAGGAACCCTCCCCCCAGGAGGGTTAGGGTGCAGTAAAGTGAGATTAGGATTGGGCACCACTATGCAAGGGTTAGGGAGGGAAGAGGGATAGGGTACTTACCTGCCCGATTGGGATATGAAGGCTATTCAGCCGCAGGGACTCCATACCCATTCCGTCACCATACTATTCTGTTACTAATATATTCTATCGGTATGTAGTCAGAGAGCCAGCAGTCGAAATGTCGACCGCTGGCTTCCTGAATGTGAAATCCCGGCATGGGACTAATGATAGGCATCTAAATACCGACGCCTATCATCAGTCCCACACCGAAATCCCAACGCCCGGCATACCGAACGCAGGTAAGCCGGGCGTTGGAACCTGTTAGCCGCGGGTGGGGGTGTTAGGTTTAGGGACTCCCGGGGGGACTTGGGGTTAGGATTAGGCTAGGGGAGGTTAGGGTTAGGCACCCCCATGGGAGGGTTAGGTTTAGGGTGCGGAGAGGAGGGGTTAGTTATAGGCACCCCTCGGGGGAGGTTAGGATACTTGCCAGACGCTGTCAGGATCTTCATCTGCCGGACTTCCGGCATTTCATCCACTGGGCTTAGGTTCGGCGGTATTTCATACCTATTCCATGCTGTCACCATACTATTCTGCTACTACTACTCTGCTGTCACCATGCTATTCTGCAAATACTATCTGCTGACAACATACTACTCTGCTAACAGTGTTGTCCGGTAATCATAAGACTTTCAATTTTCAGAAAATACCATTAGTCTGCTTACTCTATCTGACCAGAG
Source organism: Taudactylus pleione (assembly GCA_031769625.1). Lineage (NCBI taxonomy): Eukaryota > Metazoa > Chordata > Amphibia > Anura > Myobatrachidae > Taudactylus > Taudactylus pleione. The sequence goes on along the minus strand of JAUIMM010000052.1, from coordinate 2,560,145 downwards.
AAATAAAATTCACCCAAAATGGCCAAATTTTTTGGGGGGGTTTTATGGAAATTGCAGGACATTGAACTTTTTCATAACCACCATCAAGAAAATTGTTGTGGTTCTTGCTTTGGTATTAATCCACATTTCAAAACCAGCAAAAAGCTGGATTCTGATAATAGGTTTTCATAAATTCTGCACAAATTATGCACACTGTGACCCATATACCGCACCCCCACGTGCATAACCTGATATGTCCCTCTCTTTCCGGGTCAACAGAGCACCTGACAGCAACACTGTGCTTCCTACCCCCTGCTGAGAAGCTGTAAGATTTTCCTGAGCCAGCTGTAACCATCTGCTTTAGCCCCTTTCAGGGGTACCCGCCGGAAACTCTGAACTTAGGTGTGCTTGTAGGGGCTCCTTACCTTTGCATCCTGTCCAGCACATCTGTTCCACTACTATTGTTTTAAATAGATGTTTCTCAATTCATATTGGAGCTCTGCCCTGTGCTGTATGAACATTACAATTGCTGGTCTTTTGATACTGATATGTAGTCACTGTCTACCTGCTGCCAAGTGTATTCCTGTATTGAACATCCAGTGCTCATGTTGTCTGTGCTTCACAATGCAGTTTTGATATTCCTGCATACTACGTAACAGTGCAACCGCTTACCATCTTGTTCAAATTATTTCTGGTTGCCAATGGCTGTCGAGCCTTACACAATGCTTACCCTATGACTCACCAGAGAATATAATTCTCTCCTTCCTTGACCAGGCACTTGATTCTTCTTATGTGACCTCGTAGTGTATGTTGATCTTTTGTATTTTCTTGCTTCTCTCTCTGCTCTGTGTCAGTATGTCTTATCCCAGACAGAAATGAACCTTACATTTAATAGATCCAACTTTCAAGAAGGGGAAAGACAAAGCAGACCTCTAAGTGGTGGTGTCCTTTCCATCTCACTCTTATGACAGTGACCATGCAGATGCCTTAACCCCTGAATCCTCCTGCATACCTGCTGATATGTCAGGTCATCTCAGATCATACTACCACTCAATTAAGTCTGAGCTCTTCTTCACAACGAAATTAGGTCCTAACTTCTGAATTCAAAACTGAACTTGCTTGAGTGAGTTCCAAGATAAGAGGAATATATTTTGTCAAATTTTGTTCCAGTCATTGGAAACCATTATCTGATGTTCGTGCTGATGTTGACTAATTGAAGGAACATATGGATGATATAGAAAATAGATTTAGACAGAACAATATGCAAATAAGACAACCCAGAATCTGTGGGCACAGACACCCTTCCAAAATACCTACAATATTTGTTTTCACTGTCTCTCTGATGCACCACTACAAAAAAATTTAATTAGATCATGTTAATAGGGCCCTGTGCCCTAGACCATCTCCTTATTGTCATGATTCGGGGTCTTAGCATCCCTTTTAGACTCAGAAATTCATTTATTGCAGTTTCCAAAAACATCACAGGGACATCTCTCGGTGATTTAACTGATGAACCTGTGTGTTCACCTGGTCAGCTAGTGACCGCACCCTATTTAAACCAGTTCTTGTGTGCATCTCATTGCTTGAACAATTTGTTCCTACCCCGGGTAGTTCAAGGCTCCAGGCTTACTTTGTATCCTGTGGTCATGGCCTCTGTGACTTTGTTGCTACGTAGCGGGTTCTGGCTGTACACCATCTACGCTGATATCACTCACCTGCCGGCTTTGCAGCATTCCTGCTGTAAACAGACCTGCTATCCATTTGCCGCTGTGTTTCCATTATCTGTCTGCATCGCACCGTTCATGCTACATACCAACCTGAGTTCCATCTGCTGCTGTGTTTCCATTACCTGTCAGTGTTGCAGGGATCTGAGTTCCATCTGCAGCTGTATTCCGGTATGTGTCTGCACCACAGCTTCCACGCTGTATACCAACCTGAGTTTCATCTGCCACTGTGTTCGGTTATCTGTCAGCTCCACAGTGCCTATACTGCTTACAAGTCTGCACTACCATCTCATCTCTGCTTGCAAGTATATCACTTCCACTTACCTGTGTATCATCATCTATCAGTACTGATCCGGTGTGCTCAGATTCGGTTTCATTCCTGTATACCGCTGGGACATTGTGTGAAAGTTTCTTATGCTATTATACTCTATACTCAGTGGTTGGCCAAGTTATAAGGTTATACTATTGTATTGATTTGTATTGGCTTCCCTGAACTGTGTGCTATTGTCTTGGGCTGGTTTAGAGAAGGGTGCTGGTTCCAGGGCTAGGGTTCCATGTGCAGTATACAATCTGTGCACTGAGGTGTTCAGTAGCTGTATTACCTAACCTGACTCTCAGTTCTGAGTCCCTCTCTGGTTTCAGTTCATCTTGCGTCAGTGCTGTACCAGGGTCGCAACTTCCTCAAGTTGTATACTGAATACAGAAGACTTAGATTGCTAGCTTGAGTTCTGAGTTCCTATCTACCAGTACTATGCTATTCTGATTTCCGGGCATCACCCTTGTCACTGCAGTATATTGCTGGTCTTGCTGGCCTTCACAGGTCACTAGACAAGGGGTTGCCCAGTAGGCCTGGGCAGTCACCTCTGTTCCAGTCCAGTATCCTTGCATATCACAAGTCTGTGGTTCCTACACTGGCAGTAGTGTTCCTAACTCCTGTTCATACAGAGTTGTATCAAGCCACCTGGTTTTCTATTTACGTTGGTTAGACCCAAGGGTCCCGAGCCGGATCTACAAAATAACTAGGCCGTGACACATCTCTTCCACCAAGAGTGTAATTGTTAATTTCCATTACTTTGTAGTTAAGGAGCCCTTTTTGCAGTGTGTTAGGGAACACTCCATTTGTCACTCATTGAGGACAATCTTTCAGGATCTTACTCCCATGACTCTACAGAAAAGAGGGGACCTAGCACAATTTACCAAATATTTTTGAGAACACAAGATTTGGTATTGCTGGTGGTTCCTGATTTACCTCTTGGTATGTATGGACATATCTTTTTAGAATAAAAAACAAAAATAAGGCCATCCCTAGGCATGTCTAGTCCACTCTTAGTGCCAAAAGGCACATGTCATTTTATAATGATGACTTTCTTTTCTGTTCGCTTTTCCATTCCTCCCCTCTGGGTTATCATACGCGTCTGGCGCCATGCCTCAACCATGTAATTATCCCTGGTACATAGGATGAATTACCTATTTTCTAAAGGAGATGTGCTTCTTCTGATAGGGTCTCTCCTCCACCCCTTTGCTAAGATGTCATTACTAGCACACCACTTTCCAATCCCCTCCTGATCCCTGGATAACCCTACTCTGTTTGCCCATCCCTATTGCTCAGTGACTCGGCATTTGTTCATTAAATTCCCCTTATGGTTGTGTGTGTGTGTGGGGGGGGGGGGGGGTTTGGCAGAGTTACAAGGGATAGAGCTATTATGAAGGGAGGGCTGTAAGCTTGGACTTGAAAGGTAGAGTCTTTAAATTCAAGGCAAACAAGCTAGGTATCCTGGAAAGTCTTATAGTTATCTTTCATATAAATGTAAATTCTGGAGAACCAGTCTGAAACTGTTGGAGTAAAGGAGGGTCGCTGGCAAACTGGAATCGCCAATTTAACTGCACTATTTCAATGTTTTAAGAGGGATTTTTTGTACAGTAGCTTAAAATAGACAGTGTTGACAAATGAAAGAGCCAAAAAGTAGGGTTAGAGGGAACAGTCTCACAAGAATCTCAGTCGAGAGTCTAATCACACTATCCCAAAAGGGTTAAAGATTGGGGCAATCCCACCAAATGTTAAGAAGAGAGCCAATGGCTTGAGAATATCTCCAACAGGTATACTGGATTCCAATATGTATCTTGGATAAAATATCTGGACATATATACCAGCATGAGAGTAGTTTTTGGAGAGAGTCTCCATGACTGAAGTGCTTGGTGAGCAGGCATGTGTAGTTGACCTAAAAAAAAAATCCCACGTACTCTCCCCAATCTCCTGACACAAGTAATGTTCCCAAGCTTTCATAAATGGCAGTCGATGAAAGTGGAGGTCATCAAGGAGGAGCATATACATCTATGAGATGCAGTCAAAAAGTTAATCTGTAGATCTATCCATTCCTCCATCAGGGAAATTGCCCACTTAGTTTGTAAGACTTCAAAAGTGCGGATACTCCCAGTTCCCACCAATTATCCAATCTGCAAAGCCCTCACTGTCTCGCGATATTTAAAGACCCTAACATTTAATCACTGGGGGCAAAGAGAGGTTGAAAAGAAACCAGTAAGTAGGTAAATTAGCAATGAGATGAATTTGTTAGCTTTAAAGGACTTCCAAGTACTGATGGTGGGGTGAAAAACTTTTGGTATTGTGGGTAGCCAATGTACAATAGTCACCGGAACCTGGATCGCCTGTTCCTCAAGTCAAATCCACTGTTTGGCCAGAATGCCTCTAGTCCACTCCAATATACTGTTGAGCTAAGTGGCCTGGTAATAGCCATATATTGGGGAGCTGAAGACCTCCATGGTGTTTACGCATTTAAAGCAAGTTTAACTTCAAACAGGGGCGCTTTCCTCTCCATATAAACTCCCAAAACAAAATCTGTTCATCAGAAAATTTGAATAGGGATAGCCTGGAGAATATATCATAGCTTTAGGAGGGAATTCATCTTAAAGACCTAGGGGTAAATTTATCAACATTCGTGTTGGTCCCGATTTGCATTTTTGGGTGATATCACTTTTTTGCAAATCGGGAATTTACTATCATTAAAGTCTGGTGATTTATTCTTTTTTTCAGGTTGAAATCAGGTGCTCTAATGCCGCAAATTCGGCCGTTTTGAACAATATAAATTTTATCACCATTGGCTCAATTCGAAAGTACTTTTCACTTTTTTAATACAAATCGGGATTCTCGATTCAATACAAATAATTTTTTCAATAGAAGTCATATTTTTGTCTAAATTTAACCCTAAAAACAAAGTAAAAAATGAACAAACAGTCTGCGCAAATTTCACTGATATGTGCAGGCTGCTTGTTCGGGAGACAAATTTGGCCGTTTGGGTGATCCTGTCCGATTTGAAGTCCCGATTCAAATACACCATCAAACAAAATAAATCTGTCAAAACTGGGAGCTTGGTAAATTCCCCATTTTCTATGTGAAAAAACGGCCGTTTTTGATCGATCCTATAAGAGTTGAAAAATGGGACAAATCGGGACCAAATCGAATCTTAGTAAATTTACCCCTTAGAGTCTCACCAACCAGGAGAATGTCCAGTATCGCCAAGTCTGTAATTGCATCCGCAATTTGGACAAGAGAGAAACAAAATTAGCTTGGAACTAAGAAGACCAGTCTTTGGTAATAAAGAACCCCATATATGTCAAACAGGAGGGGTGCCATATGAAAGCATGTCTAAGGCCATCGACTAACAAATGAGGGATTGTAAGGGTTAGTGCTAAAGAATTTGTATTAATCTTGAAATGGAAAACCACGAGATTTGCGAACATGGTGAATAGATCATCTGCATAGAGGGCTAACTTAAATTTCTTATCTGGAATGCAAAAAACTGAGATATTGGGGTTTACCCTAATTGATCGTACCATGGCTGCTATACAGAGGACATACTGTAGATCTACTGGAAAAATAGGTATCCTTGTCTGGTGCCGTTACGTCAAAGAGGGAGCCATTAACTTTGACAATTGCAGATGGAAAACTATATAAGGAGAGGATGCAAGGAAAGCAGATATGATACAATCCCAAGTGTCTCAGCACACCTGCCAGAAAGTCCCAATCAACCCAGTTGAAGGCTTTTTGTGCATCAGTAGACAGCAGAATCACCTTGGAAAGGGAAGTGGAGATGTCATGGATGGGTGACAGAACTTTGGTTGTATTATCACGGGACTCATGATCCGGTACAAAGCCCACTTGGTCACTGAATGAGTTGTGACAATAACTCCTTTATTTTATTGGCCAACAATTTGGTATAAAGTTTTAAATAAGGATTTAAAAGTGATTGATATAGGTCGGTAGTTGGGACACAGGGAGGGGCCCTTACTTTACAGTTCATGGTAATGTGAGCTTCAAAGGATGGGTGGAAGAATTGAGTCTGCTCTGAGAAGACAAGCCTCTTTTAGGAAGTCTTGGAAGGTCTTATAGTAACTATTGGGAAAGGCAGTTGGCCTGGAGCTATTACAAGAGGGGATGGTCTAAGATTTCTCTAATTAGCATAAAGAGAATTTTTTTTCCAGATTATTCCTATTCTCTGCCGAAAGCCTGGGGAGACCAATCCTAGTCAAATAAGAGCAGATGACTGCATGTTTAGTCACATTCATGGAGCGGGAACCATGGTCAGCTAGGTTGCACAGTTTGGTATAGTAGGAGCAGAAAAAGAACTCAATGCTCCTGGTATCATGATGCAGTCATTCCATGCAGTGACAGATAGGGATGGAAAACCAGCCTGGGAAATTTGTGGAAGCAGCCCTACTGGGGGCAGGGTCTGTTGAGGGTCAAGGAGTGGCAGCTAAAAATGCCGGCATGTTGCAAAAGTTTACGGGGCATGTCTCAGCATGCGTCTGTTAACCCATATGCAATAACAGTGGCTCTGGTGTCTCATTTCCTACGGCAATGCTGCGCAACCATAGGGCTACTCAGAAGCCCGATACTCGAGTGATCTGCTTGCAAAGCTGCGTGTTTGTATGCAGCCGCTCACATTTAAAGTGCCTCCGATGGGTGTCTCAATACATTTCCAGACGTTGGCAGTAGTACATTTTTGCACATTAACTGTGTACAATTTTGCAGCTGCGAATGCATTAGCATGCATCTCTGATTCAGGTCCTGTGTGCACAGAGAAAAATGTGGATACTTTCTGATTTGTAGGCAGCTATGTAACTCCATACACGTAATTCCATAGCTGTTATTTTCAGTGAGCACTTGCACCAGCTATATCACTGGCAAAATGGGGGTGTCAAAAATACATCCTTCAAAAACATTTATGTAGAGGGTGGTACAGGTTTTCCTAATATTCCAAAATATTATCTTGCTGTCCATTTGAGACAATCGCAGTGGGCCATAGAATCTGAATTTATAGGAATCCACTACCCATACAGAATATTCTCGATCTTCCCGAAGGAGAGATCTCCATCTTTACAACTCCTATGGATAACCCACTTTTCCTGATCATATGGGATTATTGCATGCAAACATACCACTTGCTAAATGACCCATCTCTACTGAGACATTCTGGAAAACCCAGCCTTTATCCATGGCCAAAAGCATAATCATTGACCCCTGTACCATGCAGAGCCGTAACCAGACATTTTGGTGCCCTGTGCCAGAAAAAGCTTTGGTGCCTCCCCCCCAATATTTTAAATAAGGACAGTACGTGCCCAAACAAGGTGCATGGTCTTGTGGGTAAGGGGCTTGGCCCCAAAATAGTACCCCATTTCAAATTACATCTTACAGTAGTGCAACCTTATACACATTATACCATACGGTAGTGCCCCTTACACATTACACCACACAGTAGAGCCCCTTATACACATTATGCCACACAGTAGTGCCCTTTATACACATCGTCACACAGTAGTGCCCCTTACACATTATGCCACACAGTAGTGCCGCTCACATATTATTCCACACACGAGTAGTGGCCTTGTACACATTATGCCACACATTAGTAGTGTTCACTCGAGCTCCGGTGGCATGCAGGGCACGGGAGTTAGAGAAGGCACCCGAAAAGGGGGCATGGCCATTGAAAAGGAGACGTGTCTATAAGATGCATCACCTTTTCGTCACTCTTGGGGCCGTGCCCGGCTCTTACGGACATGCCGGGCAGCCCCCAAGCGCTGCTGACAGGGAGAATAGAGGCCGGGCGCATGCGCCCAGCGTCTATTCACCGTCGGTGACCGGGTCACCGCACATTTCCTCACCCGCGGGACACTGCGACCCGAGGGTGAAGGCGGTACCCGCAGGCTGTGAGGCCAGGGTACTTTTTGCCCTTCTGAAGGTGGGCAGGGCGCCTTTTGCCCTCCAGAAGGAGGACAGGGTGCAGGGCCCCGCTAAAACAGCCTAGCAGGAATGCTACATTATGCCACACATTAATAGTGGCCTTATACACATTATGCCACACATTATTAGCAGCCTTGTACACATTATGCCACATTAATGTCCCTAACATACACATTATGCCACCCAGTAATGCCCCTTACACATTACAGCACAAATTATCACCCCCCCAATCCCTTCCTCATGCCTCTATTAGTAAATCATGATTGCATTCATTCCAGCCGCAGTCCCCAGTGTCATTTCCAGCCCAAGCTCCCAGTGACACTTTTAGCCCCAGCCCCCAGTAGCACTTCCAGCCCTAACAAGGCACTTACCTTCCGCTGCTTGGTTACCTGCCAGCCCGCACCTCTTCTGCAGGAGAGATGTGACGTCATTATGTCTCTCTGTCTCTTACTGCAGACACTAGGGATGGCCATCGGTGTGGTTATCATCGATGGTATCCAACTATGGTGGTTTCACCAACCGATGGTCATCCCTGTCCTTTGACTGACTGGCCCATGGGCCAATCAGAATCTAGGGGTGAGGCTCGTCGGGGGCGGAGATATGCTCAGTGTCCCGGCACCTTGTAAAAAAATAATAATTTGGTTATGCTGTACCATTAATGGCGGGAAACCATCTTGTTCTCCCCCATTGATGGTAAAAGCATTTTACAGACTTTTACAGAAGACACTCACTGGCACCGCCCGCTCCAATATGTATTAATAGCGGTGCACCCGTCAGCTGGGTGCACCGCTACTAATATGCATTGGAGTGGGGCACATACAGTGGGTCATTCAGACCAGCTCGCAAGCGGTTCGGTGGTGCCCTACTGCGCATGCGCACGACGGGGGGAGCTCCGTTGTGCGCATTCGCGAGACCCGGCTAGCGACGGTATAGCCGTCGCTCCGGGTCTCGCACCAAAGGGGGCGTGCTGTCGATGTTGATTGACAGCACGCCCCCTTTGGTGGGCGTGCCGGGGGCGTGGCTGCCAGACGGAGGCGTTCCCATGGGAACGCCTACCGTCTGAAGCCGGCCCCACGGACATCAGTAGTGATGTCAGTGGGAGTGATTTTGGCTCTGATAGAGCCAAAATCACTCCTGGGCTTGCGGCAGTGAGACCCTACCGCAGGGTCTCCGTTGCAAGCCCGATGGTCGCGATGGTCTTGACCATCGCGACCATCATCATGGACGCTCGCTATAGCTGTGGGTGGTCACCCACAGCTATGCGAGCATCCAAGAGGCCGCTCCATTTTCTTGTAGGAGGGCCCTGATTCAGAGCGAGCGCTCTGGTCAGAGCGTCCGGCTCTGAATCAGGCCCACAGTTCCATGGTGGTGGTGGCACCTGTGCTCAGTGCAGTGGCAACACTAAGGGCCTCATATCCACTTTTTGTCACATCTTTATTAAACATAATCAAATTGCGAAAGAACCCTCAAGAGATGAAATGAGAAGAGGACACTGGAGGGACCTTAGAGACAGAGAACTGATCCCAATACATAGAGACTTGCCAAAAGCTTCATATGCTTCAGAACCAAAGAAAATGCTTATAAGATTATATATTTGTTCCCTATTTCCCCATGCGATCTACCCTGGTGCTTCCAGAATCTGTTGAGAGAATTGTGTGCATATAATTGGAAAGAGAACAAACCTCTTTCCCTCACAGCTATCATAAATTAAAAGAAATGAACAAGTATACTGACTAAAATGTATAATACATTACAGCAACCAACCATGGTCCTCAAGGCACACTAAAGCTGGCCACACACTAGACCAACTTACATCCAACCAGCCAACTTGTTGATTGGTTGGAATGAAAATCTGGTAAGGAATGAAAGCAAATGACAATCAGCAATTTGCTCCCAAATGCCGGAAAATTAACAAAAACTGTTTGAACAAATTGTTTAGATCAAACATTTAACAAACTTGTCTGACGACCATTTTCATCTGTTTTCTGGCATTTAGGAGCAAATTGCTGATCATCATTTACTCCCATTCCTTACCAGATTTTCATTCCAACCAATCAACAAGTTGGCTGGTTGGATGTAAGTTGGTCTAGTGTGTGGCCAGCTTAACAGTCCAGGTTTTAAGTATAGCCATACTTGAGCACAGGCAACTTAATTAGTACCTCAGTTATTTTGATTAAACCATCTGTGCTTTAGTATGGATATCACCAAAACCAGGACTGTTGGTGTGCCTTGAGGACAGAGGTTGGGAATCACTGCATTACAGGTATCCTATATGGTCAGCTGGTTAAAGTTCACTATATGGTCCCCCTGGCATTCACATTGTGGGACTCCTTTTCTTGCTTGATGTTCATTTAATGAATTGTTGACTCTTCCTCTACATATACTGTATATATTCCTTGACCTTCTACTCTGGAGTGTTCAAACCCTCCCTTCCGCCCCCCTTCCTCCTCTTTAATATTCCGAACTTACCTACTATTCCTAATGGAGCATACACACGGTCAGATCTGTCAGATGAACGATTGAACGATTTCACCAAAGATTTGAACGATTTTTGACTGCATTAAAATGAATGAAATCTTCCAAGTCTGACTGCAAACACATCAGATGTCAGATATCGTTATCTGACCATCGGGAACGCACATCGTTCATCGTCCATCGTTCAGGCATGTCAGATTTTCCTTCAAATATGAACCATTGAACGATTTTTTAAATCGTTATCGTTCAGATCTGAAGAAAAATCTGACCGTGTGTATGTACCATTAAGGTGCATACACACACAACGATTTTTTGAACGATTATCGTTAACGATATCGTTTCTCGTTCAATCGTAAAAATCGTTCACTTTCTGAGTTAAAACAATGAACGATTATTGTTCATGCGCGTTCACGTTTGTAGTTCAGTCAGACTGACTAACTGAACGATTTTCATTAAGGGAATATGCAAAAATTGTTTGTAGTTCAAAAAAATCGTTCATTACACTTTAAAAAATCTGACAGAAAATCGTTCAGAAAATCGTTGGTAACAAAATCGTTGTGTGTGTATGCATACCTCCCTAACTGCATTCCCCATGTGTCCTGACATCTCCATTTCCTCGCTAATATAATGTATGCACCTCCTTGCTGTCATATATACTATGTGGCTGTTTGTTGCTAGTGTTTAATCTTGTTTGCTGTAGTCTTTGGGAATGTTTATGTTGCAGTCATCTGCTGTGATTACCATGTGCATTATTCCTCACCCTCTCTCTCTTCATTCTGTAATGGCCGGACAGTTGGGACAGAGACATGTGAATGATATGGCACTGACAGGCATGTCACCATTCTATTCCTCTTTTTTGTCTTGTACCAAGTCACATACAGTAAATTAGATGTCTGTAATACAGGTTCATCCATTTGAATGTATTGTCGAGCTGTATTTCCAATGCAATGCATCTCATTGTCTGAGAAGTACTGTAACTGCCTACAGATCCATTGATCTCTATGCTGTACCTTATCTGCTGTCCACATGAATAGCAGGGATGTATCAGCTTTTCAGGAACTAGAATTCTGACTATCTGGAGGGCTAGAAAGTAATTTGTTTTGTACAACACAATTAAAAACATGCAATCAATTAAACCTGACATCCTCTTCTTAGCATGACTGCCTCACATCTGAGGTCCTGAGTTCAATTCCCACCAAGGCCCTGTGTGGAGTTTGTATGTCCTCCCTGTGTTTGCGTGTGTTCCTCCCAGGTGCTCCAGTTTCCTTCCACAATCCAAAAACATTCCAGTAGGTTAATTGAATTCTGATTAAAAAAAAAAACCTAACCCTAGTGGTAGGAAATATAGATTGCAAGCTCCAATGGAGAAGGGACTGATGTGACAGACCAAATATTCCCTGTACAGTGTTGCAGAATATGTGTGTGCTATGTAATTATCATAATACTAGAATCTATATAACCTATGTTACGGTTTTTAATTGTCATCCTAAAAGAGCATGGATTACACGTGTCTGTATAAAGTGCATGCATTGCAAGTGCATTGTCACTTCTCTTTCACCAAAACAGTAAGGTTGTATTTATTGCCATGATCTAATCCATCACACAGCATTACAGCAAGGTGTTTCCACTTGGCCAGTCCTCATATCCAGGAGGTCACATCCTGACATCTACATGCACATACAGTATTCTTCCTAGTCTCCAGATGTGTTGTCCTGATAATTCACTTTCATGTTATTCATCTCTGTATGTTTTCGGTGAAACACATGGGTATATTATTTTTATTAACAGTATTTACCTCTGTATCTGCTTTTGTTATTATGATGCAGCACATTTTCCATGGTCAGAGCTTAATGGCGATTTCCACCTTCAGGGGATTGGATTGTTGGGCAGCCCTCCTGATGCTATTCCTACATATACAGTATATGGCTTCTCCTTTATAGCTTCCTGCTGTGTTTGTAGCCATGCATTTATATCATCACAGTTATCTATTTCTGCTGTCATTTCAGAATTTGGACTACCTAGAAGTTTAGAAAGTGCATATAATTGTATCACATTAGTATATCTGAGGGGACTGAAAAATAACAACCCCCATATGATATAACAAAATGGCTAAAAGGCACAGAATTAAGTTCAGGAGAAAAATGCTGTAATAATAGTAAGTCAGTCAAGTAAAGGTTGACTTTGATTTATTGGGTGTTTTTTCTTTTTTTAAAGTGAGTAATGTCTCTTTATAATGTAATGCATCAAATATGTGGTTCACATACACCCAAGACTTCCTCTAATGTCATTCAGAAAACTATTTTTCCATCAAACTCAGTAGCAGAACATGAAGTGCATGCTGATGCCAGACAAGGGATTACGGGAACACTGCTGAAACCTGCTCTTCTTGTTTAAACTCCTCAGGATTAATGAGATCTATTGAATGCTCCCTTCAATAATCAGGCATCTAAGGGGAGAATGTGATCTGCAATGTATATTGCACCCAGTGGATGGTGGAAGCCACGCAGTCCTGAGACAGGATTACAAAGACCAGATGTGATGCCAAATGTTTAGCATTTCAAGAGCAGCTGAATCTGTACAGTCAGCATTTGCGCAGTGTTGAAAAACTAGTGAGAGACTTTATATGCCACCTGGCATCCAGCGTTCCACTGTGTCCTTCACTTCAAACAGCCTAACGGTGCTTTATAATCAGTCTTAAAAAATCACTTTATAGAACATGTAGCGGAGTGTGTGGAAAATGTGAATTGCCCATTAAAGCAAAGCACCTAACAATTCTGGCAGACTGACAGCTGCATGGTTTTATCTCACTAGTAACCTAAAGTTTCCTATAGTTTAATGCGTTCCATAAATAGCATGAATAGCTGCAGATTATCACCACTTTGTTTTATTTTATGCACATGACAGGTTGATATTAATGACAAGATGCAGACAACAAGCAGCACGTTGTCATTATCACAGGATCTTCTCTGCTCACCTTGGCCCTGATTTATAGTGGGCTGTAAATGTGTAGTGTAGAGTTGGGAGGGAGAGACCTTGCTCAACTGTTTATCACAGAGCAAAAATAAAGCTGTCCAGTATTTATGTGCTTCATGCAAAAGCATCCAGTACTTACCCTCCATGGAAAAGTAATTTCCATACATGGTTTGTCTAGGTGTAAATTTGCATTGTGTAGCTGGGATTTGCTCCACACTCTGGCCTGCTAGTCCTTTAGGGGTCTATTTATTACATTTGAGGGATATCCCCAAAAACTCCCATTTTCAAGCGGTACCCACCAATGTTAAGGATCCCCAGGATTTACCATGGAGGGACCACAGCAAATACATTATTTCCGATATATGCCGCAGTCCCTCCATTTCCGGCTTCTATGTTTCTCCTCTCTGGGAGAAGCCCAGAGAGGAAATGCAGCTGGTCACTACAGGGGTGGAGACAGGCACTTTACCTCATTAGGCTTCATTTTAGTTCTGTCTTCTCCATATGAACCCGCGATTCCAGGTATTCTCCCCATCCTGCCAACTTCACTAGCAAGTGGACTGGATGCAGGAGATTCACAAACTCTTCTGAGGGTCCAGGGGACTAGCCGAAAAATCGTGTCTCCTGCAGTGCACCAAACAGACCCATAAAACAGGGGCGTGGTCTATGGGCACCCAACCAGTTACATCACTCTGGGGGCATGCCCAGTTGGCCGGGCTGCCCCCAGAGACTCTTCCCACACTGCCAGCTTCTTTTTAGTGTCCAGGAGCCAGGCGCTGCACAACAACATCACAGTGCAGTGCCCGCTACTGGTCACTGAGGAGCAGACGGCATTTTGGTGTTACCCCCTCAGAGGGTGACACCCGATGCAGTCTGCACCCCCCCTAGTGACGCCATTGGTCTCCAACACCTTCCAGGAGAGTATGAACGTATGCTGTATTGTCATACTCCGGAATGCGAAGCCTCACAGCCCTGTACCATATCAACTGTGTATAGTGCTCAGTTTTTATCAGGTGTATTATATCAGTGTAATTATATATTGTATTATACCTTTTGTTAAGTTTTAATTTGGTGTACACTCACTGGGGAGTATCCTCTACTTCCCAACCACGGTCCTCAAGGCACACTAACAGTCCTGGTTTTTGTGATATCCATGATTGTGCACAGATAGTTGAATCAAAATAACTGAGGTACTAATTAAGTCACTTGTGGTCAAGTATGGCTATCCCTAAAACCTGGACTGTTAGTGTGCCTTGAGGACCGTGGTTGGGAACTGCTGGTATAGAAGAAGACAAAGAAACCTTTATGTGCATATGCCTTCCTGATACAAGTAAGCATACATGTAAGCATTTACATAGCGTATATATCCACTCACGTGCGGGTGATACATATGACGTTGAGACTACCACCTCTGTCCCTACAAGGACTTTGGTCCTGATTCAGCAAGGATCACAATTGTGATTACGCACGCAATCGGCCGATTGTTGCGTTCTGCGCATGCGCGAAGACTCCACGGCGATCGGGACTACGCAGACCCATCGCAGAATGATTTCCAAGTACAGTTTGGGGGTGGTGATGGGGAGGGTGATTGGAGAAACGCAGATGTGTCAGAGTGTTTGAACGCCATTGCAGGGGTGTGCATAAATTAGCCACTGCCGATGCCATATGCAGATTGGGCTTTCACTGTGGACGATGAGGTTAGCAATTCCTGAGTAAGGTCAGACCTTGTGCAAGTGTGCATGAGGCTGCGATGGTACTCGATGTTACTGATGGTTTTGCAGACTTGCTAAGTATTACGCATATGTATGGAGGTAAAGTGGGCGGCCTTATGTTAGGCTGCTTATGGCATTGCGATTACAATCAGCATATCTTCCTAGTGAGACCGTGCTTTATTGCTATTGCAATAA
Source organism: Taudactylus pleione (assembly GCA_031769625.1). Lineage (NCBI taxonomy): Eukaryota > Metazoa > Chordata > Amphibia > Anura > Myobatrachidae > Taudactylus > Taudactylus pleione. The sequence continues at coordinate 2,544,834 of JAUIMM010000052.1, read as the reverse complement.
CGGTCCTTACTGAATCAGGCCCTTTGTCAGCTGTCGGAACAGTTCTTAGCACAAGTGAGGCCATTTTTTTTCTTTCTTGTTTGTATATATAAGTTGGTGACTTATTATAAGCCTATGCAGCTTTGTGCAGCGCCATAGGTTTGATTCTATTTTTGCTATAAGAGAGTCCCTTCTTTCAATTTATCTGGTTCTGTAGCTGGGTAGTAGAGACTTTACTACATCAGACAATAAATAAAGTAGCTTAGCAGTATTTCAGGATAATAGTATCACAGCATAGCAGTCTTGCAACATAGTAGTATCATAGCATAGTAATATAAAAGCATAGCAGGGTTACAGCATACCACATAGAGTTTCAAAGGTATAGGTCCTTCCTCCATCACAGGACAAAAGGTGGCATACATCTGCGACTGATCGTCGTGATGCAGGGATGCGATCGGAAACTTCCAATCGACCACCATCGATGTTCTGCGATCCGTCGCCGGATCGCAGACATTTGTCATGTTAAATGTTGGCGATTTGAGAATCGCGATCATTTTTTGATCGTCAAATCGGCAAAATCCAACATGTTGGATTTCTGCGATCCTGCGATGCCGGGTTGCGGGATCGCGGCAATCCATCACAAATGGATGGGGCCCAAAACACAATTCAACTAGGCCTTGCGTTAACCAGGTGTGTGAGGGAGGGGTGAAGTCACAACCTGAATCCCTTGAGGTTAACTCCTTCCTCACATGGGGCAGTCTGTCACTCTGCCACACTCTCCCCTCACCCTTGAGGTAATCATTGACCACCCAAGATGAAATCCCAGCACTACAGTTCTACTCTGGATAAAAAAAATAAATCAGCATTAAGATAAACTTCCTGAGGAAACTTAAATATAAATTTGGATGCCCTAGCCTCTTGAATTCCTGACATAGTACATGCTCCAAACCATCTTTGGAAGCATCTATTTGTACACTTAACTGTTTTGAGAAATCAAAAGCTTTCAACACTGGGCCGTTACGGAACAATTGTTTGACAAAATCAAAAGCTTCAAATTATTTGCAATAGATTTTTTTTTATTAAATAAATCTGTCAAGAGTGTTATAAAATTTAAACTCCGGTAATATTCTGCCAATCCCAACAAGGCAACTGCTTCTTTGTGGTGGGCATCTTATTTACCAAAGGCTCAATGCAACCACTGTCTACCATTCAACTCAAATATGTGATCTCTTTTTGTCACCCCAGGGCACATATTTTAAAGTTAGCATTTAAGCCTGCTTTCTGTAATGACTGGAGCACAGCTCGAGTACAATTAAAACTTAACCCTCCAAAGAGTTCTCTAAATAACTACGTCATTCAAATAGAAGGCAGCATCATTTTTATGAGGCTGAAGAACCTCATCTAAGGCAGACTTCCTCCATTTCAAATGTATGCTCTCATCCTACCTACAGTACTGCTCTTTCCCTCTCTAAACAGTCATATTTCAAAAACCTTGTCTCCTCCCAGTCCTCAAAACCCGGCCTCTCTTCACTACGTTCAACTCCCTCCTCTGCCCTCCCCTTTCCCACTTCCCCTCCTCGCTCTCTGCCATCTACTTTACATCTAAAATTTACTCCATACATCAGAACATCATATCCCACCAGACCCTCAGCACGCCACCCCCTCCTTTCCTAGACCCCCCCTCATCCATCTTACCAACTGTGACATCCTTCTTCCCTGTATCCCAAGAGGAAGTCATGGCCCTCATCTGATCCCCCCCCCCTTCTACATCCCCCTGGACCCTATCCCTTCCCGCCTCCTCCGCTACCTTTTTCCTTCTGCCTGTTCCCATCTTGCACTCCTCCTTAATCCCTCCCTCTCATTTGGCACTGTCCCTTCTGCATTCAAACATGCCCTTGTCTCCCTCATTCTTAAAAACCTACCCTTGATCCTAACACACTCTTCAACTACCAACCCATCTCTCTCCTCCCTTTTGTCTCCAAACTCCTTGAGCATATTGTTTACAACCACCTTACCACTTTTCTTTCCTCCCACTCCCTTCTTGACCATTTCCAGTCTGGCTTCTGCTCTCTCCACTCCACTGAAACTATCCTCATCACTGAAACATCCTATCCTAATCCTTAATTATATTAAGTTTAAGTAACTGCAGGGACACCCTGGATGTCCCTGCAGTTACTTAAACTTAATATGATTAAAACTGAGCTGATCATCATCCCACCCTCCCTCATAACCACACTTCCTACAATTATTAATTGATGGCACAACTATCTCCTCTAGCCCCAAAGTACGCTGTCTTGAGAGTTATTCTGGACTCCTCCCTTTCCTTCAAACCACACATTCATCACCTCTCATTGTCCTGCCATTTCCATTGCAAAAATATTACCAAGATCAGACCCTTTCTCACCCAGGATGTTACTAAATCTTTTATCCACTCACTTTCTCTCCAAATGTTCTATATCTGCCTCCCCTCTCTTACAACTGGCTCCCCTTCCCCTCCAGAACCCAATTTAAGGTTCTTACACTCTCAAAGCCCTCACCCATTCTCCGATTTACGTTTCTGACCTCATCTCCCTTAACACTCCCGTCCGCCCTCTTCACTCAACAAATGCACGCTGCCTATCCTGCCAACTGATTACTTTCTCCCACTCTCGCCTCCACGATTTTGCCTTTGCTCCTCCTTCCCTTTGGAACTCTCTCCCTCTTCCCATCAGACTCTCCACCTCTCTACAATCTTCAAACTGGCTCTGAAGACCCTTTGTTTCATCAAAGACTTCCAGCTCTCATCCTGACCCACTGCTACATGCTCCTTCCTCTCGGTCTACCCCATCTGTGTCACGCCTGTTTGTCTGCCCCTCTACTTTAGATTGTAAGCTCTCACGAGCTTGGCCCTCTACCCTCTTGTGCTTCTCCTTACTTATACTTTCATCTACTCCTCACTACTAGGGCACATAATGCAGCAGAACACTTGTGACACCATATAAATAAAGGATAATAATAATCTATAAATCATTGAAAGGTAGCTGGGGAACAAAAAAGCTCATAAATAACAGTGAACCATTGGAAAAACAAAAGAGAGTAGAAAAGGCTATCTTTTCCCTAGACTCCTAAGTCAGCTCGATCTGCCAATACCCTTTTGTGAGATCAAGTGATGAAATATACTTGACTGAACCTAACTGATCAAGGAGTTCAGCCACCAGTGTTTTAGAGAACTTTTCTGTTCTATGGTTAATGAAAAGTCACCCACAACCTGAGCTCTTGGCAAAACATTCATGGATACTTGAGGACGTAGATCACTTCCACCCTCAAAAAGATGACCAAACAGCATCTCCTGTTCTTTCCAAGCCTTCAATAAACTCACATGACAAATCTGTATTCCGCTTCAGGTGGTTAGGACATTTTATAATTTACATCTCCTACATTACAATTTACTACAAAAGAACCCTGCCATTTTGCTAATAATTTGCTTCCTGGAGTAGTGAATAGTAATAGAACATTCTCACCTGGAGCAAAACCTTGAGGCCTTACATTACGATTATATAACTGTTCTTGTGCCTGTTGGGAATTTAACAAATTCTCTCTGGCTAACTGACCAACCCAGCTAAATGATTTTTCTTGTCCATAGCACACTGTAGTACATTCTGTTCCTCTTAAGATTCTCTCAACAGATCCAAGATACCCCAAAGTTCTGTCCATTAAGAAGCTAAAAGGGTGAAATCCCGTAGAAGCTTGGAATACCTATGGGTCAACAAACAGCAAGTAGGGAAGAACTTTGTCCCAATGCTTCTCTGTCTCCATATATTGTCTCAACATCGATTTTAATGTGCAATTAAATTGCTCCACCAATCCATCCATTTGAGGTTGATAAACGGACGTCCTTACGGAAATAGCGCCTGATTCAGATGCGGATGCTATTTTGATGTTCACGCAGTTGAGCGATTATCGGTGGACTGTGCATGCATCTTAGCCACTATGCGTACAGGAGGTGATCGAATTGCGATTAAATGCGACTACAGTTGCTGTGAGGATTTATTTGCAAGTGATTGACAGACAGGGACAGTTTTGTGGGAGGAAACAGAGATGAAAAAAATATGGGCATGTTGTGACCATTTTCGGTGCTTGATTTTACCTATATCTGAGATCTTGTACACAGAAAAAATGGCACCAGCATAGCAGTTCCCATGGCCATTCTGAGCGATCAAAGTTAATCAGATGGTCGATTTATCAAAGGATCTGCAAGGCTGCCGGTGGGCGTCTCAATGCATTCCCAGGCGGCTGTAGCATTAGCATATTTTCCCATGGCAGCTTCTTACAAAATCACAGCTGCTAATGCATTAGCATCCACATCTGAATCAGGACCATAATCAATTTTAACACACCCTTAATTAGACAAGACATGAAATTAGTTCCTTGTTCCTGATCCATAAGGATTACCTTTAGAACGCCAACTCTAGAAAATAACTCTAATAAATTCATAGCTAGCTGTTTAGCTGAAGCACTACATAAGAAAACTGTCTCTAGATAACGAGTAGCATAAGCAACTACCACCAATATAAACCAGCACCCCTTTAATAATGTTTCTAGGGGACCCACCAAATCAACCAACATCTTTTCAAAAGGCACAATTACAATTGGCAAAGGAATTAATGGAGCAGGACTAGGTCACCTTGCAGAAGTACATTGACAGTCTGACCAGGCTACACAATATTTAGCTTCTTCAGCATACAATCTGGCCAAAAGAATGTGACCATAATTTTCTCTCTATCACTTTGTCTCACCTTAAATGTCTACCTGAAGGAATGGTATGTGCTAATAACTCATGCTTTTAGAAAGGGATGGGAACTATCAATTGTTGAATGATTTAACCCATTTATCTATGTTGATCTTTACCACACAAAATATAATTCCATGGAAAATAGGGATATTTAATTTCATCCCTACTATCCAAAGATTGACCATCAATAGCCACTACAGATTCTAAAGCTGACTGCTGGATCTTCACATTGAGCAATTCTGACATCAGATAATGGTGCAATAGGTTATAGTTATTATTTATTCATTAAGACTTTCTAGCCCCATATCATCTTGATTACCAGGAAGATTCACATTAGTATTATTCAAATTCATTCCTGCCTCACTGAGCAAATCAATATTAGCAGATTCAGACATACAGTGATCTAATCAGGAATTTATTGGTGAAACTCTCTACTTGTTGTGACCTAATACTCCAATGATGCTGAGTTGTCCTTTCTATCAGAGGCCTTAACCGAGCTACAAGTTGCTGGCAAAAGAAAATAAATGTAGCTATTCTTGTAGCAGGTCTAAAAAGAAAACAAAGCAACCAATAATCCACCTGTTGTTGGGTCTATATTAAAATGCAATAATGAATTAACTATATTAATAGTAATAAAAGAGTAACTTTTGGATCAGAGAAGTTTGGACTGGCACAATGCGTCATGTTGGAGGGTCCGTAGGTATATGTCCCATGGATATCTGCACACAGACCCCAGTCTTAAAACACACAACATGGGGGTGTGAGAACTTGTACTACTGGTCAGTATTACCTGTCGCCTCTTTAAAAAGAGAGGAAAAAAAAAAAAGCAAAAGTCCTAGTGACAGAAGCCACGTTGTCGTACCTGCTTCATTCTGACTAAATTGTTCTCGCAAGTTACAATCTGCGGCAGCTCCTTCCTGCTGTCACTCACAAACGTGTGATCCACAGCATATGCGAGCGGCCAAAAAGATGGTCGCGATGGTCAAGACCATCGCAACCATCGGGCTTGCGACGAGACCCTGCGGTAGGGTCTCGGTGACCGCAAGCCCTGGAGTGATTTTGGCTCTATCAGAGCCAAAATCACTCCCACTGACATCACTAGTGATGTCAGTGGGGCCGGACCCAGACGGTAGGCGTTCCCATGGGAACGCCTCCGTCTGGCAGCCACGCCCCCGGCACGCCCGCCAAAGGGGGCGTGCTGTCAGTCACCATCGACAGCACGCCCCCTTTGGTGCGAGACCCGGAGCGACAGCTTGGCTGTTGCTGTCCGGGTCTTGCGCATGCGCACGACGGAGCTCCCTCCGTCGTGCGCATGCGCATTAGGTTAACATCGACCCACTTGCGAGCGTCCTGCGCTCGCGAGCGGGTCTGAATGACTCCCTCAGTACAAATTTTGCAATTACCTAAAATAAACTTCAGCTGGCAGATTCTTATAAGGGAAGTTACAAAAAAAAGGATGAAAACATTGGGTGGTACCTTATCTCGACTACCACAATAGTAGCCAAAACAATTTTTAACAATGTAACACATTATTAAGATACTTACTAGCAGTGCTTTTTATCAATTAAAAAAGGTATCGGTACGAGTGCTTGCCTAAAGTTACAAGTTGATTTAACATTTACAGTAGATTTCATACTCTGGACAGGTCTTCTGATGCTTACTTTATTCATTTACGAGATTTATTCCTGTTACCAGAAGTAATTTGAAGAAATAAAAAATAAACCAAAATATAACTAACACAATAAGAAAAAAAGCTTACAAGTCTAACAAAGTATATGGTATGTGCTTGATATATAACACTCACGCTGCCTGGTAATGGACAGTATGAATGTCAATCTCTGGTTCCATTCTCATACAGTGCGGAATGTTTTACTGTGACATCCAGTTACATTACAGAAATAGGACCTGTACCAATATATAGCCTGCAGCCTACGATAAGACTATAGTCCAGCAGTTGCATGTCACAGCACAGCACCACTGCACACTGGAATGCTTGACAACTAACATACCTGCTTTATTACACTACTATGACATTTCGCAGGAAAAGTTCATTGCTAGGTTATGGTTATTTGCATACTGTACTACTTATCTATATACATATATCATAATATACAGGATACTGTGCAGCAATGACACGGTGCTATGTGCTAATATTGAGAAAAATAATCGTCATATTAATTATCCTAGTAGTTTAGTTACTGCCTATTGTTGCTATATAATTTTATAATGTTCACAAATGCATTTAGTCCACTCTAAGTTATATATTTACTAATCTGTGTTCCCTTCCCTTTCATACTTTTGTTATTTCAACGGGGTCTAATTGTCAAGTAAATATTTGCCTTACATTTTGTGGACATGTCTGTTCCCACATGATTAAGAGAAATATTACTCTAAGAAAACAATATATGAATATGTGGATTATATAGTTTTATTGCTTATTTTACAAAGACACAGTCGCCGTATCCAAGACGCCTATAAAACGTTTGCGAAATGGGCATAGTTTGGTGGGTCCATGTTTCAGGGTGTCTCCGCACCCTTTCATCATGACCATAACCAGTGGCGTCCCTCCCCACGGTGGCACCTGGTGCGGGGAGGGACACTGTGTATGTGGTGCAGCCAAAAAGGGATGTGGCTATGTGGGAAGGGGCGTGGCCTCGCAACCGGACCCCCAGTGCCTATTACTTAAGGAAAAAGGGGGGTGCAGGAGGCCCCTTTGTGGAGTGCCGGCCTGCTCCCTCAGTGTCAAGAGCTGAGTGTTGCGCTTAATACTACAGTGCAACATCCGGCTCCTGTCAGTGAGAGGGAGTCTGCGCCTTGGTGTCACCCCTCGTTGGGTGACACCCGTGTGCGGACCGCACCCCCTGCACCTCACTTGTGACATCTGACCATAACATACCATACACTGCGGTGGAGCAGGGCTCACTGCCGCCCATTGCAGGCCCAGCCACCATACCATCACGAGAGAGGGTGGGGCTGGCTGCAGTAGAAAGTGGGCAGCTCTACACACTGCACTGTGCGTGCCTTAAGTAGCCCTATGCAGATGCAGGGCGATGGCACCGTTGGTTTATCTATCCCAGTATTCATCCCAAGAAGCACTCCTCAATTAAGCCAATGTAAACTGTGAATACAGGTGCCCTCCAAAAGCCTTACCAGAATGGCAGGTCGGTACACACAGGCAGAAAAGACGGTCTCACCAACGTTTCAATGTATTTACAACATTTTCGTCAGGGTGCAATGTATATAAAAATATGCAAAATTACCCTCTCTGTCCCCACATGCTTATATGCTTTTGCAAATTGACCGCCAGCAATGCAGATTTGCCCCGAAAAATTAGATTTTAGTTAAATCCAGTTTCCTTAAAACCGCTAGTAGTTGAAAGTAAGAAGACGTTAAGCATAACTGACCATGTGACCAATATGGAGGCCAATACAGTATGCATCTCTTAGGACCTTATCAGTCTAGTCACCAAGGAAACAAGGGCCACACAGTAGTCTGTGGCTGAGATTAATGATGCCCACAGCTAATAACCATAATTCCATGCTTGATCTTGCTGTCTTTGTATTACTACTGAATATTTGTGTACCATAAGCAGATGTTTTTGCAGTCTGTTTAAATTGCTCTTAATATGTATTTTTTGTAGATTTTCTTAGGTTGATTTGGCAGTTTGACTGTTCCCCAATGTTATAGAACAGTCAATTTGTTGCCAGGCATTTAAGAGTCGAATTCGATTAATTTTGTGCTCCTGATCATGAATATGCCATGCTTATTTTTCAATTGGCTCTAGTTTTTGAGATCTGCATAGGTCTTTAATATTTATGAAAAATGAAATTAAACCATGTTAAAAATAGTTAAAAAGATATTTTTTATTCTGATTAAATTTGATTCGTAAAATGTTATAAAAAGACACAGGATAATTACATACATAAGTGTTAGGAAGTTATGAGAACCGTTTTTTGTAGGATTTTCTTTTGTATTCTTGTTGCTGGCAGACCCTCTGCAGACTCCAACAGTATAGTAACATCCGGCTCAAGACAATGCTTTTCTTGAAGTCTGGATGCTAAAAGCTCAGCTCCTTTTTTCGATAAATTCAAGTCATGAATTAAATCGTTTAGTTCCTTTTGAGAAAATTTGTGGAGTAGAGGAACTTTCTTCAAATTCAATTTCATCTGTGCTGTCACTTGCACTGGATGAAATTAACATTTCCACATCATCACATTCAACTTTGCACAAATACCTGAATGATGGTACAGGTAAATCTTCGCTATGTGGTATCGGTTGTTTTGCAGAATTCATACTTGGGTATTTCCATTTGCATTTCTTAAATCGATTCATACCCTTAAATTGATTCACATTTACAGCACAAAAATAGTAGTCACTCAAGTGATCTTTTGTCTCACACCACAGCATAGGTATGCCGAAATTAGGTCCTTTTCAATCACCTTTAGTCCAATTGTGGAGTGATTCCATGCAGGTTTTACAAACTTTGTGATGCACCCAAATCTTGTCTTGCTGGCTTATGCGATGTCCAAATAAGCCTGATATTCTTGTTTTATTTTTTCTTTCTTTTTCAACACTATATTTGCCACAAACCAAAGTAGAGGACGTACTGAACAAAACAATCCTATACAGCGGGAAATTCATTGTGGTGGGACAGAGAGAGGGGCAAACAAAGGAACAGGAGGTGTGCTAACTGCGTCACTCGGTCCTCTCCATTGCTCCTCTCTGTATGCTGGGAGGAGGCGTGGCTGTGGTCTGAGGATGTCCCAGCAGGCTCTGCAGTGCACGGCCACGCCTCCTCCCAGCGTTAGTGTGGAGATTTGAATGTGTTATGTGTTTCAAACGTGACTGCCAGCTATGTTATCACAAATAAAATAAATTCTTGTTATTGTTGAAAGAGGGTAGCTGTTAAAAAAAGCACAAAACTAAGTCGATTCTGTTAAGTCAAGCAGGCCTAGACTAATAAGGTACTTCAAATGAAGAAAATAATTTAATTTTATAATTTTTCATTAATTTGAAAACTGGAGCCAAATCAGCTATAGCGAAGATCTAATGCAAAAATAGGACCTGCGAGTACTCTCAAACCGATCTTAAATCCTTGGCAAGAAAAAAAAATATTTTTTTGTTCCCCAGTGTAATTTATATGTGTGTAAAAAATGTAACAGGCGTTAAAAGAGGAACAGCAAAATCCATTAGACTATCCATTGGAGTTTTTAACAAATGTAGTAGCACCTTGACTACATCAACAAAATTGGGTGACTGTCACTTTACATTTTTCGCATAAAAAAAATGTTTGCCTGGAATTTATGTGCAAAGCTTTCATTCTCCACCATGTGTGGCAAGGTGAGAGTATGAGTGCCGTCGCCTGGAGTAAATGGTTGCACTTGTCATGCAGCAGCCAAATAGCAGTACACTGGTCCATGGCTTTGGTACAAGTAACCACAGCTAGTTTTATTAGCAGCATAAAAATAAACACAAGAATAAATCTGCCTGCCCAGCTCTATCTAATTATTCCCTCCCTCAGTGTGGAGTGACCCAATGTCACTCTCATAAAACAGAAGTCTTTAGCACAGCACTTACAGATGTGTCCTCTTGCATCTTTACCGCTTTTGCGGCAAATCACGCCACGCATTGCGGTAGTCACATACCTGCTAAATAGGATTGCATGGTGTGAATGTAGCGAACGGCATGGCGTAGCATAGCGCAGGCGGCCACAGCTAATCGCCTGGTGCGTTGTGTATGCACGTTTGTAGCGCTATCGGCAAAGATGAAGGGGGCACATCTGTACATTCAGTAATCACAGTGTCTCTCAATAGGTCTCTGTCCTATTCCTAAGACAGTGAGAGGCTCACAGGTGGTCTGGCAATCAAGGCTGCTAATCAGCTTCTGTTTTCCAGATAGAAGCTAATAACTTGGGGCATATATATCTCCCCTTGACAACCTTTCCAGTGTTTTTGTCACATATCCCCTCCCTCCTGAGTCAACATGTGTGGCAGAACACCTATAGCCCATGAGCAAAAAAAAAAAACACTGGACAAGGAATCTGCGTTGGCCAGTTGGATTCCCGTCCTATGCTCTACTAGAAACTTACAATTTTGCAATATCAAGAACGATCTAGCTATTCTGCCAATGGTCTCTTTATTGGAGCATGATCCATAATCAATCTAAAAATTTCACCCCAAAAGGTAGTCAATTAGTATTTCTAATGTCCACTTAATTGTCAATGCTTCTTTTTCAACAGTGGCATTTTTTTTTTAATGTATATTCAATTTCCTACTTAAATATAAGAGATACTCTTCACCATCTTTGCTTTGAGACAACACAGCACCTATAACTACATATGATGCATGAGTCTGCAAGACAATTTCATTTTTAAGTCAGATGTCATCAAACTGGTAGGGTGCACGGGAGGTAGTTAGCAGACCGGCAGACGGAATGCCGCCGGTCTGAATCCCGACCCTGGAAGTCCGAAACGGGACTTAAGATAGGCGTTGAATTACCGACGCCGGAACACCCGTACCAGGTAAGTTTTAGCTGTTAGCCACAGAGGGGGAGGGTTAAATTTCAGTAGAATAGCGGAGTTAGCATTAGGTTTTGGGGAGGTGGGGGTGGAGGTTAGGGCTAGGCACCCTTGGGGGGGTGTTAGGAATAGGCACCCCTGGGGGGGTTAGGGTTAGGCACTAAGGGGGGAGACTTAGGTGTAGGCACTAATGGGGAGAGTAAGGGTTAGGCTACAAGAAGGTAGGGTTAGGGGGAGAAGGGGGGAGGGTAGGGTTAGGGTTACCATCAGGTAGTCGCTGTCGATATTTTGACAGGAGGCATCCTAACTGCCGAAATTTCATACCAATTCCGGGTGCACAATGCTACCTTCAACCACTGAAAAGCCTTCTCTATTTCAGGATTCCACTTAATCATAACCGATAGTTTTCCCTTGGTAAGAGAAAAAAAAAGAAGAAAATATATGCAGCAAAGACCTCTGGCTTTCTATTATCATGTAGCATTCAAGCCTTTTTTGCTTTTTTTTTTTTTCGCAGCGTGCTGGAGAGAAACCTTTTTTACTTTTTTTCTGTAGTCTAGAGTAATCCCCTCCCTTTACAAGAACTTATGAAAATACATTAAGCTGATATGAGCAACCAGTGGCGGCTCCAGTGGTGGGGCTGCAGCGCAGTCCACAATTCAAATAGGGGAGTCACACCAACTGTCAGTGATTTGTTTGGCAGCAGTTGGGGTGGAAGTTGGTGTGGCTCCCCTATTTGAATTTTGGACCACAGTGCAGCCCTACCTCTGGAGCCGCCACTGTGAGCAACCACTATTTTGTATTGCTGTTCTGAGAGGCATGGATGGGACCAGCATTGGGAGGGTGTGCTGGTTCCTGTAGTGCTATTTGGAGGTTTCTGGGGTACCTCCTAGGTGAGTTGGCTCTCAACTTAAATATATTTATGTATGTGCTGCTATCATGTGGTACAACAGTATGCAATCATATGACCCAGAGTGGGTGCTATTATTATGTAGCTTCAGGGATGCCGGTATAGAGGAGCCTTGACGCGGCCGGGCGCTTAACCATATATTTGCAAATATATGCAACAAAGACCTCTGGATTTCTATTATCATGTAGTATTCAAGCCTCTTTGCTGTTTGTTTTTTTGTAGTGTGCTGGAAGGAAACCTTTTTTTCTTTTTTTTTCTATAGTACAGAGTAACCCCCTCCCTTTACAAGCACCTGTGAAAAACCATTAAGCTGATATGGGCAACCACTATTTTATATTACCCTTGGTAAGATCAGTCAAAGGTGAAGCAATGGTGGCAAAATTGAGTATAAATATTTTATAATACCATGTGAGTCCTAAGAAAGCTCTCATCTGTTTCTGAGGTCATGACCGGTTCAGAAAAAGGTGACTTTCCTTTTGCCTTGTCTGTCAACAGCACCATGCTGTTCATAGCCTTTAAATAAGTTCATCCACATGAGGCATTGGGTAGGCATCAAACCTATACACACAATTAAATTTCTGGAAATCAGTGCAGAAGCGTAAGCTTCCACGGGTTGCAGAATGAGTACAACAGGACTTGGCCATGCACTATGTGACTCTTCAATTATATCTGATTCCAACATTTTTTAAATTTCTTTAGACACCGATTCCTGTTGGGCTTCTGGTATTCTATAGGGCTTTAGGTTAACATTAACCTTGGTTAATGATTTGTCATGTTTAATGACTGTTGTTTTACCAGGTATGTCAGAAAACAAGAAGTTATTTAGCCTCATGCTGTTAAATAGTTTTGGCTATTGTTGCTTCAGGAACCAAAGGTACTGCGGTTACCTGAGAAACCTCTCCAAGGTCTTAAAAGATTTACATGGCAGTGGTTCCCTAACAATATTCTGTTTTTGACGGATTTAGCAATGGTATTGCTTCCGGGTATCTGGAAGCAGGGCCGGATTAAGGTCTGTGGGGGCCTCTGGGCAACAAACTTGTGGGGATCTCTATCAATAATATTATTAAAGTGATATATATATGTGTATATATATATATATATATATATGTATATACACCAAGATAGTCCTGCACTCTCGGCGTAAAATGTGACAATGTCAGGGTGCTTCCAAGGACATGTGGGTCCACAAATAGGGTAGAATTTCCAAAAGGAAGGATGCACTCGCTGTTTAAAATACCATTCAGAGTTTATTCATCTTTAGAACATCTCAGTTGTACAGAAGCATTCTGTGTTCATGGTCAATGTTTCGGTACAATGATGTACCTTTCTCAAGACCTCAATTCAACAAGTCATAAATGGAGAATACTGGAAAACTGATGAAACAAAATCTGTGAAACATGAAGGAAACAAACAATGATCTGTCTATCAGGCTCCCATCTGTCATCTGTGATTGAAAATTCATCAATCACTGTAAGCCACCACTGTGATGTTAAATCACCAAAGTGACAAATTCATAAATTAGTGCACCCACAGTTTGCAAAAACACACCATTCAAGTAAGCCAGTATGTATGCACAAAACGCATACCTGTACTTCACGGGGAAAACGACATAAGTATCTAAAAGATTTGAGATATGTATGTCAGTGTCTTACTGGACAAAACCACAAGTACCAGAATGCATATAAGAAAAAAATCATAAGTACCTGAATGCATATGAGAAAAATTGCAGCACGATGGACAAGGTCCATTGTAAACATCAGGACCTAAAATATATCACCACGATATAATAAGTGGCTAAGTGAGGCAAATTAAATGATATTATATCAGGTGTATGGTAACCTGGCTTACCTGGTGTGATTAACGCACAGTGGCGGGCTGGGCCGGGTGCCACGTGCCCCCCGGGCCGGTGCAGTCTGTGTCACTGTGATACAGACTGCACCGCGTGTGTAGCACTGGCCGGACGGCGTTCGGTCAGCGCTACACTGACAAACACACAGCCGCCAGGTCCGGCAGCTGTGTGTTTGTTGTAAGCAGCAGCCAATGAGAGTCTGTCAGACTCTCATTAGCTGCTGCTGCTGCGCCCACTGCGGGAGCCGCTCCATCTTCCGGCTCCCGCAGTGGGCAATGGGAGTGACATCATGATGTCATATGACGTCTCTCCCATAATGCAGAGCGGCCCGGCCCGGGAGGACAGACGGAGGAGATGGCGGCGGCGGGAGCGGGGATTCAGGTGTTTTTTTTATTTTATGTGTGTCTACTGGGGGCACTACAAAGGGGGGGACTACTACTACTGGGGGCATTACAAGGGGGGTGGGGGACTACTACTACTGGGGGCACTACAAGGGGGAGGGGACTACTACTACTGGGGGCACTACAAGGGGGGTGGGGACTACTACTACTGGGGGCACTACAAGGGGGGTGGGGGACTACTACTACTGGGTACACTACAAGGGGGAGGGGACTACTACTACTGGGGACTACTACTACTGGGGGCACTATAAGGGGACTACTACTACTACTGGGGGCACTACAAGGGGGGTGGGGGACTACTACTACTGGGGGCACTACAAGGGGGGTGGGGGACTACTACTACTGGGGACACTACAAGGGGGGGACTACTACTACTGGGGACACTACAAGGGGGGCACTACAGGGGGGGGTACTACTACTACTGGGGGCACTACAAGGGGGGGACTACTACTACTGGGGGCACTACAAAGGGGGGGCACTAATACTACTGGGGGCACTACAAAGGGGGGGACTACTACTACTGGGGGCACTACAAGGGAGGGGACTACTACTGGAGGCCTGCATAAGGGTGTTCTCTCCTGTGGCACACGGGGGCACTGCATATGGGCACTACGACAGGGGGCTTCCCTAATCTTTATTTTTACCTTACATTAATCCCATATGGACCCGCCTCCTCCCTGGAACACTTGAGGGGGGGGGGGGGGGCGCCGTAGCACGCATATTCTTCGGACACCCTGGCTACACGCTACTCCTCTGCCAGGGCCGCCTGCATGCATTTGCCCCCAGGCAAAAAGTTGCCAGCCAGCCCCTGTTAACTCATGTGGGGACCCTGAACTGCAGCAGCATCTGGCGTGTCTGGATACACGCTGTCCCAGGCTGCATGTGGGATGAAGGGTCTGGTCGCGGCTATAAGCCACCGGACCGGAAGCACGTGGGTGTCTCGCATACACTTCCGTGTTTGTCAATGACACGCAAACGGAAGGCAGTAACCCAGCAACAGATTGAAGCTGGTTGGATGCATATGGGGTCTATGTAATGTCTCTGATTACAGCACAAATGCTGCGTTGGATGACAGCTAGGGAACCTGATATGACTGACAGAAATGTATATCATGGCGGACATAGTGATATGGGATACTCTAGTTATAAGTGATCATACACAAATTTATATTTTTCTATTGCACACTGATAAATACAAAGTCTACATGTATGGTTACATTATTAGAGGAGAAGGGAAACCAAATAATAAAAGCTAAATATTGAAACATAATGAATCTAGAAACATAATAAATCTAGGTGAGACCACTAGTTACAAGACTTATAGAAAGACATTTAACGGATTGTGTTCATTTATGCCTCTCGGCATGACAGTGTCCAATTTATGGATCCAGTAACTTTCCCTACGTTTCAGACTTAAAAGCCTATCGCAGCCTGGCTTAGGGGGAATCCAATCGATTAGTTTGCATCTTAGAGATGCAGCCTGATGGGTTTTTTCATAAAAATGCCTAGCAACAGGTTTATCGCTTTTCCCAGTCTGCAGTGCCGCCCTAATTGAGGCACGGTGATTGGCCACCCTATCCCTGAAGCGTCGTGTTGTGAGGCCTACATAATACAGACCACACGGGCAGATAAGGATATCAATTAGATGATCCAAGGCACAATGTAGCCTGTATTTAATGGCTATCTTTCTACCTGAATGTGGATGTGGAAAAGTGGGACCAATTATCATGGAAGTGCAAGTAATGCAATTTCCACATGAATAGCTGCCTGGTCTTAATAAGAACAACTCAGAAATATCACTCTTTCTGTCGGGGTACAGGGTAGGCCTCATTAACATTTGCCGTAAATTCAGTCCTCTTCGGAACGCCATCATGGGTGGTGCCATATGTTGAAAGGGTAGTGTTCTATCACTTTGTAAAATTGGCCAAAACTTCTTAATTGATTTCTGGGTATATTTAGCTTTACCATCATAAGTAGTGGTATAAATCAAACGTGTGTCTTGCTTTCTGTTAGGAGATTGTTTCTCTAACGGAGTTGTAAAAATATGTTTAGCTTTCTGAAGGCATCTGTGTAGGGTAGCTTCTTGGTAACCCCTATCACAAAATCTCATCATCTCTTTCAACTGAAGCTCTCTCATTTCAGTCATGGTATTGATGCGCGTTACTCTAAGGTATTGTGATACCGGGAGATTTTCTTTCAAGGCAATTGGATGGTGGTTGGTTGGTAGTAATGCCAGATTCCTATCAGTGGGCTTCCTAAATAATGAAGTAGAAAGTTTCCCATCATACAGACTGATGGAAACATCTAGAAAATTAATAGAATTGCTGTCAATCTCAGGTTACCATACACCTGATATAATATCATTTAATTTGCCTCACTTAGCCACTTATTATATCGTGGTGATATATTTTAGGTCCTGATGTTTACAATGGACCTTGTCCATCGTACTGCAATTTTTCTCATATGCATTCAGGTACTTGTGATTTTTTTTCTTATATGATTTTTCTCTTATATGATTTTTTTCTTATATGCATTCTGGTACTTGTGGTTTTGTCCAGTAACACATTGACATACATATCTCAATTCTTTTAGATACTTATGTCGTTTTCCCAGTGAAGTACAGGTATGCGTTTTGTGTATACATACTGGCTTACTTGAATGGTGTGTTTTTGCAAACCGTGGGTGCACTAATTTATGAATTTGTCACTTTGGTGATTTAACATCACAGTGGTGGCTTACAGTGATTGATGAATTTTCAATCACAGATGACAGATGGGAGCCTGATAGACAGATCATTGTTTGTTTCCTTCATGTTTCAAAGATTTTGTTTAATCAGTTTTCCAGTATTCTCCATTTATGACTTGTTGAATTGAGGTCTTGAGAAAGGTACATCATTGTACCGAAACGTTGACCATGAACACAGAATGCTTCTGTACAACTGAGATGTTCTAAAGATTAATAAACTCTGAATGGTATAAACAGCGAGTGCATCCTTCCTTTTGGAAATTCTACCATATG
Source organism: Taudactylus pleione (assembly GCA_031769625.1). Classification (NCBI taxonomy): domain Eukaryota; kingdom Metazoa; phylum Chordata; class Amphibia; order Anura; family Myobatrachidae; genus Taudactylus; species Taudactylus pleione. The sequence goes on along the minus strand of JAUIMM010000052.1, from coordinate 2,527,393 downwards.
GGACTATCAACTCAAAAGCTATTTCATGGACAGGTGTGGGCTATTCCCTAGTTATTTCATTATCAATTAAGCAGGTAAAAGGTCTGGAGTTGATTCTAGGTGTGACATTTGCATCTGGAATCAGTTGCTGTCGACTCTCAATATGAGATCCAAAGAGCTGTCACTATCAGTGAAGCAAGCCATCATTAGGCTGAAAAATCAAAACAAACCCATCAGAGAGATAGCAAAACCATTAGGTGTGGCCAAATCAACTGTTTGGAACAGTCTTAAAAAGAAAAAATGCACCAGAGAGCTCAGCAACACCGGAAGACCACGGAAAACAACTGTGGTGGATGACGGAAGAATTATTTCCTTGGTGAAGAAAAACCCCTTCACAACAGTTGGCCAAATCAAGAACACTCTCCAGGAGGTAGGTGTATATGTGTCAAAGTCAACAATCAAGAGAAGACTTCACAAGAGTGAATATAAAGGGTTCACCACAAGATGTAGACCATTGGTGAGCCACAAAAACAGGAAGACCAGATTAGAGTTTGCCAAACAACATCTAAAAAAGCCATTACAGTTCTGGAGCAACATCCTATGGACAGATGAGACAAAGATCAACTTGTACCAGAGTGATGGGAAGAGAAGAGTATGGGGAAGGAAAGGAACTGCTCATGATCCAAAACATACCACCTCATCAGTGAAGCATGCTGGTGGTAGTGTCATGGCGTGGGCATGTATGGCTGCCAATGCAACTGGTTCCCTTGTATTTATTGATGATGTGACTGCTGACAAAAGCAGCAGAATGAATTCTGAAGTGCTTCGGGCAATATTATATGCTCATATTCAGTGAAATGCTTCAGAACTCATTGGACGGCGCTTCACAGTGCAGATAGACAATGACCCGAAGCATACTGCAAAAGCAACCAAAGAGTTTTTTAAGGCTAAAAAGTGGAATGTTATGCAATGGCCAAGTCAATCCCCTGACCTGAATCCGATTGAGCATGCATTTCACTTGATGAAGACAAAACTGAAGGGAGAATGCCCCGAGAACAAGCAGGAACTGAAGACATTTGCAGTAGAGGCCTAGCAGAGCATCACCAGGGATGAAACCCAGCGTCTGGTGATGTCTATGCGTTCCAGACTTCAGGCTGTAATTGCCTGCAAAGGATTTGCAACAAAGTATTAAAAAGTGAAAGTTAGATATAGGATTGTTTCGTTTGTCCCATTACTTTTGGCCCCTTAAAAAGTGTGAGGCACATATAGAAATCGTTGTAATTCCTACACCGTTCACCTGATTTGGATGTAATTACCCTCAAATTAAATCTGAAAGTCTGCAGTTAAAGCACATCGTGTTTGTTTAATTTCAAAGCCATTGTGGTGGTGAATAGAGGCCAAAATATGAAAATTCTGTCAATGTCCCAATATTTATGCACCTGACTGTATATATACTCACCATATGTCAACCATCCAACTTGCTCACCAGGAGCATGACAAAGACCCTCAAGGGGTCCAAACATTGACTGACTGTTACATGGATTTGGTGATGTGAACTTTTTAAATTAAAGCTTCTTTTTTGATTGTTTATCATATATTGCGGTGAGTACCCTCTGTGGCTGTAAAAAGCCTAACTATGGACATATATATATATTTATTATATATACACAGTAGACAGTCCTGTACTCCGGCACTTCTATTACCGGCCTGCATTTAGCCTTGAAGCTGGCTCCTCCTCGGAGGTCAATGCCCCCAAAACATATCATTCAAAAATTGAGGCTGCACCCTGAGACTTGCAAACTGTGTACCCCCAAAAGGGTATTTATCAGAGTCAACATTTCAGGGTTTTATCCCCTTCCTCAGGACAACATAGGTACACGATTTGCAAGTCTCTGGGTGCCGCCTCAATTTTTTGATTTTTTTTTTAATATATATATATATATATATATATATATATATATAATATATTGGCAAAGAAAATTGATACTTATCAGAAACATGTTATAATCGGCTACCCTCGTTGTTTTGCACTTTATGGATATATAAAAAATTGTCAGATATTTAACCTTGGATGTGCTGGCTCCTTTTTTCCTGCTGCAACATGATTATGTGCATTGCACTCCACTTTTGTATTTTGAGCATGTGCAGTTTTGTCTAAATACAATATATATATATATTTGAAATTCCAGTTTACTACATTTTAAAGCAATTGTAAAAATCTGGAATTTCAAGTTCAAATATATATGTATGTATATATGTATGTATGTGTGTGTGTGTATGTATGTATATATATATATATATATATATATATATGTGTATAGCCACCTCCAGGTGCGGCACTCGGTGGACATGTAAATAAAACAGCACAGCCAGTTCAGCAATGCTTCGGGCTTTAATTGCCCGTCTTCAGGAACTATCCATAGAGAATTTTGGAGGGGGGGCATGGTTTTTAAGGGGCTACACCTCAAAAGCTATAGGAAGTTCCGAGCTGAAATATGGCATGGCCAAATTTCAGGGCAAATACTTAAAAAATTCAGATTTGGGAGTAATCTAAAGTTCCAACTGTCAGTTTTTTCTGACACTCTCAGTTAGGACCACTTTTCTGCTGTTCTCTATAGGGGGATTTATGGAAGGCATAACTCAGGGTAGGGGGCGAATTTAGACTTGGGGTTTGATTTATTAGGTAGTTATTGTTCCAGGGTAGTCTCTATTTGGGTTCAGGTAATTGAGAAAGTTACAGGTTTTAAACTATTACCTCACAATTGCACCATTATAGAGATAGGAAGATTCAATTCCTTGCGCAGCCTCAGTAGGAGCCTGTACTCACTGTGGCTTCACTTGGGTGCACCAAGAAGGCTGGCCAGTGCGGGCGGTAGCGGCAATGGGCTCGGGGTAAGAAAGCGGCCGTTAGCTGCAGCCAGGACCCGGGGGAGGGGTGGTAGCGGGTGTTAGCTGCGGCGGTGCAGTAACAGTGCAAGTGGAAGGACCCGGGGGAGGTAGTAAGACACGGGGGAGATAGTAGCAGACAGATGCAGGCTTGGATCTGAAAGATCTATGATACCCGCATCTGTGTATAAAAAAAACAAACATAGACGCAGGGATGGGATCAGTGAGACCCGTCTGTGCTTCTGTGTTTTAAAATAAAAGGAAAACGTGTAAAAAAAACAATTGCTTGACCCCCCCCCCCCACAAAAAACAACAACCAGCACAGGCTTTGGGACCCCGTATGAGGCACAACGAGCACCAGGCTTTTCAGAACCAGTCCTGGTTGCCAAAATACTTTTGAAAATAAAGGAAGGAAAAATGTGTAGGGTCTCCCTGTATTTACCAAAACCAGCACTGGACCCTTTCTAGTGGGGATGATGATGCCACAGCCAGGGGAGCCCTTTCACCAGGCCCCCCCAGCCAAAGCATCACCCCTGACCGCTAGTTAGCCTAGGCCGGGGATCCCTGGGGATAAAGGGGTACCCCCTACAGGGCACCCCAGGCTGATAACCTGGGGCTATCCCAGCACCACTGGCTGGTGGGTGCCAGGTTGATTATGTAGAGTGTGGTGCAAGTAAAGAGTTACAATATTGTCTTTTGCTGTGGATCTACAGTTCCCCAGCAAGCCTCCCCTGCATACTGGTACTTGGAGAACCACAAGTATCAGCATGCGGGGCATTACAGGCCCGCTGGTACCTGTAGTTCCACAGCAAAAGCAATATTAAAAAAACACAGAACACACACACCATATAAAGTAAACTTTTATTCAAACATACATGCACACACTCATGTATACACACTTTTACACATATTCATGTATGTATCCCTGTAGCCCATCGGTCCTCTTCTCCAGTAGATTATTCAATGGTGTACCTGTAATAAAAAAAATCCATACTCACCTCACCTCCAATGCATGGATCAGGTCCTCTTTATTTAGTAGGCAATCCAGGGTCTTGGCAAAAAAAAAAAAAAAAAATACGCGGACCAACGAACTTTAGTGAATGATAGCTCCGCCACAGTATTTCAGTACAGAAATCCCGTTGCAGAGTGCTCAATGGCTAAGAGAGGCGAGCCTTCCACCTCTCTCAGCCATTGAGATGTTCTCACCGTTGACTTGAATGGTAAGAACCGTGCGTGCCCATTTAAAAAATGACGCTTTGTCTATGAGGACGCGTGGACCGTACTTACATCGTTTGGTCCTGCATCGTTCTAGATTCCGGCGTTGCGATTTTGATAGGCGTTGGTATTTCGACGCCTATCAATAATCTCTAGCCGGTCACATGACTGCATCCCCTTGTTTGGACAGGAGACATACAGTTTATGATAATCTAACCTGTGACTCATACATGGGGAAATGCAGAGTAAGTGCCGTCTTGGCCCTCTGCCCTGGTCCTGACTCATGTGCAGTCAGTCTCGTGAGATGATGACATTATATCTAGTGAGACTGTGCTGCAGTGAAACTCCTCGGCGGCTTCTGTAGGGGAACAACTGAGCAGCCGCTGAAGAGGACCTGCTGCTATGCTCCATTTTTTTTTACTAGTTGTGGGGGCCCTCTATGTCTGGCCCTGTCTGGAAGTGTAATCCATTACCACTAAATATACTTATGACCCAAGCAGACTTTATTAAAGGTCCAACCAAATCAATAGCAATTCTCTCGAATCGGACCTTCAATAATGGGCAATGGGACAAGTGGACTTCTATCATGTGGCCTGGGATCATGGTACTGACACTTAGGGCTAGATGCACAGTATTCAGATACATATTTATGCTACACTGCTTTGAAGAAGACCCCAAGAGGGTCGAAATGCGTTGTTAATCATCACTCATTATCCCCATCTCCTGACTACGCTATTACCACATCAGGACTCCATTCCAGCACCCGCAGCAGAGCCACAACACAGTCGCATACCCACATATGACCCGGAAGCCGCCCACCAGAAGGATAGAGGACTCCAATCATTCTCAGCTGGCAAGGGGCAAGAGTGGGACTCCGTTGAGCCACAAGGAGGTAAGTCTCACCTTGGATGAGGGGTACGGTCTCTGGTTCTTCGGTGAGCCACTACCATCACTTCTCCTCCCCAGGCAAGTGCAGTCCACCCCAATATTCTTGGAAGATAACCAGACCAAATTTCCCACCTTGAAGTTACATGGTCTCCGATAATTATCTGCCCAAGTCTTGGAGCGACAAGATGCCTTGATGAGACATTCGCAAACTCTCTTCCAAACTGACCATAATCTCGAAACTGATGAAGAGGAAGGAGTGCCTGTAGAGACCACCTCAAAGAAGTTTACTCTAGGGTGCAGCCGAGAGTTGCAGAAGAAAGGTGAAACAGAAGATGATGAGTGGCAGGAATTGTTGAAAGCAAACTCTGCAATGGGAAGAAGGGAAACCCAGTCATTCTGATACTTTGAAACAAAACATCGAAGATAATGCTCCAAAGACCGATTCACTCATTCTGTCTGTCCATTCGATTGTGAATGGTACCCAGAGGACAGGCTGATGTTGATGCCCAAGGCAGAGCAAAAATTCTTCTAAAACCGTGCCAAAAAAAAGAGTCCCAGGGTCGGAAACAATGTCCACAGGCAGGCCATGGAGCCTGAAGATGTGAAGAACAAACAAGGAGGCTAATTCCTTAGCAGAAGGCAATATGGTGAGTGAAACAAAATGAACCATCTTGCTAAACCGATCAACAATGGTCCAGATCATGGAACAAGGGGAGAAAGATGGAAGATCCACAATGAAGTCCATGGCGATATGTTTCCAGGGCTTATAAGGAGTATGAAGAGGAAGCAGGAGACCAGAAGGAGTGGCGCGAGATTTGTTTTGAGCACGTGTCACAGGCTAGCACAAACTCATGAACATCTCGACCTATGGATTGCTGCCATACTGAATGAGACAGTAACTCGATGGTTTTAGCAATACCTGTATGCCCAGTCGCTTTGGAAGAGTAAAAGTCCAACAGAACTGCCGTCCGGAATCTCTGAGGAACAAATAACACCCTTAGCGGCTTCTCAGCTGGAGCTTCAGTTTGACAGAGACTGATGAGATCAGCAAGATCCTGGTTATGGCAAAATGTAAGTTGAAAGCAGGAACAATGGTCTCATCCAGGACAGTGAGAGGTTGAACAGGTTGGAAGCTCCAGGACGATGCATCCGCTTTTAAGTTCTTAGTGCTGGGTCTGAAGGAAATAATATAATTGAAGCAGGTGAAGAACAATGCCCACCAAGCCTGTCTGGCATTCTAACTTTTGTCTGTCTGTGATGACATGATTTAGTCCCTCCAGCCAGTGCCTCCAATCTTCAAATGCCCACTTGATGGCCAGAAGCTCACTGTTTCCCACATCATAATTCTTCTCGGCTGGGGCAAATTTCCGGGAGAAGAAGGTGCAAGGGTGCAATTTATCATCCTCAGGATCCTTCTGCAACAGGATAGCACCCACACCAATCTCGGAGGCATCCACCTCAACGATAAATGGAAGACCAGGATTGGGATGCCGGAGAACCGGTGCGGACTTCAGGGAGTTGAAAGCTTTGACTGGTAAATTCGCAACATCATCTCCTTTCTTAGTAGGCTCCACGATAGGAGCGACAATGGATGAGAAGGACTTTATGAATCTTCTATAGTAATTGGCGAAGCCAAGGAAGAATTGTACAGCTTTCAAATTGTTGGTTGGACCCAATCCAAAATGGCCTTGGCCTTGACCTTGCCCGGGTCCATAGAGAACCCTTGGGACAAGATAATGTATCCAAGAAATTATACCTATTGTATCTCAAAATCAAACTTCTCCAGTTTTGCGTATAACTTATACTCCAGAAGTTTTACTGGCACCTACCTCACGTTCTGAGGGTGTTGTTCCATAGAATCTGAGTAAATCAGGCTATCGTCAAGATACAAGACTGCGAAAATTCCCTTAAAACATCATTGATGAAATCCTGAAGGTGTCTGGGGCATTGGATAGGCCGAATGGCATCACTAGGTATTCGTAATGGCCAGAATGGGTGTTAAAGGCCATCTTCCATTTGTCACCTTTCCTGATACGAACCAAGTTATACGCTCCCCTGAGATCAATCTTGGTGAAGATGGAAGCTCCCCGAAGTTGGTCAAACAAGACAGAAATAACTGGCAGCAGATAGGAATTCTTCCTAGTGATGTTGTTCAAACCCCGGAAATCTATGCACGGTCGAAGAGAGCCATCCTTCCTCTACACAAAAAAGGAGCCTGCTCTAACCGGAGATCTGGAGGGTCGAATGAAACCTTTCTCCAAAGCATCCTGTATATACTCATCCAGAGATTTGCTCTCGGGAAGAGATAATGCGTACAACCTGCCTTTGGGAAGTCTCGCTCCTGGAAGCAAGTCAATAGCACAGTCATAGGAGCGGTGTGGTGGTAAAGTATCTGCCTTTCTCTTGGAGAAAACTTCTGCCAGATCTCGATATGGAGCCAGAACCTTTGAGGCAAGATCAGACTGGATGGCAGAAGCCAGACAAACAGGCAGATTGATGCAGAGAGAGGAGTAGGAATCTCCCCATTGGAGAATCTCTCCAGTACACCAATTGATAATGGGGTTGTGCTTCCTGAGCCATGGTAGGCCTAAAACCAGTGGTGCTAGTGGACAGTGGAGTAACAGGAACGTAATTTCCTCTGAATGCAGGACTCCTACCAATAATCGGACGAGAGGTGTTTGGGAGGAAATCGCAATCCTGTATTGTTCTTCCCCATTGAGACCAACGACTGAGAGGGGTTGAAGCAATGGTTCGGACGTTAGTCCTAAGGTATTAAAGAATAAAATCTCCATGGTTTCCTGCTGCACCACTATCCAGGAAGGCTGAGACAGGTACTTGAAGGTCCTTTACCTGAATTATTGTGGGGATAAGGACTGAATTGTAGGGAGAGACAGATGCAAGGCCCAGATGTAACTCTACCAATACACCTAGACCTTGCCCTTTCCCAATTTGATCTGACAAATAGAGGCGGTATGTACTTTTCCTTCATAGTAAAGATAGAGACCTTGGGAATGTCTTCTCCATTTCTCTTCAGCAGAGAGGCGGTATGCCCCCAACTGCATGGGTTCTTCTGAGTCTGGAGGAGTTACTCACACTGGTGACTGAGAAGCAGATGTAGGAAGCTCCTTTTCCATCCTTCGTTCACGAAGACGGCGGTCTATACGGATGGCTAGATGCATAAGATCATCCAATGTTTCTGGCACCAAGTTCTGCACAAGAATGTCCTTTATGGAATCCGAAGACCCAAATGGAATTTACTCCACAGTTCCGGGTCATTACACCCAGAGTCAATAGACCACTTACTAAATTCGGTATAGTAGTCTTCACAGCTCTTTGCGCCTGTGTCAAGGACTGAAGGTTTGACTCAGCCAACGCTGCCTTGCCAGGGTCATCATAGAGTAGACCTAAGGCGGAGAAGAAGGCATCTACTGTCTGAAGAGCAGTGTGCATTGGAGGGAGACCAAAGGCCCAGGTCTGGGGGTCACCCTGAAGCAGGGAGATTATTATGCCAACTCGTTGAGTTTCTGAACCAGACGACCTAGGTCGTAGTCTAAAATATAACCTGCAGCTTTCCCTAAAGTTTAGGAAGTCCTTACATCTGCCAGAGAATTGGTCTGGTAAATTTAATTTTGGTTCCAGAGGACCGGCTCAAGCAGAAGCAGCTGGAGCAGGAGCTGCTCATGATTCTTCGACCCGTAGAGAAAGTTCCTGGATTTTCTGGGTCAAGACCTGGATTTGAGCTGCAAGTATTTGAGCTGGGTTCTGGCCAGGTTCCATTACCACAATTCTGCAACTCAGAAATCACTCTTTATATTTGGCTGGAGATAATGTTACGAGTTCTAAGCGGCCTAAACAAAGAGTCTGGATTGGTTGGGGAACTGCTATGGAGAGATGTGGCCACTGGGCCATGTAGCAGCCTTGAGGGCTGGTAGCAGATGCAGACACTGGATAGTGTAGCAGCCTTGAGGGCTGGTAAAAGATGCAGCCACTGGGCTGTCTAGCAGCCTTAAGGACTGGTAGAAGATGCCGCCACTGGGCTGTGTAGCAGCCTTGAGGGCTGGTAGAAGATGCAGAGACACTGGAGTGGGGCTAATGTTGCTGGGTTGATACTAGCGGTAGATGTCGCTGGAGTGCGACCTGTGCCGCCGAGCTGACACAGGTGGCAGGACGCTGTAGTGCGGCTAATGTTGCCGGGTTGACACTAGTGGTAGATGTCGGTGGAGTGCGACCTGTGCCGCCGAGATGACACAAGCAGCAGGACGCTGGAGACAGACAGGCTAAGGTACAGGACACTCGACCAACACGATGCAGAAACCAGAACCAAAAACACATGAAACGCTATCACCGGCACCTGAGCAATGCTCCAACAGGACAGAAAAAGGAGGAAGCACCAATCCCACTCCAGCATGGATGATGCACTGCCTAAAGGGGAGGACTTCATGAGTAATCAGCGTGGTGTCTCCCAGCAACTGGCCTGAGAGAACCACCATCCAACAGAATGTGGCTGCGGTTTGTGACATGTAGAAGCACTTACAGACAGTGCTGCCAGGTGCTGTACCACCTCTTTCAAGGCTTCACAGACTTGGCTATGCTGCCTCCAGGTTTCCTCAGTGTCCATTTGTTGTTGGCTCCAGAATTCATCAATATCCAATTGTTGATGCCTCTGGGACTCCTCAATGGCTAATTGTTGCACACTGGTAGCTTCCTGCTGAGATCCGGTAGTCTGTAGGAGCGCCTTGTCTTCCATGGTATCTCATAGTGTAGGTGGGAAGCAGAATCTGGCTCCCCTTAGCATCTGACAATGACACCACTAGGAATTTCACAGCATCAGTCTTTTCCCAACAGCAAAAAAATTGGGAGTCTGTCACTTTAAAAAGGTTCACTTAAAAAATGTTTGCCTGCAATTTAGGTCCACTACTCAGATTCTATACCATATATGACAAGATCAGGGTAAGGGTACCATCTCCTGGGGTAAACGGTTGTACTTGTCATGTAGCAGCCAAGTAGCAGTACACCAGTAAATCCTGGTCTGTCCTGCTCTAACCAAACAAAATGATTCCCTCTCACAGAGTGGAAGGACCTAACATCCTTCTCATAAAACAGGTCTTTAGCAAAGCACTTAAGGTGCCAATACACTGTATGACTCGCAAAAGCTGCAATGTCGTCAACAATTTCCTTGAACTCCCCAGGCAACTCACCAGCACTCCTGGACAGACGATATCTTGCTAAACTGTGCAATGTGACTAATGACCTATCATGTGTCCTTAATGATTTTCAGTGCATCGTTAAGGAGATTGCCAGATCTTAACTGCAGTATGTAAGATCTGAATATATGACAAACGACCCGCGGGACCGCGCATTGGATTGTTATCATTCCTGGAAGCTGCACGATTTCGTGCAAATTGTGACTAAAATCATCCAGTGTGTGGGCACCTTCACATTCAGTAATCACAATGTCTCTCAACAAGTCTCTGACTTGTTCCCCAGGCAGTGAGAGTCTGACTACAGAGACTGACACACCCTTTGGTGAAATCTCTCTCTATATATTGTGGCAGTGTCACCAGAGGTGGCACTGGTGAGCAGGAGATTCTGTGTGGGGCAGGGGAGATCCGCCCACACAGACTAGAAAAGCATTGTGGGAAGAGCTCAGGTGTGGGATAATGAGAAGGCAGACCAGTCAGGACTGCAACTATTTCAGTACATAAAGATAGACTACTTTTGCCAAAGTTCCATTGTGGTAGTTGGAGGAGCTATCCTGCTTGCTGGCATGCTTCTCATTCAAGGGATAGAGTGTTAAAGTGATAATTTGTTTCCCAGGTGTCGTCAGGTTGTGGGATCCCTAGATTGCTCATTATTTCAAACCTGATTCCATTTGGGTCACATGTTCTGAAACTTCCTATGGATCATGTCAGGATGCGGCCTGGGATTGGCCGCTACTCACCTCTGCGCTGGTGTCCTTGGGCTTAGGTGTCCAGACGATGGGAGTGGAGGTGAGTGGTGACTGAGTATTCTCCCTGGTGTCCGCTAGGGCTTCCATGCGTGCGTCCTGGTTTCTGGGGTGCTGGGCATGGGCGCAGCCATGTTGGCTCATAGCACCTGACTAGTCTCTCACAATGATAGTCCTGTGGTCACTCAGCTGATCCTCTGATCCAATGATCAGCCACCCAGGGGTATTTAAGTCTGACTCCAGGAACAAGTAACTGCTGTTCAACTTTGTGTTCCAGTGTCTGTGATACTCACCACTGTTGCTCTGTGCTATTTCCTTCAGAGTGTTGCTCAGCCTGTTGACAATTCTCTAAAGTTTCCAGTATTAGCTTCCATGCTATTCTCAGTCTGGGAGATCAGTTCTCTCCCAGTATCCAGTCTTTCATGTTTTCTATGTCTGTGTGTCTCATTAAGTGCTGTTAGTTCTGTGGCTATTACCCTGTGTCGCTGAGGTGTCAGATTACCTGCTATTACTATTAGCTCCCAGCTGCACCTTTTAGCATTCCCAGCCTGTCTACCTCTCTGTGTCTCACTGTGCTGATCACTAGTTAACTCACAGCTGGACCTCCCAGCACTCTCCCAGTATTTGCCTTTGTCCAGTACCAGCATTTCTAGCTCTCCCAGTATTTGCCTTTCTCCAGTACCAGCATTTCTAGCTTTCCCAGTATATGCCTGTCTTCTCTCTGTGTCTTGTCTGTGCAGTCAGCACCCACATTTCTAGCATTCCCAATATATTCCCTGAGTCCACCCTGCTCTTGTCTGTGCAATCCCCAGTATATGTTTGTGTTTTCTGTGCTAATCAGCACCTGGATATTTAACTATTTTCAGTCCATGCCTAAGTTCTAGTATCCAGATTTTTCCCCTGTTTTCTAGCATTCTGTTCACCTCCAGTGTTCTAGCATTGTATATAGTTTCCGGTCTTCTGCCAATCCCAGGTACCTGTCCAGAGGGCCACGACCTGCTCACTTGGTGCGGCGAAAACCCCAATTGGAGGGGTCACTGGAGAAAACCACCAAGTGATTTAGACTCCATGCCTCTAGGCAGGTCTAGCCAAACCTGGGTTCGGCCGCAACTAGGAGACCTAGTCCAGTCACTCCCATAGTCACCCGAACCCCCAGGCTCACCGTCCTCCACAGAGGAATACTTGCACCGGATCATGACAGATCACAGACCTCTAGTATAAAGCCTGTTACTAACTGTGTCTCAGTTTCTGTGCAACGTTGCTTTCAGGTCTTTTCTTGGACTCCTGCCAGATCCCCGCTGTGCCTGTGGATTGCTGTGGACTTTGTTACATTCCAAATGAACTTCTGATGCCAGTTACCCGCTGCACTACAGAGCCCAGCATTCCTATTGTCTAAGTATTGCTTTTTGCTCCATCCAGTGGCGTAACTACTGCCCCCGCAGCCCCCGCGGTGGCTTGGAGGCGCCGCGTGGTGTGGGGGCGCCGAGGGCAGTAGCTTTTACCACTGCAACTGTGAGCGCTGGCCTCTGAAGTGATCGGAGGCCTCTGATCACTTCAGAGGACATCGTTCCCAGTAATGCAGTGCGCGGGTGATGTCATGACGTCATCCGCGCGCTGAGGAAATTGAGCAGCCGCGTCTGCTGGATCAATTTAGATCCAGTCAGCGCAGCAGCAGAAGAGACAGCCCGGATGATAGCCGCATGCAGTCAGTACTTGAAGGAGCACAACTGCAGGGGGCACTACTTGAAGGAGCACAACTACAGGGGGCACTACTTGAAAGAGCACAATTGCAGGGGGCACTACTTGAAGGAGCACAACTACAGGGGGAACTACTTGAAGGAGCACAACTGCAGGGGCACTACTTGAGGGGGCACAACTACAGGGGCACACTGCATATGGGCACAACTACAGGGGGCACTAGTTTAATGGGCACAACTACACGGGCCCTGCATAATGAGCACTACTACAGGGGGCATTACATAAGGGGCACCATTGCAGGGGGCTTTGCATAAGGGGCACTAGTACAGGGGCATTGCATACGGGGCACAACTACAGGGGCACTGTATAAGGGGAACTAACTTGATACACGCAGTTTACAGGTTATAAACTATGTTCCCAATAATCTGGATCTACATGGACATAGAAACGGTGCAACCTGTCTTGAGCTGAGGTGACAGACTGCCAGGAGCAGAGAGGAGGGTTGGTGAAGTAGATCTGTCAGGGTGGGATGTAATGGGCATTACTGTTTGGCATAATGTGTATTTGGCATTACTGTGTGCGCAATGTGCTATTAGGAGCATTACTGTGTGGCATAATGTGTAAGGGACATTACTGTATGGCATAATGTGTTGTATGTGGCATTACGGTGTGGCATAATGTGAAATAGGAGCATTACGGCGTGGCATAATTTATTATAAGGGCATTACTGTATGTCATGTGTTATACATGGCATTATTGTGTGGCATGTGTAAGGGGCATTGCTGTGTGGCATAATGTTGTAAGGGGTATTATGGTGTGGCATAATGTGTTAAAGGGGCATTCCGGTGTGGCATACTGTGTTATAAGTGGCATTACTTAGTGTGTTATAATGTGTAAGGCACATTACTGTATCATGTAACCACACACCTTAAACGTCATCTTTGGTGGGTTTGATTTTTTTTTTTTGGGGGGGGGGGCGCCTGAAACTTTTTTGGCATCATTTTGCTGCACTTTACCTGTTGTTTTTCCGTTCCTGTGGATATTGAACTCATCCTTGTTACAGTTGTCAACTGCACCGTTACAGTGTCATCTCTGCATCGCGGGGCTCAACACCACTCCGAACCCTAGCTACATTACAGGGCTCAACCCTGCTACAATCTTCTCTGCATAACAGGGCTCAACCTCGCTTCAAACCCTAGCCACACCACAGGGCCCAACCCTGCTACAATCTTCTCCGCATCACGGGGCTCAACCCTGCTATAATCTTCTCCGCATCACGGGGCTCAACCCTGCTACAATCTTCTCCGCATCACGGGGCTCAACCCTGCTACAATCTTCTCCGCATAACGAGGCTCAACCCTGCTACAATCTTCTCCGCATCACGGGGCTCAACCCCGCTACAATCTTCTCTGCACCACAAGGCTCAACCCGCTTCGAACCCTAGCCACACCACAGGGCTCAACTCTTCTATAATCTTCTCCGCATCACGGGGCTCAACCCCGCTCCGTACTCTAGCCACGTTGCAGGTCTCAACCCTGTTCTGGAATCTCATCACCTTACAGGGTTTAACCCTGCTCCGTCTTCATTATACCACAAGGTTCAAGTTTGCTTCATTTCTCACTGCACTGCAGGTCTCGGCCCTGTCCCGGAACTATATTATTCTGCAGGGCTTGCTCTGCTCTGGATTTCCATTACTACAGGGTTCAACCCTGGCCAAGGTCCTAAATGCCATCCTGAGGTATTAACCTCATACTGGACTCTGGGTACCCTACTACGTTAGTTCTTATATGTTAAAGACTGCATATATATTTGGGGATTCTCTCCTATACTTATTATTGCATATATGAATCACTGTGCTGTTTGAGACTTTATATGAGACCTTGCTGATTATAATTCTTTTGTGAATAAATTCTATTTTACTTTTATCCTGTGCTACTGAGTTTCATGGAAAGGTAATTCCTAAGACCACCCCAATTTATTGTGCCTAGTAGGCCTGCCTCCCTCCAGGAGTCTCAAGTGTTGGCAGCCATGACAAGGCTGCTGTGGGAAACTATCTATGTGGGATTGTGGCAGCCAGAGAGCCCAGTGAAACTAAGCGAGCCATTGGGGGCCAGGAGGCCTGTGTCTGGACCTTGCAGGAGGCAAGGGGGGACCACAAACTCTTGGACTGTATGACATTGGAGCAGTAAAGCTGGAGGCTGAGGAAGCCAGGGCCTATATCTGTATGATACAGGGAAGGCCACCAGGACTGTGTTTGTGTAGCTGTGGCAGCCAAGCCAAGCCAGGCTGGAGCCGGAGATAGACCTGCAAGAAGCAGGCAGAGACTTTGTTGGCATACTAGCTGCACCACATTAGAGAGGGCTCAAAAAGTGAGCTAGACGCTCTAAACAGGGGCTAGGTTGTTTATTGTTTTCTGTTCCTTTATGTTGTACCTGTTTTTCCCTGCTGGAAGTAAAGAACCACCTTCTTTATTTTACTTGAAAGCCGTGTGTGGACCCTCATTAAGCACCTAAACACTGCACCAATACACCCTCTGCTGAGCTAATTACCCCCAAGATATCACAATGTATATACTGTATATACAGTACATACAGTGACAGTTCTATGGGCAAGCTAACAGGGCTGTCGCCCGGAGTGCCGGCCCCTAGAGTCTCAAAAAACCCACAAAAACCCAGAAGAAAAAAAATAACTGCGCCGGTGTTCCCCCCTACTAGCCACCGCAGGGAGGCTCCATTTGCCGGGTGCCCGCTGAGATTTGTTACCAGCAAGCACCCAGCTCCCTCCCTGCAGCGGCAGCTGAAAGCTGGAGCTCACGCCTGAGCTCCGGCTTCTGGCAGAGCTCTATGGGAGGGACGTCATGACGTCTCTCCCATAGATCCGAGGAGCCAGAGCTCACTCCTGAGCTCCGGCTGCAGCATAGAGCACTATGGGAGTGACATCATGACGTCTCTCCCATAGATCCAAGGAGCTAGAGCTCACTCCTGAGCTCTGGCTCCCACAGAGAGCACTATGGGAGGGACGTCATTCGTGGAGCTGCGGTCGGACCAGACGGCAGTGGAAGCAGGAGCAGGGCTTAAGGTAAGTATTGTGTTTGTATTTTTTTTTCAGAAGCACTAGCACTGGGGGCACGACTATAGGGGGCATTACTACTGGGGGCATGACTATAGGGAGCATTACTAATGGGGGTACTACTAATGGGGGCATTACTACTGTGGGCACTACTATAGGAGTCATTACTAATGTGGGGATTACTACTGGGGAACATTACTACTGGCAGAACTACTATAGGGGGCATTACTAATATACTAATAGGGGATTACTACTGGGGAACATTACTAATGGGGACATTACTACTGGGGGAAATACTACAGGGGGCATTACTACTGTGGAACATTACTAATGGGGACATTACTACTGTGGGCACTACTATAGGGGGCATTACTACTGTGGGCACTGCATGGTGGGCACCACTACTGGGGCCATTGTGTAAGGGGCACCACTGCTGTGGGCATTGTATAAGGGACACTATTACTGTGGGCATTGTATTTGGGGCACTACTACAGTGGGCCTTGTGTATAAGGGACACTAATTTGGGCATTGTGTAAAAGGGGCACCACTGTGTGTCATAACATGAATAAGGGACTACTGTGTGTTGTAATTTGAATTGTGGATAATGTATTATAAAGGTAATTACTGCGTGTGGCATAATGTGTTATACAGGTCATTACTGCGTGTGGCATAATGTGTTATACAGGCCATTACTGTGTGTTGCATAATGTGTTATAAAGGGCATTACTGCGTGTGGCATAATGTGTTATAAAGGCCATTATTGTGTAAGACATACTGTGTTAGGCGCTTTACTGCACATGGCAATTATTCGCCATGAAGGGAGAGCTTGGGGGAAGCCCAGCACCTCCGTAAGTGCTGGGCATGCTCCACAGCGTGATGAATTGGGGGAGTCCCATAATGACACGCCCCCTTTCCGGAAGGGCGCGCAGAGGGATGCCGTCTAAAAAAAGTTGTTTCCCTCTTTTTTTTTTTTTTTTGACGGAGGGGGGCTGCAACTGGGAACTTTCGCCCTGAGCTCCACAATGTCTAGAACCAATCTGTATACATATTAAAGATGTGCGCCGACCTCGTGTTTTGGTTTTGGATCCGGATTCATCTTCGTGTTTTGGTTTTGCAAAACCACCCTCATGTGTTTTGATTTTGGATCTGTATTTTTTATTTATTTTTAAAAACTTGCTAAAAACAAGAGATATGGTAAGAACTTACCTTTGTTATCTCTGTTTCTACGAAGTCCATAGGGTCCACAGGGTTGACCTTGGGGGTATAGGTTGGGAACCAAATCCGGGCACCACGCAGTTAAAGCTTTTAGCTCCCAGGATGCACTGGGTCCACTCTCCCTATAACCCCACCCCCAAGCCAGAGGCACCTCAGTTTGTAAGTAGCCAAAGGCCGGAGGAGGAGAGAAAAAGAGAGAGAAAACTGGAACACTCAATAACCATACTCACCGAAATGGGAGACGGAAAACCGGTGACCAGCCACACAGCCCATATGAAGCCAGGTGCGTCAGGGCGGGCGCCCTGTGGACCCTATGGACTTCGTAGAAACAGAGATAACAAAGGTAAGTTCTTACCATATCTCTTGTTTTCTACTTCAGGGTCCATAGGGGGTCCACAGGGTTGACCTTGGGGATGTCCCAAAGCAGTTCAACCAAGGGTGGGGACGCTCCTGTGCTGAGAGGAGAATCCGTCGCCAAAAAGGAAGCATCCTGAGAGGCAAAGGAAACCAATGCCTAGAACCTTAAAAAGGTGTGGACAGAAGACCACGTGGCCACCTAGTAAGGCAAAACAGCCGAGGCGCCACAGCGAGCCGCACACGAGGGTCACATGGCCCGAGAAAAAACAAGCATCAACAACAGGAAGGCCTACCCATGGGTAGGCCCCTGAGGAAGACCTACGAGGCCATCCAAGCCAACATTTGGTTATAGGCCGGCCATCCTTTCCTGTGAAAACCAGAAATCTCAGACCACCAATAAGGAGTCCGATTTCCGTAAGGAACCTGAACGGATCACATAAATCCAAAGAGGCCAGACCACAGCCAATGAGGCCACACCAGCCGAGAGGACTGGGGACAGAATGGCCGTACCATAAGTTCCAGAATAATATGGAACCTGAAAACCACTAAGAAGAAACACAGGGCGAGAGCAACTCCCACCCTGACATGATGCCCTCCAGAAGAGGGAACCACATGAGAACGCTCCCAATTCAGACACTCTCCTGGTTGATATAAACACCCTGAGAGAAAGAGAGAGCCTAAGCAATAGACCATGTAATAGCTATCACAACCAGCGGTTCCATTGACTGTCCCTGGAGGTAATGAAGAACCACTACTTACTCCCAAGGAGTCCCTAGGGAGGACAAATGGAGGCATAATCAAGAAAACACTCCAAAGGATGAACTGGATACCAGAGTGAAGCAATTCCATATCTTAACCATACTGACAGTGTAGAGATCCGCACTGTCAGGAAGACCAGGCCAAGTGTGAAACCCAAGCCAGCCGGAAGGAATGCCAGAATATCTGGAAATCCTGGACACCGGAGGATTGTATCGACAGGTACAATACCATAAGATTTATGGCTGCCACAGTTTGTGGTAGGTCCCAGCAAAAGCTGATCCATGTGCTCTAATCATTCCAACGATGACAAAGCCAGGGAAGCCGTAAGACCACTGTAAGGACACAGTCACAGACAAACGACCCAGGTCCAAGGCAAAACCAAGGACCCTGAGACAACAGGTCCGGGCAGTGAAGCATCAGGGATGGAGTATCGATGTAGAGACTCCGAAGATCCAAGTACCCCTGACATCTGGGGCAATCAGGAGCCACCAGCAGGAAAGCATCTCCGTCTCGATTGAAAACACTTCCAAAGACCTCGAGGAAGAAGGGAGACCGGAGAACACAGGTACACAAAGTGGAAGGACCACTTCACCGACAAAGAGTCGCTGAAGTTTGCTTCAGAATCCCCAGAGCTGAACTGTAACACCATAGTGTGATAAAGTCAGAAGGCCATGAGGGTCACCTCAGGGGGGCCCCCCCTGCTCACCAGGAGATGAAACCTCTCTTGGGGAAGAGACTAGTCCCCGGGATGCACGTCGTGACGGCTGAGGACTCCCGCTTCCCAATGGAGAGCTCCTGAAATGAACGCTGCCGAGATGGTCGGGAGGAGACCCTCGGACTATGTCCGAATATGTGACATACCTGTCATTGCCACCCAACGAACAGTGTTGCTAAAAAGGAAGCCACTGTCCTGACCCTGTCGGACTGAACCTTTTCAGGTTCACCGGGAAACAAGAGTTATGCCAGAGTAAGTTAATTGACAGGGTGGAATCGACAGACGTCCAACTGCACTGAAAAGGATTCGATCCAGACACTGTCCCTAGCAAAGAAAACCCTGGACGAGATGGCCATAGCCACCCGGACAGGGACCGACTTGCCTCCGGAGAGAGCATCATCGTTTGAACAGTTATCCGACAGAAAAAACTCATTCCATCTGGAGATGAGCCAATTATGGAAAGGCCTGGAATGGAACTGAGCCCATTCCACCATGCATCCCAGAGTGTAAAGACATCTGTCGACTGCGCAGACAACCATGTACTCCTAATGGAAGAGAGGAGATTCCGTCTTACGCCAGAAGAATTCTCAGATTCTGAGAATCCAGCAGGGATCCTAGATGAAGAATACCCAGAGAGGGATGCAGGGAGGACTTTTTCCCCGTTGATTAAACGTCTGCACCCTGAAGAAGCCACAGTCATCCTGACCTGGCCGTAAAGTACCCCGGTGATCCCGCTAAGAGCAGGAGGCCGTCCAGGTACAGGAGCATTGGGATATACTGAACAGAAGAACTGTCAGAAAATCCAAAACGCTGGTAAACCCCTGTGGGGCTGAGGACAGTCCCAACAGGCAGAGCCCGAAAAATTGTAAGTGTTGCTGTGATACAGCAAACCTCAGCCCATGCTGAGGAAAGGTCTCTGTAAGTACCCGTAGGCACGCGTCCTGTATATCCAGTGATACCCTAAAGTCCCCAGGTTCCAAACATCGTATGATGGAGCATAGGGATTTCCTCCTGAGCCCAGGTAGCTTTAGGAACTGGTTCAGGGAATTGAGACAGAGAATAGGCCAAAGAGGACCATTCAGCCACCGCACCAGAAAGAAAACAGAACAACCAGTCCCTCACTGAGATAGTGGGGATGGCCTAATTAGCTCCGCTTACCGCAACAACTGCATAGCTTTCTGGATCTGTAAGGCCCTTGTAAAGAGGGCGTACCCTCCTACCCACGTAGCCGCGGCAACTTGACACTAATACCGGGCGAACTGAGAAAATCGGTATCTCCCAGTTGTAGGCCTGTCCCGTCAGACTGAAGAGATATCCGTAGGTTCAGAAGCAGGATCGGCTGGCAGTCCAGGCCTGCTCTGTACTGGATATGTTGGCCCTTGTAGATGCCGACAGTCTACGAAGAAACAGACCTTTAGGCTGACCCAGAGGACAAAAAAGACTTAACAGACTTAGTCTGAGGCCTTGTAGTGGGCATAGCTGAAAGCGGTAAACTTGTCGTTAGTAATACTGCCAATGTTACTACAATCTTGTCAAGGTCAGGACCAAACAATATCAACCCTAAAGATGGTATCTGCACCTCTGCATTCCCAGAGCGCAGCCATAGGGTATTACGGAGGATACAGTCGCAGCCGGAACTCTGAAAGTTAGGAGACTGGTATCCAATATAGGCATTTCCACCTATGACAACAGCATATATTACGTGAGCGACCAAATACATTTGAACCCCGACGTGTTGGAGGGGAAAAAACGTTACAAATGCATCAACCCAATATGCAATAGTATTAACCAACCATGCTATAGCCATGGTAGGATGGGTAACAACTCCTGAAAGCAAGTATACTGATTTCAAGCAGAGTTACCACCTACGGATCCGAAGAATCCGACCACGCAGGAATGGGAGGCGTAGTAACGTCTGTAATCAGACGAGTAACACGCCCATCCCCCCCAGGAGGGGCTCGTGATGACCCTCAGGGAATTTGGGACAGGAGGCCAAACACTGTTGTAACACCTCCTATCTGGCAACAGCCAGAGTCCCGCTATGCGATCCACCCGCTAGTCAGCAACAGGTAACCCGAAGGCACGCAATACTGAGGGTGTATGATACAGGTGCAGGTCAACATTCATTCTAACCAGAATGGACCTGCTACCAGCCCTAAAGCAGGGATAATAATACCTGAAATAGGCTTCCCCCCGTGTAAGAGGGAAAGAGCCCCGAACAGTACCCAGTTCACGGCAGAGCCAACTGGGAAGTAACCACAGGGCGTCAACCACGCCAATTAGCGTTTCGTAGAAAACGACATCCACCCAGGGTGGCTGTTGTGGTAATCCCTGCAAGGGGAATGACAGACTATTGTGGCACCAGGGGGAATTCATATACTGCGAAAAACCCCTGCAGGGAGCGGTAGTCTGTGTCACAGGGGAAGAGTGCAAGAAGCTGCGAGATACCCTGAGATGAAAAGGGCAGTATGGTGAAGTATCCCCAAGTGAGGTACAACAATGGGGCCCGCCCGGCGATCCGCAATTGAGAGGATCCCGAGAAAACAAACCGCCCAAGGGGGTCGTGAAAGAGGCCGGCACCAGATGACGCCACATACAGAACCCTTTATGAGTCAAATCCTCCGCACTAACACCTGCAGCACATGACTTGCAGGATAGTAAAAATGGGTGCAGTATAACGCTCTATCTCCTGGTCAGACATATCTGACCAATCTTGGCGGAAATATTAAGCAGCACTATACTGGTCCTGACTGATGCCAAAAATTAGCTGCAGGGACCCATTTTCAGCGTATGCAACACACAGTTCCATCTAAAATATGGCAACGTGCAGCACGCAACAGTATGTGACAAACCACACAAATATTAACAAGTATATAAATGTGAGGTCTCAGAACCACCCTAAGTACAGCTGTATTAGGGTAGATAAAGAAAAGGGATAGATATACACTGACAGGTGAGAGAATAAAGTACAGTCAGCACTAGCATAAGTCACATACAATGCAGATATATACATATATACATAAACATGTCATATAATATACTGCACTATTACACTGCATTCAACTGCCCAGATTCAGTGTCTGGGAAGGCTACAGCGCTGTGTACACTGACCTGATGGCCAGGTACGCAGGGGGACTGGACTCACTGCCATCTCCGGAGATTTCTGCTGCACCACAGAGATAAAATGGCCGCTGGAGACCTCAGAAGAAGCGTGGCCCGCGGAGGAAGCAGCTCAGCGACGCCAGACTATACATACTGAAAGGCGCGCTGAGCTGAGGGGAGGAGCCGCTGTAACAGGGAAGGCTGTCTCCCCTGGCCGGCTATTAACCCCCGGGACGCCGGCTCCCTGCACCGATCGTTAAGTCCCTGGTGGTCTAGTGGACACACGGGGTATGGGGGGCCCGCCGCCACTGCCGGCGCCTCCGGTCTGTCCCCAGAGACCGGAGGCACAGGACTGCTTTTGAAATGCGCGGATCACCGCAAGCGGTGATCCGCGACCTTACCTGCTCCCCGTGGATCCGGCAGCAGTCCTGGGCGCCCGCAGAGTCCGGCTAGTACAGACTCTGGGGTCCCGCTGAGATCCCCAGATCTGTACTGGCGTCTCAGCGCCAGCGGGGTGACGGAGCGGCAGCTTAGACGTCCTATGGACAGTCCGACGCTGCCGCTCTGAAGAGTCCAAAGTCCATGAAAAAACTTTGTCCCTAAAAAAATAAAATAAGCTTAGGGGCTGCTAATCAGCTCCCCCTGCGCTAACGGTGACCCGACTCCGGCCGGGCACCAACTTAAACTGAGGTGCCTCTGGCTTGGGGGTGGGGTTATAGGGAGAGTGGACCCAGTGCATCCTGGGAGCTAAAAGCTTTAACTGCGTGGTGCCCGGATTTGGTTCCCAACCTATACCCCCAAGGTCAACCCTGTGGACCCCCTATGGACCCTGAAGTAGAAATTATGTCATTTTGACCTGTTAGCATGCAAACCGAAACCTGAGTTCAGCTTTTAAATCCGAGTTCCAAACCGTGGGAATATGCAAACAAGGATTCATTTTGACTCGTACCAGTAAACAGGCGTCTGTAGGAAAAAGACACCTCCTGCCAGCTTTGTGATCGTATTACCGACCATTGCTTAAGCTTACTCAGATTGGGCCTATGCAACTGGTCGCCGCCCCCTCCCCGCCCACAAAAGGCAGCAGACTGTCAATCATTGCCAGTCTGCTGCCAGTCTGTGAGTGAGTCAGCAGTACCCATCATGCACACTCGCAGAATGGAGCCTGCGCAGATGCCCAAACATCTGCACTGCTGAATCAGGCCCACAGTTTTGGCATTTTGCAATCATTTTGTCTTGTATATAATTTTTATTTTTATTGGTGGTGGTGGGTGGAGAAGGTTGAAGTTTTGCCTAGGGTGCCGGGAAACTTTGCACTGGCCCTGTGGCTGCAGTGCATTCTGGGGATGTAGTTCTTTCCTTTACTGCTGTCATTAGCTGTTGTCTCCCAGAACTACAATTTTCAGCATCCCCCGCATCTGGCTTCCCTCATCTTGGCCTGTGATTGGTTGCTAGTTGCAGAATGAATACCCAGCAGCCCCGCACTGCCCTGGAATCCCCTCAGATTGTGAGTACATATTTGTGATAGATAGATAGATAGATAGATAGAAATGGGGGCGTGTGAGAAACTTTTTTGCAGGGGGGATAAAATTTTGTTTTAGAACAGATGTTGAATAGAGGTGCAACAGGGCCACTACTGCTGACCAAGCTAAGACTAAGAACTTTGGGAGATTCTGCTGTCTATCTCTCTCCAGAAGTGCTGAACCCCAGGACAAACCCAAAGGATATGTAAAATGTCCACAATTGTGCCAATAAACTTTAAGCTAGGTTCACACTGTGCCGACGGATCCGCTGACAGGTGCATCTCCCGACACAGCAGTCAATCTGGTATGTTATACGAGAGCTGTAACCAGACTTTTTGGTGCCCTGTGCCAGAAAAAGCATTGGCACCCCCCTTTCCCCCAATTTTCAAATAGAAACATAAGATGCGTGCCCGAACAAGAGACGTGGCCTCATGTGATTTGTGTGGTACGATGATGAAAGGGTACCGATCCTGCTATCCAGTTATCACTGCAAAATACAGTGTGAAACCAATGGCTGCATTGATGACACACAATAATTATGCAGTATAATACATCTTTTGCACCATCCTAAAAATCCCGGGTTGATACACGTGAAAGGACATCAACCTAGGATTTTTGTTGGTGTAAATGGATCCAACCGGATCCAGGTACCCGGGTAGTTTGCAGGTCACCCTGCAGTGTACATGGCGCTATCTGGGTCAAGATGACCCGAATCATGCCGCATGCTGCTTCAGTGGTGCTTGGAGATTACATCATTGCCAAGCATCCACTGCAACCAGGGCCAAGCAGACCAGCACAGAGCAGCGCACCCCACCCCACCCGCCCTCCCTGCCTCGAGCCGGATCAGTGCTGACCTGGTTCCGGTGTAAACGGTGCCGACCCAGACTGTGCTCGGGTCGGCGCCATGGTGTAAAAGAGGTCTGTCCCGGGTCTGATCAGGGTTGGAAACATGTTCCAAATCCGGGTCAGACCCAGGACTTTGGCATGAAAGAGGTAGCGAGCGGTCAGGAAGATGGTCGCGATGGTCAAGACCATCACGACCATCGGGCTTGCGACGAGACCCTTGTGGTAGAGTCTCGTTGCCGCAAGCCCCAGAGAGATTTCGGCTCTAACACTCGTGATGTCAGTGAGGCCGCCCCCAAACGGAGGCGTTCACATGGGAACGCCTCCGTTTGGGCAGCCACTCCCCTGGCCCACCCACCAAAGGGGGCGTGCTGTCACTCAACATCGACAGCACGCCCCCTTTGGTACGAGACCTGGATCGACGGAGTGCCCGTCGCTATCCGGGTCTCGCGTATGCGCACGATGGAGCTGGCTCTGTCGTGCGCATGCGCTCTGGGCCACCATCGACCTGGTTGCGAGCGCTCAGCGCTTGCGACCGGGTCTGAATCAGGCCCTCTGTTCCCAAGAAAGGTACTGATACTTAACCACTAACCGGATCTCCCAGGAGTGGCTGCATTGTGGATTAACACACTGATGACCCAACTGGAGCAATATTTCCTTAGAGTCAAAGTGCAGATTGTGAGGAAACCTTTGGCTTTTGGCAGAGCCGTAACTAAATATTTTGGTGCCCTGTGCCAGTCTAAACAGGGACCGTGCGCGCTTCAGCCATGCAGCCCAAGAATAGTTGTGGGCTGTCTTGTAGGGAAAAGGTTGTGGCCACACTATAGTACCCCCAATTCACATTACGAAACACAGTAGTGCCCCTTATTCACATTACACTACATAGTAGTGTCACTTATACATGTTACTCTACACAGCAACAATAGTATTGCCCCTTACACATTATGACCACACAGTAGTAGTGCCCCTTACACATTATGCCACACAGTAGTAATGCCCCTTACACATTATGCCCAAAGGAGTAATGCCTAACACATTATGCCCATAGTAGCAATGCCACTTACACATTATGCCCACAGTTGTAATGCTCCATACACATTATGCCCACAGTAGTAATCCCCTCCCATTTACTTATTATGCCACATAGTACAAATGCTTTGTGCATTTGCTCCTGGAAAAGTGGGAGTGGCTTTGCAACAAGAGGCATGGCCTCGAAGGGAGTGTCATAATCATGAGCTATGCCCTCATTGGAGAGGCAGTGGGTTACGCATAGGAATGGATGACAAAGGGAGGCAATGAGTGACGCCAGTGGGAGGTAGTGGGTGACGTAGAGGGAGATGGGGAGAGGGAGTGGGTGACAGGGAGAGAGGGTAACAGAAGACAGAGGTGACGGGGAGAAATAGTGGGAGACGGAGAGGCAGTGGGTGGCAGGAAAGGGTGATGGGGAGAGACAGTGAGTGACAGGGAAAGAAAGTGAGTGACAGGGAGAAACAGAGGGTGACAGGGAGAGGGTGATGCCTTGGAGGGGAAGAGCATGGCAGTAGAGAGAGTTATGGGGAGATAGTAATGCAGGGGAGAGGCAGAGGGTGACAGGTAGAGGGTGGCAGAGAGAGACAGTGGATGGCAGGGAGAGGGTGACAGGGAGAGGCAGTGGGTGATGCCAGGGAGAGGCAGTGGATGACACCAGGGTGAGGGTGACAGACTGGGGGGTTCTTGCTGAGGAGCAGTGGGCTGGTTGGGTTAGGAAAGGAGGGAAACACTAGGCTGGCAGGATGGGAGACACTGGTATGGGGGGGTCCATGAGATGGTGAGTGACACTGGGCTGGAAGGGGGGACACTTTGTGAATGGGGGCACTGGACAGGATGGGAAGGGGGCAATGAGAAGGTGTAGGATCACTGTGACTGCACTGTTTGCATAGTACCTGTGCCAAATAGAATTGCACATATTAGATGTGTTGGGGTTTTGGAATTGTAGAGAGAGAACATAGCAATGAGCTGCAACACAAAAGATGTCATCTGTGGAATTGCTTTTCCATATTTTTGTTTTGCAGCTCATTGTACTTTGTTTCTGCAATTCAATTCCAAAACCGCAGCACATGTACTATATATTACACATATACTAGGTATTTGGCACAGGCACAGTATGTGTGTGTAGTAAATAAAAATAAACCTTACCTTACCTATATGGTGGTTTCTCTGCAATGGGTAACCTCTGAAGAAATTGATCCTCCTTGGGCAGACTGTATTCACTATTCATGTAGGAAATCCCATTTTCCGGAAGATGCCTGTTTGTGTAGGAATATAACCAATGCCATTATCATACAACAGAGGTTCAACCAAACTCGTGCCTCATGTCCCCTCCAGCCTCCTGCCCGTGTTACTCCAGCCTCCGGCTCCATGTCCAATTCATCCACGTGCCTTTCAAGCTATATGCCCCGTGTCTCTCAAGTCTTGTGCCCTGTGTTGCCTTCAGCCTCCTGCTCCCTGTGTTACTTCCTGTTCCAAGTACCCACCAGCCTTCTGTGTCATCTCCAGCCTCCTGCCCCATGTCCCTTCCAGCTCCTTGTGTCATCTCCAGCCTCCTGCCCTGTGTATCCTGTCCTGCCCCATGACCCCCCCCCAGCTCCTACTCCATGTTGCCTCCAGCCTCCTCTTCCCTGTTTTACCTCCAGCTCACTGTGAAATTCAAACCTCCTACTCCCTGTGTCACCTCCTGCCCATGTCACATCAGTTTCCTATCCCACTGTCTTTCCTTCCTCTGCTACCTGTCTTTCAAATTTCCTTCCCCCCTCTGTATTTGGAACCCCTGCCCCCACTATTTCCTGCCACTGTCTTTCAAGCCACTGTCCCCAGTTTTTCAAGCCTCCTGCCCCCCCTCTGTATTTCTAGCTTCTGCCCCCCCCCACCCCCCGTCTTTCCAGCCTCTGCCCCCTGTCTTTCCAGGCTCCTGCCCCTCTGTCTTTCCTGCCTCCACCACCTGTTTTTCAAGCCTCCTACTCCCCTCTCATTCAAGTTCCCTGCCCCCCCCTTTAATTTCAAGTCCCCTGCCCCCCTCTGTATTTTCAGCCTCTGCCCACTGTCTTTCCAGCTTCCTCTTTCCTGTACTGCAACCTGCATGGTTCTCTATGTGTGGTGCCGACGGCTCTTCTTCCAGACAGAAAGTGTGACGTGATGTCACCAGGTTAACGTCGCGCCCCAGCTCCCGGCAGTCCTGGAGGTAGGAGGAGCTGTTAAGCCGCCGAGCACCAAAGTCTTGCTCCGGGGTTCCATGGCACTGTGGGACTGGAGACTACAGGAGACGGGCCAGGGAGGGAGCAAAGCACATGGGACAGACAGCTGCAGTGCTGCCCGGTGCCCGCTGTAAATAGTATTAGTAGCAGTGCGCCCGGCAGCAGAGGAGCCTGGCACACCGCTACTAGTATACATGTAGTGGTCAGTAGAAGACTAGTGGCCGTGATTGGGTGCTGAGGCAGCCAGTTCCACCCGCAGGGCAGGAGCACTTTGTGTGGGTGCACCGGCCGCACCACCCTAGTTACGGCCCAGTCTTTTGGGTGAGCCCACTTCTCCCCATTATAACATCATTATACTGCAAGCACCTATTGGGGTGTATATTCTTTGTGGAGCTATAAGCAAGCTTTTTACATCAGTGTACAGATGGACTTGTTATTTTTTGCTACATTTCATCAGCTCGCTTGTGAGATACATACACTGATACATTTTTATTGATTCTTCATTCTTGTTAATTACTCCCATCCGGTGACCATTACTTAGCATTGATATTTATTTATGTAGTTGACTTCATTTATTTATTTGCCATTTATGTGTTTTATTGATTGTTATTAAATATTGAGAATTTTTAATGGTACTGGGGTGAGCTAGTTTTGTGCAGCACCACCTTATATTTCTTCTATAGCAAGAGCACTACTTGTAGGGTATATGCAGCAAATATCAGCAGTGGGGAGGTCAGTGTATGTACCCTGCATCGGCAGCTGAACTCAATGGCAAAGGTACTCTAGGTGTGCAGGTGACACTTGGGTCAGGAATCCTGTTCAGGGTTGCCATCAGAAATTGTGGGGAAGATAACTCCATGTGTAAGGTGTCTGACTGCCATATGAGAGGTTTGAGTCCCGGGCATTACAGTATTTTGAATTGTGTGTGTTAAACTAAAGAGGATGTGACTAAAGGTGCTTGGGTAGGTGTCCAGATGGAGGGGGAGTCAGTCAGGGAAGAGATAGGGGTGGCTAAGAGAATGATTATAAACAGAAAATTGACAGGCCCAAGCAGTGCCCCATGCCCTGCGGTGCCCTGTGCCGTAGCACATGTCGTACCACCCTAGTAACGGCCCTGTGCTATACAGACTTGCCGATTGGCTGCTCGATGTGTGTTGTTTGACATCATTGGGTGGGTATTTTAATTTGCCCCCCCCCACCCCCCAGTTGAGCTGTCAGTCATCAGCGATCCCTGCAGCAAGTGTAGAGGCAGTCGGCTGACCGTCCGTACACGTAGCCAGATGTGCCGATATATCGGCCATCTGCTGTGCTGCAGAGTACACACCCGCTGATGTGCTCAAAATATACATCATTCATTCTATTAAATGACTGATATATCGCCCAGTGTGTACCCAGCTTTAGTCTCAGTGGGCCATGTCGTATGCTATTTAATGTGTGTTTAACTAGTCGGTTCGCTTGTAATAAAGGACCTGCCAGCTTGTTTTGCAGAGGGACCCACCGGCTGTAGTACACCAGTGGCGGAGGGGGGATTCAACAAATTCCTTTACCTATGCTTAGTATATGGAAGTCTTTTTACAAACTGGACACAGAAGTGGTGGGCAGCAATGCACTTTTTCAAGCTTATTGCCCACATAGAGCACAGGCTCCATTATAAAGGAGGGATTTAATTTAATAATTGGAGTATTTGCATCCATAGGTGTTCCTTATTATAGTACATATGTTTTTATTTTCACATGAAAAGCTGGCACTTATTATATATGTATGAAGATATTATACAGATGTATAAGTAAAGTTAATTTTATTGTGTCACATATTTGACTAACATATTTATACATATATCCATACATACATACATACATACATATGCACACATGTATATGCGTAATATACACACGTGTGCACATGTACATATACATACACACTAGGGGTGTGCACCGGCCACTTTTCGTGTTTTGGTTTTGGATCTGGATCTTTCTTCGTGTTTTGGATCTGGATTGGTTTTGCCAAAACCACCCTTCCGTGTTTTGGGTTCTGGGTTTTGGATCTGTATTTTTTTTAAAAAAAGCATAAAAACAGCTAAAATCACAGAATTTGTAGGTTTTTCTGCCCCTATGCTATTATTAACCTCAATAACCTTAATTTCCACTCATTTCCAGTCTATTCTGAACACCTCACACCTCACAATAGTGTTTTTATGTCCAAAAGGTTGCACCGAGGTAGCTGGATGACTATGCTAAGCGACACGAGTGGGCGGCACAAACACGTGACCCATCTAGGCGTGATACTGCAGTGGCAGACAGGATGGCAGTTTGAAAAACTAGGCCCCAAACTGTACATAGTGCAAAGAAAAAAAAGAGGTGCAAGATGGAATTGTCCTTGGGCCCTCCCACCCACCCTTATGTTGTATAAACAGGACATGCACACTTTAACAAACCAATCATTTCAGCGCCAGGGTCTGCCACACAACTGTGGCTGAAATGATTGGTTCGTTTGTGCCCCCACAAAACAAGCTGGCAATTAATGTGTCCCTGCACAAACTGGCTCTACGGAGGCAAGATGTCATCCTCATCCTCCTCATCCACCGATTCCTCACCCTCTTCAGTGTGTACATCCTCATCCTCACAAAGTATTAACTCGTCCCCACTTGAATCCACCACCACAGGTCCCTCTGTACGTTCTGGAGGCTGGTCTCCCTGGAAGAGCTGATAATTCATTTTGATGAACATCATCTTTTCCACATTCTGTGGAAGCAACCTCCTACGCCTTTCGCTGACAAGGTTCCCGGCTGCACTAAACACTCTTACGGAGTACACACTGGAGGGGGGGCAACTCAGGTAAAATAGAGCCAGTTTGTACAGGAGCCTCCAAATTGCCTCTTTTTCCTGCCAGTACAGGTATGGACTGTCTGACATGCCTACTTGGATGCTGTCACCGATGTAATCCTCCACCATTCTGTCAATGGTGACAGTATCATATGCAGTGACAGTAGACATGTCAGAAATTGTTGCCAGGTCCTTCAGTCCGGACCAGATGTCCAAACTTGGTCCTGCCTGCCCTGCATCACCGCCAGCGGGTTGCTTAGGATACCTAAGTTTTTTCCTGGCAGCCCCAGTTGCGGGAGAAAACGAAGAAGGAGCTGTTGACGTGTCACGTTCCGCTTCAGCTGACAGTGTGTTCACCAGCAGGTCTTTGCACCTCTGCAAGCTTGTGTTGGCCGGAAAGAGAGACACCACATAGGCTTTAAACCTAGCACTGAGCACGGTGGCCAAAATGTAGTGGTCTGATTTCAACAGATTGACCACCCTGGAATCCTGGCAAAGCGAATGAAGGGCTTCATCCACAAGTCCCACATGCCGAGCGGAATCGCTCCGTCTTAGCTCCTCCTTCACTTTCTCCAGCTGCTTCTGCAAAAGCCTGATGAGGGGAATGACCTGACTCAAGCTGGCAGTGTCTGAACTGACTTCACGTGTGGCAAGTTCGAAGGGCTGGAGAACCTTGCACAACACGGAAATCATTCTCCACTGCGCTTGAGTCAGGTGCATACCCCCTCCTTTGCCTATGTCATAGGTGGATGTATAGGCTTGAATGGCCTTTTGCTGCTCCTCCATCCTCTGAAGCATATAGAGGGTTGAGTTCCACCGCGTCACAACCTCTTGCTTCAGGTGATGGCGGGGCAGGTTCAAGAGTGTTTGCTGGCGCTCCAGTCTTCGGCACGCAGTCGCTGAATGGCGAAAGTGGCCTGAAATTTTTCGGGCCACCCAAAGCGTCTCCTGCACGCCCCTGTCGCTTTTCAGAAAATTCTGCACCACCAAGTTTATTGTGTGAGCAAAACATGGGACGTGCTGGAATTTGCCCAGATGTAATGCCCGCACAATATTGGTGGCATTGTCAGATATCACAAATCCCCAGGAGAGTCTAAGTGGGGTAAGCCACTGGGCGATGATTTCCCTCAGTTTTTCTAAGAGGTTGTCGGCGGTGTGCCTCTTACTGAAACCGGTGATACACAGCGTAGCCTGCCTTGGAACGAGCTGGCGTTTCTGAGATGCTGCGACTGGTGATGCTGCTGCTGTTGCTGCGTAAGGTGATACATCTACCCAGTGGGCTGTCACAGTCATATAGTCCTTAGTCTGCCCTGTTCCACTTGTCCACATGTCCGTGGTTAAGTGGACATTGGGTACAACGGCATTTTTCAGGACACTGAGGACACTTTTTCTGACGTTTCTGTACAGTCTCGGTATCGCCTGCCTAGTGAAGTGGAATCTAAACAGGATTTGGAACCGGGGACACACTACCTCCAGCAATTGTCTAAATCCCACTGCACTAATGGCGGATACCGGACGCACGTCTAACACCAACATAGCAGTCAAGGCCTCAGTTATACGTTTTGCTTCAGGATGACTGCTGTCGTACTTCATCCTCCTCGCTAAGGACTGTTGGAGGGTCAATTGTTTAGTAAAAGTAGTGGTGTTCCTACTTCCTCTCTGGGATGATGAACGACTCCCAGCAGCAGCAACAGCAGCAGCGGCAGCAGGAGGCGTAGCAATGCAGGATCCTCCGGAGGAATCCGGGATAGGAGAGTCAGTCATGCCAGTGACATGGCCTGCAGGACTACTTCCGATCCTGACTAAGGAGGAAATTGACGAGGAGGGAGTTGACGGTGTGGTTTGCAGGCGCTTGGATACAACAGGACAACGGGATTTAGGTGTCCCTGGACTGCTTACGGTCTTAGCCAAAGTTTCTGAACTTGACAGTAACTTATTATGAACGCGCTGCAGGTGCCGTATAAGGGAGGATGTTCCTAGGTGGTTAACGTCCCTACCCCTACTTATTCCACCTTTACATAAGGTACATATGGCAAGACAGTTGTTGTCCGGATTTGGATAGAAATATTGCCAGACCAAAGAGGTGGAATGTTTGGTCTTCTGCCCAGGCATGACCGTGATGGGTTTTTTCATCCCACGGACAACAACTTTCTCCCCCGGAGCCTGATTTAAACAAACCACATCACCATCAGAATCCTCCTCGCCAACTTCCTCCTCAGCGCCAGCTACACCAGTATCCTCATCCTGTTGTACTTCAACAGTGACATCTTCAATTTGCATATCAGCAAGTGGACTGTGGGTGCTCCTTTCAGCACTTGCAGGGGGCGTGCAAATGGTGGAAAGAGCCACCTCTTCCCGTCCAGTGCTGGGAAGGTCAGGCATCGCAACCACCACCACACTTGGACTCTCCTTGGGGATTTGTGATATCTTCTTAGAAAGCACAGTTCTTCGCTGTGCTTTTGCCAGCTTAACTCTTTTGATTTTTTTAGTGGGAGGAGGGCTTCCATCGTCATGTGAAGCTGAACCACTAGTCATGAACATACTAGGGATCGACCTTAGCCGTTCCTTGCCACTCCGTGTCGTAAATGGCATATTGGCAAGTTTACGTTTCTCTTCAGCTGATTTAAATGTTTTTTTCAAGGTCATTTTCCTGAACTTTGTCATTTGGGATTGTATGTGCCCTCTATTATGACATTGGGCATCGGCCTTGGCAGACGACGTTGATGGCATGTTATCGTCTATGTCATGACTAGTGGCAGCAGCTTTGGCACTAGGAGGAAGTGGTTCTTGATCTTTCTCTATTTTATTTTTATCGGAGAAAGTTTGGTCCTCCATTTATGTTATATCGATTTGATATATACGTGCGGCTAAACACAGAAAATATTTTTTTATTTTTGCTGGAGAGTAGTGCACTTTGTGGGTTACACCAGCCTTTAAGAAATGAGCCAGCCGGCTCTTTACTTATGGGACACAGGCGCACGCTTGGCGCTGCTCCTTTGTTGATGCACGTGCGGCTACTGCGCACACAATTCACAAACACAGAAAATAATTTTTTTTTTGGTTTGGACTGGAGTGTACTTTGGGGGTTACAGCACCCTTTAACGGTCAAGCCAGCCGGCCCTTTACTTATGACACAGGCGCACGCTTGGCACTACTTTGTTGATGCACGTGCGGCTACTGCGCACACAATTCACAAACACAGAAAATATATTATTTTTTTAGCACTTGGGGGGAGCACCCCTGATGGACAGAGCACCCCCTGGACAACACTACAGCACCCCTTTAGGACTGGGACACTGCACAGGACTTTGGAGTGGACACAGCCCCTATGGAGAACTGACTGCACAACACAGTCCAGCCAGCCCCTATGGACTTTGAAGTAGTGGACACAGCCCCTATTAACAACAGCAGCACAGCACAACACAGCCAGCCCCTATGGACTTTGAAGTAGTGGACAACAGCAGCACTACACTACACTACACAGCCCAGCCAGCCCTAACTCCCACCCTCCCTCTTCACTGTCCACAGCCGAGTGAAAAAATGGCGCCGACGCGGGTACCTTATATAGGATCCAAAACCCGCGAGACTCGGAAGGCGGGATGATGACGTTTTGCCTCGATTTCAGATCCGAGTCAGGCGGGAAAAGTCGAGCCTGACTCGGATCGGACTCGGATCGGGGGGGTTCGGATTTCAGAAATCCGAAGCCGCTCACCCCTAATACACACATATATATTTATGCACTGAAGTAATAATGGCTGAATACATGAAAATTTAAATTCCTTATTAAAGTAATATCATTTGATCAATTGGTCTATTTTATCTTATTTATTTCATATCAATTCTTGGTATGTAAAACAAAAATATAAATTACTTAGCCTTGTTTATTTCAATTGATGTCATGTATAACTTATTCAATTCACTAGTCTTATATTACAAGTCATTATAAGAACCATATAAGAAAAGAATATTAATGATAATAATATTATTATAACAAGAAAGGAGAATAAAGGTTTTATAGACTGCAGAGAATTAGGAGAATGGGTATATGGAAAAAGGATGCGGGTGGTAGGCACCGTGTGCCATCCATTGACCGGACAGTACATATGGATAGCAGATAGTGACCACCAACTGTGTCATGTCTGAAACTTTGAGTTTTATTCTACATACTCCATGGCTTCATTTAGTCCATCTGGGTATAGTGTTTGAAGTTTAAAGATCCATTCTGATTCGGCACTACAAAGCTTCCTATATCTATCCCCACCTCTTGCTGTGTGACTAATTATTTCAATAACCAAAATAGTCAAATCTTTGGGAACACTATTATGATGTTCTACAAAATGTTGTGAAACACTATGGGGCATATCCAATTAGCCGCGGGATTTCAACCGCGGCTAATTGACAGGCAAAAGTCCCGTGGCACGGGGGTTTAGCTATTCAATTAAATACCGCTAGAACCAAAGTGGCATACATCGTGTCCTTGCTGAGCGGCTTGGCTCTGGATTGGGCCTCCCCACTCTGGGAGCGTTCAGACTCGCTACTGGATAATTATACAGACTTTGGCCCTAATTCAGAGCCGGACGCTCTGAGCAGAGCGCACGCTCTGAATGAGGGCCGTCCTCCATAATTATGGAGCGTCCTCCTGGACGCTCGTATAGCTGTGGGTCACCACCCACAGCCTATACGAGCGTGCAGGTTGATGGCCGCGATGGTCTTGACCATCGCCACTGCGAGCCGGAGCCTGCAGTTAAGTTTCTCAACCGCAAGGCCCGGAGTGATTTTGGCTCTATCAGAGCCAAAATCACTCCTACTGACATCACTAGTGATGTCAGTGGGCCGGCTTCTGACGGTAGGCGTTCCCTTGGGAATGCCCCCGTCTGGAAGGCATGCCCCCGGCACGCCCACAAAAGGGGGCGTGCTGTCAATCAACATCGACAGCACGCCCCCTTTGATCAGACACAACGAGTGAAGGAAAGTCCTTCGCTCGTCGCGTCTGGCGCATGCACCCGACGGAGCTCCCTCCGTCGTGTGCATGCGCAGTGCACACCATCGACCCACTTGCGAGCGGACAGCCACTTGCGAGTGGGTCTGAATCAGGCCCTTTGTATCTTCATTGAGGAGGATTTTCGATGAACCTGGACGCACAGTGTCAGCATCGTCCAGCATCATGACCCTGAGACAAGGAACCCGTCCTGTCAGCCAATATGCCGTACAGTTGCACATTTTGGCAAGTGGAATGAGGAGGCCCTCACCTCAGCCTTTTGGCATGGTCTGTCCGACCGATTAAAAGATGATCTGATTACCCGTGAGCTTCCTACCAAATTAAATATGATCTCACTCTGCAACAAAATTGACCTACGCTTCAGAGAACGTCAGGCTGAAAAGCACAGAACTGACCGGCAAAGGTCATTTACGTCTCCATTGCCTACCCATCCACCCCAACCTCCTATAGATGAGGAGCCCATGCAGGTAAACCAAACCCATCTCTCCAAAGAGGAACGTCAGAGAAGGATGTTAAAAACCTCTGTCTGTACTGCAGAGATTTGGGTCACCAGGTGGCCTCCTGCTCCCGCAAGTCGGGAAATGCCCGTTCCTAACTGACCTTGGGGACATGAAGTTAGGAGTTATTTGCCCGTCCCCAAATACTAAAGATTTCAAGATTTCCTTAGCTTTGGATCTCAAGCCCAACCCTGTCTTTGTCTCTGCTCTGTTAGACTCTGGAGCAGCCGGAAATTTCATGACTTCCAGCCTAGTTGATAAACTACAGATTCCTAGTTCATCTCTCAAGCAAGCAATTTCCCTGACTTCTGTAGATGGACGTCCTCTAGCTAAAGGAGTGGTCATCGAGGAAACTCAACCAGTATTAGTTCGAGTTGGGGCACTCCACTCCGAGTCTTTAAAGTTCTTAGTGATACCAGAGGATTCTCAAGAAATCATTTTAGGACTACCCTGGTTACGCCAACATAATCCCAGGATAGACTGGTGTTCAATGCAGAGTCTTTCATGGGGATCTGTCAGAAATTCTGTCTTTCCAAAATACGACCTGTAAGAAAGACAGCTTCGTTACCATCTCCAGCTATACCCGAGGAGTACCAGATGTGCTCTGATGTTTTTTCTGAGCAACAGGCGAACGTCTTACCTCCCCACAGAGAATGGGACTGTCCCATTGAGCTGCTGCCTGACAAGATGCCACCCCGTGGTTGCACCTATCCTCTATCCGTGCCTGAGACTCAGAGTACATCCCGGACAACCTAGCAAAGGGATTTATTCGACCTTCCACCTCTCCCGCTGGACCCGGCTTCTTTTTCGTTGGCAAGAAAGACGGAGGCCTAAAACCTTGTATAGATTAGCGGGGCTTCAATGATATAACAATTAAGAATCAGTATCCTGTTCTCCTGATCACAGAATTGTTTGACAGAGTTAAAGGGTCCATCATATTCTCAAAGCTGGATCTGAGAGGGGCTTATAATCTCATCCGCATTCATGCTGGCGATGAATGGCAGACCGCCTTTAATACTAGAGATGGACACTTTGAATACCTTGTCATGCCCTTTGGGTTGTGCAATGCCCGCCTTGTTTCAGGGCTTTGTTAATGAGATTTTTTTAGGGACCTGTTGTACGTCTCGGTTGTAGTTTACCTGGATGATATATTGATTTTTTCGTCTTCTGTAACACAACATCATGAACATGTGAAGGAAGTATTGTCCCGTCTAAGAAAGAACCACCTTTACTGCAAACTGGAGAAATGTGTCTTTGGGGTTCCCAGTGTGCCATTCCTTGGTTACTTCATCTCTGGCTCAAGTCTAGAAATGGACCCCAAGAAGGTGCAGGCAATTTTGGATTGGTCCTGTCCTCAAACGTTGAGAGCCATCCAGAGATTGCTAGGTTTCGCCAACTACTATAGACGTTTTATTAAAGAATTTTCATCATTGTTGGCACCCATTACCGCCTTGACCCGAAAAGACGCTAACCCTGCCCTATGGCCACCTGAGGCAGAGACTCCCTTCCAACTTTTAAAGCAGGCGTTTACTTCAGCTCCAGTCTTACGACAACCAGATCTGGATAGGCCATTTCTAGTGGAAGTGGTTGCGTCTTCAGAGGCCATGGGTGCAGTTCTTTCCCAACGTTATGACGATAACCGAGTTCATCCCTGCGGGCTCTTTTCCAAGAAGTTTTCTCCTGTTGAGAGAAATTATGCCATTGGTGAACAAGAACTTTTAGCAGTAAAGTTAGCCTTGAAAGAATGGAGATACCTGCTGGAAGGGGCCAAGTTTCCCTTCACTGTCTTCACGGACCATAGAAATCTGCTCTTCCTCAAGAATCTTCAGTGCGTAAGTCCTCGTTTGACCCGATGGGCGATATTCTTTGCTCGGTTCCAGTTCACCCTGACCTTCTGGTCTGGAGCCCTTAATCAAAAGGCAGATGCCCTGTCCAGATCTTTCCACTGTGATGACAAATCAGAGAATCAACAAAATACCCCTGTTTTGGAGTCAAGTCTTTGCCACCTTACAGCTACAGCCTCCTACAGGAAAGTCCTTTGTGGCCCCGGAGTTAAGGAAGCAGCTCCTCACCTGGACTCATTCCTCTCGCTTTGCAGGTCACTCAGGTACACGGAAGACCTTGGAATTTTTAAAGAGAGGCTATTGGTGGCCATCCATGAAAGCAGACGTGTCGGAATTTATTTCTTCGTGTTCTTCATGTGCCCAGCATAAATCTTCACGTCAGGCATCGGCTGATGAGTTATTGCCACTACCTATTCCATCACGTCCATGGACGCAGCTCTCCATGGACTTCGTCACGGATCTGCCGAATTCTCAAGGGTTCACAACCATCTGGGTCGTAGTAGACCGATTCTCTAAAATGGTCCATTACATACCACTTAAGAAATTGCCTTCTGCCCCTGACCTGGCTCACTTGTTCATTCAACATATTTTCCGTCTCCATGGTCTTACAGCTGAGAGAGTCTCTGACCGTGGTGTTCAGTTCACAGCAAAATTTTGGAGAGCCTTATGTTCTGTATTGCAAGTAAAGCTAAATTTTTCTACGGCTTATCACCCACAATCAATGCAACGGCTCCAATGAGAGGGTTAATCAAGACCTTGAGACCTTCCTGAGGATTTTTATGATATCTTCCCAGGACAATTGGTCTGCATTGCTGCCATGGGCTGAATTTGCTCATAACATCTCCTACCACTCTTCCACGAACCAAACACCATTCCAAGTGGTCTACGGCCTTCATCCTCGGGTCCCTGAATTTCAAACCCTGCCCGTCTTTGATATCCCAGCTGTAGAAGACACTGTACGGAGATTTGCTTCAATCTGGTCTCAAGTTCGTACTGACCTGGAGAAGGCGTCCTCCCGTTACAAATTTCAAGCTGATAAGAAGCGTAGGAAAATACCACGTATGCAAGTTGGAGACCAGGTCTGGTTGTCCACCCGGAACCTACAACTTCGAGTGCCATCCATGAAATTTGCTCCATGCTTCATCGGGCCCTTCTCCATCATAGAAGTCATTAACCCTGTGGCTTATCGCCTTCAACTACCCCCTTATCTGAAAATTCCCAATTCCTTTCATGTCTCCCTGTTGAAACCCCTGGTGCTAAACAAATTTCATACAGTCCTGCCTGCTTCTCCCCGTGTCCGGACTGAACACGGGGAGGGGCATAGAGTTTGAGGTCTCCCAGGTCTTGGATTCCCGTCTCTGCAGCGGACATTTGCAGTACCTACTGGACTGGAGGGCTACGGCCCAAAGGAACGTTGTTGGACCGATGCCCGAGATGTCCATGCTCCTGCACTCATCAAGAGGTTCCATGCTGCCCATCCGGAGAAACCTGGTGAGTGTCCTCAGGTCCTCAGTGTCACGGCAAGGGTTTCTCGGCATGGTAGTCACCGGGTATTACCTGTGAGGTCGTTGTGGCGGGGCGTCTCTCGCGAGGGGCATTGGCTGCGCATGGTTCTGTGCGGGCACATTGTCACTAGGCCTGGTGAGGTCTGGCGGTGTTTCCGTTCCGTTGGCGTGGGCGGCGCCATCTTGCCTGTGGCCATGTGATTCCGGCTGTCCAATCCTGGTAGGTCATGTGCTCATTCCAGCCAGTCACAGCGCGGCACTGAGTATTTAGGAAGGTCCAGAGCCTTCCTTCCTTTGCCAGTGCAACGTGTTTCTCAGCTGCGGCTGAGAGAGAGTACCTGTGCCTTATCTGCCTGCTTGTATACGCTCCTTGCCTGCTGGACTTACCCTGCAACCTCCATATACCTTCTTACCTGCCTGAGTACCTGAACCTGCTGTTTCCCTGCACCTTGCTTCATTTCACTCCCAGCTGGACTTCATTACCTCTGCCTGCATCAGTTACAGCTCACCAAACCTGCATTCAGTTACAGCTCATCATACCTGCATTCTGTTTTCAGCTCACCATACTTGTATACTGGACCTGCCCGTCCCTATCTGGACATTTTCTCATTAACCCCCACTACAGTTATCAAGTGAACTTTAGTGCTATACCTGGACTTTTTCATTTGCCATTCCCATGTCTTCTAAATCACTTATTAAAAACTCCACTTTTTCATTTAAGTCTGCTTCTGTGTCTGCTCCTATCACCACCCCGGGTCCACAACAAATTCAGAACCTCACACCGAGTGGGCAATGGGCCTGATTCAGAGCTGAACGCTCTGACCAGGGCGCTCGCTCTGAATCAGGGCCCTCCTACCTGAAAATGGAGCAGCCTCCTGGCCGCTCGCATAGCTGTGGGTGACCACCCACAGCATATGCGAGCGGCCAAAAAGATGGTCGCGATGGTCTTTGACCATCGCGACCATCGGGCTTGCGACGAGACCCTGTGGTAGGGTCTCACTGCCGCAAGCCCAGGAGTGATTTTGGCTCTATCAGAGCCAAAATCACTCCCACTGACATCACTAGTGATGTCAGTGGGGCCGGCTTCAGATGGCCTCCGTCTGGCAGCCACGCCCCCGGCACGCCCACCAAAGGGGGGCGTGCTGCCAATCAACATCGACAGCACGCCCCCTTTGGTGCGAGACCCGGAGCGACGGAGAGCCCGTCGCTATCCGGGTCTCGCACATGCGCACGACGGAGCTCCCTCCGTCGTGCGCATGCGCAGTGGGGCAACATCGACCCGCTTGCGAGCGTCCTTTGCTCGCGAGTGGGTCTGAATGACCCCCAATATTCGGTATCGCACCTAAGGAAACTAAAGTACCAAGAGGGGTTATAAAGTTATTAATTATTATTTCAGCGGTAGCAAAGAAATGCATTTTACAATTGTTTCTGCAGGGAAAGTTACATCGAAACATTGTCCCAATCATTGAAAGAACAATTAGAGAAATGTTTTAGGAATACACTCTGGCATGAAACACGTATCTGTGCAAATGATCCCCCGATATTGTTCTAATGTATATATAGTCATTCCAAAGAGAGTTGTCACACGCCGGCCTGGAGACCCCAGAATCAGACCCCGTCGCTTACCTGTGCGGGCGCTGACCCGCGCTGTCTTCCGGCTCCCGCGCTGTACGCTCCTTCCTCATCTCTCAAGGCAGTCTCCGCTGTTGTCCTCTGGAGGGTCCCGCTGCTGTGCTGCTCCCACACCTGCTCCTGCTGACCGCTGGTCCCCGCAGACTACCTCCAGGAAGCGCTGTCCTCCGGTCCATGGGCGCGGCCATCTTGGATTGCCCATGTGACCCCACTACCACCAATGAGGAGTCTTCTCCTTCTCTCTCAGCTTGTCAGCTCCCAGTGTCCACTATAAAAGGATCCCCAATGCTCACACAAGTTGCCAGTGCAACTAGTTTCTTAGTTTAACTAAGCAAGCCTTCCCACTGCGCTCCAGCCGCTCCACGTAGTCACTCAGCTACCAGCGTCTACCCACGGCTATCCAGCCGCTCCACGTAGCCACTCAGCTACCAACGTCTACCCACGGCTATCCAGCCGCTCCACGTAGTCACTCAGCTACCAACGTCTACCCAGCCGCTCCACGTAGCCACTCAGCTACCAACGTCTACTCACGGCTATCCAGCCGCTCCACGTAGCCACTCAGCTACCAACGTCTACCCACGGCTATCCAGCCGCTCCACGTAGC
Organism: Taudactylus pleione; assembly: GCA_031769625.1. Classification (NCBI taxonomy): domain Eukaryota; kingdom Metazoa; phylum Chordata; class Amphibia; order Anura; family Myobatrachidae; genus Taudactylus; species Taudactylus pleione. The sequence goes on along the minus strand of JAUIMM010000052.1, from coordinate 2,486,067 downwards.
CACTCAGCTACCAACGTCTACCCACGGCTATCCAGCCGCTCCACGTAGCCACTCAGCTACCAACGTCTACCCACGGCTATCCAGCCGCTCCACGTAGCCACTCAGCTACCAACGTCTACCCACGGCTATCCAGCCGCTCCACGTAGCCACTCAGCTACCAACGTCTACCCACGGCTATCCAGCCGCTCCACGTAGCCACTCAGCTACCAACGTCTACCCACGGCTATCCAGCCGCTCCACGTAGCCACTCAGCTACCAACGTCTACCCACGGCTATCCAGCCGCTCCACGTAGCCACTCAGCTACCAACGTCTACCCACGGCTATCCAGCCGCTCCACGTAGCCACTCGGCTACCAGGTCTACCCACGGCTATCCAGCCGCTCCACGTAGTCACTCAGCTACCAACGTCTACCCAGCTGCTCCACGTAGCTTCCTAGCTACCACGCTACTGCCGCATTCCTCAAACTCCTGTCAGTTCGCTGCACCCTCTCATGCGGAGAAACTTCATTAAGCCAAGTCTCCTCCAGCGAGCGTCTGCGCCAAGTAATACAGATCCAAGGCCCAGTCCGGGAACACAGCTCCTAAATCCCACGATTGTGACAAGAGTTATGATAGGAACCCGGCCTCATATTATACGAACTTGTTAATAATATAGTTTACATTTATACTATTTTATTTATTTTATTGCAGCGATATATTGATGCAGATATTTTCTGATTAGTTACTGTATCAGTTTCTAGATGTTATTTTTTCTATATATATATATGCCATAAATATGTCGTTATTAATGCTAATATTCTGTCTGTGTAACTATTATATTGTTGTACACAATTATTATGCTTCAATAAAGAAATATTTAAAAAAAAAAAAAGGTGTGACTCTTAATCTGAAAAGTGATAAACAGAGATAGTAATAAGGTCAATAAGTCAACCAATTTTCATTACAATATGAGTATTTAGGAACATAACAGTCCAATAGATAAGGGTACCCTTATAGCACTAAAAATACATAGTGAGCAGAAAACAGACCAAATAAAACCATCATCTTAATATATAATAAAATTGACTAATAAAAACAATAAACGAAAGAAAAAATAAAATGAAAAAAAGAATTGTGCTCGCCCTCTCCCCCCAATTCCATACAGTTGGTTGAAAGAAAAAGAAGATTAGAGGATTTATTTTTAACGTTATGGAGCAGATGTAGAGAGTGATCAAGTGGAGAGTGATAAGCTACCAACCAATCAGCTCCTGTAATTTTTCAAACACAGCCTGTAACATGGCAGTTAGGAGCTGATTGGCTGGTACTTTCTCTCTATCCATGTCATCACCCTCCAAGGCTTAGTACATCTGCCTGGCTTCCCCACTTCCTCTCTGCTGACCTTCCCTCTATAATCCTTGGTGACTTTAACATCCCTATTGACATCACTAATCCTGCATCCACCAATCTTCTTGCCCTCTCCTCCTCCTTTGGACTTTCTCAATGGACCTCCACCGCTACCCAGTGTCTCGGCCACTCCCTTGACCTTGTCTTCACCCATCTGTGTACTCTCTCTGACTTCTCCAACTCTCCCTTCCCTCTCTCTGACCACCATCTGCTTTCCTTCACTCTCTCAACTCCTCCACTCCTAAACTCCTCCCCTTACCCAAAGCTACCATCACCAGACGCAATCTTGAGACTCTTGACCCTGCTGTCCTGTCCTCATCACTTGATACTCTTCTCTCTCTTCTATCAACCATGGCCTGCCCTAACCAGGCAGCCTCCTTCTACAACATCACCCTCACTTCTACAGTTGACTCTGTTGCCCCCACCTCCTCTGTCCCCCTCCGTCAGTCCAAACCCCAACCCTGACACTCCAAACTGACCCGGTTTCTCCAAAAGTGCTCGCTCACAGCCGAGCACCTCTGGAGGAAATCTCGCTCTCTGATGGACTTCCTTCACTTCAAGTTTGTCCTCTCTTCATACAGCCCAGCCCTCTCCATCGCCAAGCAATCATTCTTCCAGTCGCTCATCACCTCTCAGTCCTCCAGTCCCCACCGCCTTTTTGGTACTTTCAACACTCTCCTTCGTCCCCCCCTCCACCCCTCCCATCCTCCCTCACTGCATTTGACTTTGCCTCCTTCTTCTCATCCAAAATTGAGGCAATTCATCACAGTATTTTCACCCCACCTTGTGCTCCTTCAGCCCCACCACGGGTGATGAGGTCCACTCCCTCATCTCTCCCCCTTCCACCTGTCCCCTTGACCACCTCCCATCTTGCTTTGTATGCTCCCTCTCCTCCACCGCCTGCTCCCACCTTGCTCACCTTTTCAACTTATCGCCACAGGCATCTTTCCCTCCTCATTCACACGTATTCTAAAAAAACCCAACCTCAACCCGTCCTCACCCGCCAATTACCACCCCATTTCTCTTCACCCTTTTGCCTCCAAACTACTTGAGTGGCTTATCTACAGCCACATCACCAGCTATCTCTCTGACAACTCCATCCTTGATCCTCTTCAATCTGGCTTTCGCCCACTTCACTCCACTGAAACTGCCCTTGCCAAAGTCACCAATGACCTGCTTGCAGCCAAATCCAGGGGCCACATCTCTCTGCTCATCCTCCTGGACCTCTCTGCAGCCTTCGTGGATCATACTCTCCTCCTCCACACCCTTCAGACCTTTGGCATCTCTAACACCATCCATGCCTGGTTCACCTCTTACCTCACCAACCGCTCCTTCTCTGTGTCTGCCCCTGGCTCCACCTCCCCCCTTCCACCCTTCTCACTGGTGTCCCGCAGGGTTCTGTCCCGGGTCCATTGCTCTTCTCCCTGTACACCTCTACACTAGGAGAACTCATCAGCTCTTTTGGCCCCAATACCACCTCTATGCTGATGACACACAACTATACCTCTCCTCTCCTGAGCTCTCCCCTTCTGTCCTCTCTCAGATATCCAGCTGCCTCTCTGCCATCTCTTCCTGGATGTCCAAGCGCTCTCTGAAGCTCAACATGGACAAAACCGAACTCCTCATCTTTCCCCCTAATAGAGTCTCAACTGCAACCAATCTCGCTATCACTGTTGACAACACCATCATCTCCCCTGTCCCCCAACTTCGCTGTTTGGGTGTCACCCTTGACTCCACACTCTCCTTCACCCCTCACATTCAATCTCTGGCACAATCCTGTCGGTTCCAGCTACGCAACATCGCTCGCATTAGGCCTTTCCTCTCCCAGAATGCTACCAAACCGATTATTCATTCATTAATCATTTCTCAGCTTGACTACTGCAACCTTCTCCTTACTGGCCTCCCACATTGCCATCTTGCCCCCCTCCAGTCTGTTCTCAATGCTGCAGCTAGACTTATCTTCCTCTCCCGCTGTTCCACTTCTGCTGCTCCCCTCTGCCAAAACCTTCACTGGCTCCCATTCCCCTACAGAATCCTTTTCAAACTCCTCACCTTCACATACAAGGCCCTCTCTAACTCTACAGCTCCCTACATCTCCAACCTCTCCCTCATGCTCACTCCGGTCTGCCAACGACTGTTACCTCTCCTCCACCCTGGTTACTTCATCTCATGCTCGTGTCCAAGATTTTGCCTGTGCAGCCCCCCTACACTGGAATGAGCTTCCTCGCTCGATCAGGCTCTCCCCGACCTTGCAGAGCTTCAAACATGCACTGAAAACCCACCTGTTCACCAAAGCATACCCTTCCACCACATAACCATGTTACCAGGTCTCTGTCCCTCCCGCCTCAGCCATCTCTACCTTGCTTACTTCCTGCACTCAGGTCCCCCTCTAGACACTCATGCCTCATGTCATCTGTCTGTCTCCCCTCTCCCCTAGATTGTAAGCTCCTAGGAGTAGGGTCCTCCTCCCCACTGTCTCACAGCCTTCATCTCTAGTACTTCTTTGACAGTCTTCACCTTCAGAACTCTACTGTGGAGAATTGTGTTGCTAATTGTTACTTGTGTTCTGTTTATATTTTGGTTACTGTATTGTAATGTAATGTTCTGTGTACCCTTTACTGTATGTACGGCGCTGCGGACCACTTGTGGCGCCCTATAAATAAAATGTAATAATAAAAATAATAATCTGCCCCTAATGTTTATAGCAGAGTTGGAACAACTTAGCTTGTGTTTCTTTATTGTATTAGTTCAACGTTCTGGCGCCCTATAATTATCGCTGTTGAACTTAAACTTTAGCACAAACTTTACTTTAGATTGATGTTGCCAAAGGAAAACCACTTGGCTTATTAACATGTACAAACTTGAAATGTTAAAAGCAGCTTTCAGCTAAAGCTCAGCATTGTGCCTTACCAGTCCAACTCCTTTTCATATGTTGGGTATAAAGAGAATTTAAAGCATCTCATAAATGATGCAGTTTAACTTCACAATTAAAAAATTTAATCCAATCACAAAAGCCTTTGTTTTGTTGCTATTCATATGGGTCTGTTGTGTGCGGAACTGCATTCTGTTAAAAGCCATTTTTAGATTAAAATGTTTTCAATTCTACTTCGATTTCTATGCGTCAATATCTATCTATCTATCAGCGCCCCTTCCACACCTCCCCTCAATACTTAAGGCAAACGACTGCACGATTACGACATTGTAATCGTGCAGCCGTTTGTCAGTCTGTGATTTGTCTACACTGAACGATCAGTCGTTCAGTTTAGGCACATCAATCATCTGCAAATATGTTGAAACTGAAGTAATCATCGGGTTGTACAACATATTTGTACAATGATAGATGTCTAAACGACCATCGCTGGACATTTTTCTAAATGATTTGTGAACGATTGAACGATATCGTTATCGTTCAATCGCTCAACTTAATCATCTAGTGGATGTGTGTCTTTAGTCAGAGGGTCCTAGCTGTTATGCAACAGACTGTACATTCCAACTACATCTCTGAGTGAGCTACACGCGTGAACTGCCTGTTTGACCGGACTTTTGACACCCAAGTGTCACATTTTTACAGAATTCATTAAGTAACCTAATTAAGTTAACTATAATGTATTATACATGCCAGGGCCGGATTGAGGGCCACATGGGCCTGGAGCTGAAAATGAACAAAGGCCTATTATGAGAAGTAGAGGAGGTGTGACCAGTGCTGTGTGGGTGTGGCCAGTGACATGTGGGCGTGTACACCGCTATACTCTCAACCCCAATTTCTCCCTAAATATGTAAAAGAAAAAAAAGCTTCATTTTGTGAGGTAAATAGAAATACAATTTTACTTCTTATGATTTATGGCTGAGTGTGTGGAGAGGAGATGGCCAGTCAACATCGTGTTGTCATGACAATGGGCCTATTTTTATGTGGAGGCCTGGAACTGTAGCTCCATCCGCCCCATTGTTAATCTGGCCCTGATACATGCAAATTAACCATTCAGTTATTCTTACTCTAAACCTGGCCACACACTAGACCAACTTACATCCAACCATCCAACTAGTTGATTGGTTTGAATGAAAATCTGGTAAGGAATGAAAGTAAATGACAATCAGCAATTTGCTCCCAAACGCCGGTAAATCGACATAAAACTGTTGTTTGAACAAATTATTTAGATCAAACATTTGACAAACTTTTCTGAACGACCATTTTCATCTGTTTTCTGGCATTTAGGAGCAAATTGCTGATCATCATTTACTCCCATACGTTACCAGATTTTCATTCCAACCAATCAACAAGTTGGCTGGTTGGATGTAAGTGTGATGTTCTGGGTTGTTTGTGGACCCGGGGTGGTAGCAGGAGCGAACACAGAAGCAGATTTGAAAATAAAACTAGGATTTTTAATAAGTGCTTGAGTAGACATATAATGGCAGTAAATAAAAGTCCAGGAATATATAAATGTGCACAAGAGTTCTGTGGTGGGAGTAGAAGGGTTAATGTCCAAGTAGAAATAATTAGAGCTGTCCAGGTTTGCAGGTAGTGAACTGAAAATAATCAAGCCAGGTTTGCAGGTAGTGAACAGAAGCGCAGGATGTCAGCAGGCTCAGGCACTCAGGTATGGGCAAGGGTGATGGAGGAAGCGGGGTAGTCCAGTGGGAGCTAGGAGCTGGCAGACAGCGAATTCACAGGAACAGGTAAGCACAGAGAACTCCCTCTCAGCTAGGCTGAGATACACGTTGCACTGGCAAAGAAGGAAGGCACTGACCCTTCTAAATACCCCATGCCGTGCTGTTACTGGCCGGAGGGAACATGTGACTCACCAGGATTGGCCAGCCGCATCACATGGCCAGAAGGCAAGATGGCGGTGCCCATGCCAAACGGAATGGAGACGCCGCCAGGCCTTACCAGCGCAGAGTGACAACAGGCCCGCACAACAACGCGCGCAGCCAAAGCCCCCCGCCAGACACCAGCTCCGCCACCAGACAGCCCGCGCCACAATGACCTCACAGGTAACACTCGCCTAGCGCCATGCTGAAATACCCTGACCATGACAGTACCCCCCCTTTTGGGGTGGCCTCAGGACACTCACCAGGCTTCTCCGGATGGGCAGAATGGAATCTCCTGATGAGCGTGGGAGCGTGGACATCACGAGCATCGGTCCAGCAACGTTCCTCTGGACCGTAACCTTTCCAGTCCAGCAAATACTGTAGATGACCTCTGCGTAGACGAGAGTCCAAGATCTGGGCGACCTCAAACTCAACTCCTCTCTCCGTCTGGACTAGAGGAGAAGCAGGTAGAGCACTATGGAATTTATTCAGGACCAGGGGCTTCAATAAGGAAATATGGAAGGAATTAGGATTTTTAGGTATGGGGGTAACTGTAGACGATAGGCCACTGGATTAATGACTTCTGTTATGGAGAAGGGACCGATGAAGCGTGGTGCAAATTTCATAGAAGGAACCCTCAGACGAAGATTCCGGGTGGATAACCAGACCTGGCTTCCAACTTGCATGCATGCTTCTTATCGGCCTGGGTCTTATAGCGAGAGGACATAAAAATTCTTAAGAAAGTCTCTAGATCTTGATTAACTCTCTCGGTGGAGCCGTTGCTTTGCGGATGGTAGGCCGTGGAAAAGTTTAACTTCACTTGAAGAACAGAACACAAAGCCCTCCAGAATTTTGCAGTAAACTGCACACCACGGTCAGAGACAATTTCAGCAGGAAGGCCGTGTAGACGAAATATGTGTTGGACAAACAACTGTGCCAGGTCAGGGGCAGAAGGTAACTTCTTCAATGGTATATAGTGGACCATCTTAGAAAATCGGTCTATTACAACCCAGATAGTGTTGAAACCTTGAGAGACTGGCAGGTCTGTGACGAAATCCATGGAGAGATGCGTCCATGGACGTGATGGAGTAGGTAATGGAAGCAATTCCCCAGCTGGAGCTTGTCGTGATGATTTATGCTGGGCACAGGAGGAGCAGGAAGAGATAAACTCCATTATGTCTGCCTTCATAGAAGGCCACCAATAGTGTCTTTTCAGGAACTCCAAGGTCTTCCGAGTGCCTGAGTGCCCTGCGAAGCGAGAGGAATGTGCCCAAGTGAGAAGCTGCTTCCTTAATTCCGGGGCCACAAATGATTTTCCCGTAGGAGGCTGAAGTTGTAATGCGGCGAAAACTCTTGATTCCAAGACAGGGGTATTGCTTTGATTTTCAGATTGATCATCACAGAGGAGAGATCTCGATAGGGCATCAGCCTTCTGATTAAGTGCTCCAGACCGAAAGGTCAGGGTGAACTGAAACCTGGCAAAGAATATTGCCCAGCGGGCCAAACGAGGACTCACACATTGGAGGTTTTTGAGAAATAGGAGATTTCTATGGTCCGTAAATACAGTAAATGGAAACTTGGCGCCTTCTAGCAAATATCTCCATTCTTTTAACGCCAACTTTACAGCTAGTAGTTCTTGCTCACCTATGGCGTAGTTCCTTTCGGCAGGTAAGAATTTTTTAGAAAAGAACCCACACGGATGGACTCGGTTGTCCTCATAACGTTGAGACAAGACTGCTCCCACAGCTTCAGATGATGCATCTACTTCCAACAAAAAAGGCCTGTCCAGATCTGGTTGTCGAAGAACTGGTGCTGAGATGAAGGCCTGTTTTAGAAGATGAAAGGCAGACTCTGCCTCAGGTGACCATTGGGCAGGATTAGCACCTTTGCGGGTCAAGGCTGTAATGGGAGCCAGCAGTGTAGAAAATCCCTTAATGAAGCGTCTATAATAATTGGCGAAGCCCAACAATCTCTGGATGGCCTTCAGTCTCTGAGGTCGGGTCCAATCCAGAATTGCTTGTATCTTCTTGGGGTCCATTTCTAAACTGGAGCCAGATATTACATAGCCGAGAAAAGGTACACTGGGCACTCCAAAGACGCACTTCTCCAGTTTGCAGTAAAGGTGGTTTTCTCTCAAACGGATCAGGACTTCTTTAACATGTTCTTGATGTTTAGCCACAGAGGGTGAAAAAATCAGTATGTCATCCAGATAGACAACAACCGAAACATATAACAGATCCCGGAAAATCTCATTAACGAAACTTTGAAAGACAGCAGGGGCGTTACACAATCCAAAAGGCATTACTAAATACTCGAAATGTCCATCTCTGGTATTAAAAGCGGTCTTCCATTCATCGCCAGCTTGGATACAAATGAGGTTGTAAGCCCCTCTTAGATCTAATTTAGAAAAAATGACAGAGCCCTTGACCCTATCAAACAACTCAGTAATCAGTAATGTCATTAAGGCCTCGATAATCGATACATGGTCTTAGACCACCGTACTTCTTGCCAACGAAGAAAAACCCAGCTCCGGCAGGTGAAGTAGAGGGGCGGATGAACCCCTTTGCCAGGTTGTCCCGGATGTACTCGGTCATGGCTTGAGTCTCAGGCAAGGACAGCGGATAGGTACGACCACGAGATGGCATCTTATCAGGTATCAATTCAATTGGACAGTCCCATTCCCTATGAGGGGGTAAGATATTTGCTTGTTGTTCAGAGAAAACGTCGGCGAACATCTGATATTCCTTGGGAATGGCAGAAGAAACTAATGAAACGGTCTTTCTCACAGGTCGAATTTTTGGAAGACAGGATTTCTGACAATCCATACCCCATGACAGAATCTGCATAGAACTCCAATCAATCCTGGGATTATGTTTACGTAACCAGGGTAGATCAAGAACAATTTCTTGAGAGGCCTCTGATATCACCAGGAATTTTAAGGACTCAGAATGAAGTGCCCCAATTCGGACCAATACAGGTTGAGTCTCTTTGGTGACTATCCCGTTAGACGGACGCCCTCTGACTATCGAGGTCAGAGAGATAGCATGGTTGAGAGACAAACAAGGTATCTGAAATTTATCTATGAAACTAGACGTTATGAAATTTCCGGCTGCTCCTGAGTCGATTAGAGCAGTAGCAAAGACAGGTTTGGGTTTAAGATCCAAGGCTAGGGTAATCGTGAAATCTTTAATTTTTGGAGACGGGTTCATAACTCCTAACTTGATGTCTCCAGGGTCAGTTAGGATTTGGCATTTCCCGGTTTACGGGGGCAAGAGATCAGCAGGTGACCAGACTCTCCGCAGTACAGACAGAGGTTCTTTTGCATTCTTCTCTGACGTTCTTCTTTGGAGAGGTGTGTATGATTCACCTGCATAGGCTCCTCTTCAGTAGGAGAAGGAATGGGACGGGTAGAAATGGAGGGGGTAAATGACCTTTGCCGGTCAGTTCTGTTTTTTTCAGCCTGACGTTCCCTGAAGCGTAGGTCAACTTTGATACACAATGAAATCATGTCGTTTAGATTAGTAGGAAGCTCTCGAGTGACTAGATCATCCTTTAGTCGGTCTGACAACCCATGCCAGAAGGTCGAGGTGAGGGCTTCCTCATTCCATTTGAGCTCTGATGCTAAAATTTGAAATTGCACGGCATATTGACTGACAGGACGGACCCCTTGTCTCAGTGTCATGATGTTTGATGATGCTGATACAGTACGCCCAGGTTCATCGAAAATCCTCCTGAAGGATGACACAAAGCCTGCGTAATTATCCAGCAGTGGATCTGAGCGCTCCCAGAGTGGGGAAGCCCATTCCAAGGCCTGGCCGGATAACAGAGAGACTATATAAGCCACTTTAGTTCTTGCAGTTGGAAAGTTGTCAGGCTGCAGGGTAAAATGTATGTCACACTGATTTAGGAATCCTCGGCAGAGTTTAGGATTGCCGTCAAATTTATTTGGTAAAGGAAGATGTAAGCGGGGAGATGATCTGCCTCCTGTATTCCCAGATGCTGATGCGGATGCGGATGTAGATGCTGGTACTTCAGGGGTAGAAAAGGAAGTTTGCAAACTATCCTGTCGCTTGGACATCTCTTGCAGAAATTGAGCCATCTGATGCTGCATGTTTTCCAGATTTTCTAAACGACCAAAAATGCACCGAAACAAATCCACTCCTGACTCCTGATCCGTGGCTGGCTCCATGGGGCCAGTGCAAACTGTGATGTTCTGGGTTGTTTGTGGACCCGGGGTGGTAGCAGGAGCGAACACAGAAGCAGATTTGAAAATAAAACTAGGATTTTTAATAAGTGCTTGAGTAGACATATAATGGCAGTAAATAAAAGTCCAGGAATATATAAATGTGCACAAGAGTTCTGTGGTGGGAGTAGAAGGGTTAATGTCCAAGTATAAATAATTAGAGCTGTCCAGGTGTGCAGGTAGTGAAACTGAAAATAATCAAGGCAGGTTTGCAGGTAGTGAACTGAAAATAATCAAGCCAGGTTTGCAGGTAGTGAACAGAAGCGCAGGATGTCAGCAGGCTCAGGCACTCAGGTATGGGCAAGGGTGATGGAGGAAGCGGGGTAGTCCAGTGGGAGCTAGGAGCTGACAGGCAGACTGGCAGACAGCGAATTCACAGGAACAGGTAAGCACAGAGAACTCCCTCTCAGCTAGGCTGAGATACACGTTGCACTGGCAAAGAAGGAAGGCACTGACCCTTCCTAAATACCCCATGCCGTGCTGTTACTGGCCGGAGGGAACATGTGACTCACCAGGATTGGCCAGCCGCATCACATGGCCAGAAGGCAAGATGGCGGCGCCCATGCCAAACAGAATGGAGACGCCTCCAGGCCTTACCAGCGCAGAGTGACAACAGGCCCGCACAACAACTCGCACAGCCAAAGCCCCCCGCCAGACACCAGCTCCGCCACCAGACAGCCCGCGCCACAATGACCTCACAGGTAACACTCGCCTAGCGCCATGCTGAAATACCCTGCCGTGACAGGAAGTTGGTCTAGTGTGTGGCCAGCTTAAGTTAGTACGAAACGAAGACCATATACGTTATACAAAACCTTTTACGCCACAAATGGTAACTGTAAGATCATAGTATAAATATAAACTGTTATGTATAGTACATAAAAATACCGTATAATTCATGAGGCAGAATACACAATACAGTATAGCGACTTTCAGAAGTTAATTTCCAATTTAATCCTAGAAATGTGTTACCCCATTCTGTTGCTAAAATAACTTTGATGCAGATTCAGATAAATCTGTCCTTTTGTATTTATTATTATTATTATTTTCTTTGGTATACAGTACGTGCACATGTATATATGTATACTGGTGTAAGGATAGAATAGATATGACCAGTATCTGAAGATTAGCCCTGAGCCAGGGGAAATGATAAGCTGGCTAGCAATGTGTGGGTGAATATAACTGACTCCAAGACAGAACTCCTAAGTTAGCCTCACCACAAGTTGCGTTGTCAGTCAGTAGAACTCTGTATTGTTGTCACCAATGCTGCAGACATCGTGCGGCACAGGACTACAAGTCGTACAACTGCAAAATGGATTCATCACTGCGCTTGTGATCCTGGAACTGAGAGGGAGCCCAGCTCAAGTGAGGCTCAATTTCCTAACGTTCACGGGTGAAGGATGCAAAAGCACTATAGCAATTAGCTACCAGTTTCATTAGATACTGTGCTGAGAGGGGGGCACTCCACAAATGGAGCGCTGACAACTCACTCTTTAGCAGATAAGTATGCCATGTTCTTACCAGGATGTCTCCCTACACAGCTGGCACCCAGTAACAAATGCTTCCATTACCTTTTGGAAGTTACGCCACTGGATGTGAGTGCAGTGGTATAGCAGCAGAGTCAGAGTGCAGCCTCCGTGTGGGCCCCTCCTCTCTCTGAGGTGCAGTTGCAAGTGGACTTACTGCGCACGTGCGGGTCTCCAGGCACAGTTTGCCGGTGATTTCTGTGCCGCCAATGAGCAAATCTCTGGGAAATTGGCAGTCGCGTTTTTTTCCCAGCGGATTTGTGCAGAGGTGAGTATACTAAATGGGTGCAGGGTGTGCAGTGTGGGCCCACCTGGACCCAAGGTCACTGCACACACCGCACCCAGGGCAATAAAGTACATTGGGCCATCCTCAGCTCCTATCCCCCCCCCCGCTTGACTCTACATGGCCTCAGCTTCCTCCCACCACATGTCTCTCCATAGCCTCAGCTCCCCCCCTCCCATGTCACTCTATGGCCTCCCTTAGCTCCCCCCCACTGTCCAGTGTCTCAACATGGCCTCAGCTCCCCCCAGCAGGCATTTATCCATGGCCTCAGATTTTCCCTTGAATCTCCACCAGCCACACTTACCTCACCTGACCTAGTCTCTGGATCTTCTGCTTGCTCTGCTGAGCTCCTCATTATGCTGCAATGGCTCCTCCTCTTTTCTTCAGTCACAGACCGCGGATGTAATGATGTCACACGTGCTGCACTAAAGTGAGTGGCGAATGTGACATGTTCTAAGCCCTGGACAGTGAGTGAGTCATTAGCATATTTTCACAATTGCGTTCCGTGAGAAATCGCACTCACTGTACATCAGTGCCAGGTATCCACTTCTTTGGAAACAGGCTCTGTGGCCACAGTTACAACCACGATTCTCTGTATATTACTGCAGAGTATCCACTTCAACGAGAACTATAATAGCCGTCGGTTACCGTGGCTTCTACAGATGCTGTATCCATTGTGCTGAACTCCAACACACACGGGGGCTCACAAACATTGGGACTCACCACGACTGCAAGTACTAAAAACCGTTATTTTATAACCTTTGCAGCATTGTGATCACTACACAAATCCGGCAACATATAGGGGCATATTCAATTGGGTGCGAGAATAGCAAAAATCCCACACCTGCAAGGTTTTTCCTGCAGGTGAGGGATTTTTGCTATTCAATTAGGTGCGTGTATTTTTCTATTTTGAGCCCTGGGAGGTTTTTATTCTTGCACCTCCTGAGCAAGTGTGATTTTTTTCTAAAATCGTTATTTTAAGGAAAAATCTGTGGGACTTGCTCTGGGACCCGGCGCCACCCACCCCCTGAGGACTAATTAAGCAATTGGAAGTTTTCAATTTGCTTAATTAGTCCTTAATTACTTACCTTCTGCAGCGCTGTCTTCTGCATCCAGAGTATGTGTGTGTGAGTGTTTGTTAGTGTGTAAGAGTGAGTGTGTGTGTTTGTATGAGTGTTGTGTGTGTGACCCCCGATGTGTGTGGCCCCCCCAGTGTCTGTGTGCCCCCCCCTGGAATGGGTGCTGGGTGCTCCCAGCAGCCCTTGCTCCTCCCACCAGCCCCTGGACCCTTGCAGCGGTATACAATCGGGAAGCTGGCTGCCTTAATACCGGCAGCCGGCTTCCCGACTGTCATATCCCGGCGAGGGTGAAATGCCGGGCGTCTAGATGTAGACGCCTGACATTTCCCCGACTCCGGGAGACAGGCGCCCGGCATCCCGATCGAAGGGATGCCGGGCGCCGCGAGCGGACAGCCGTGGAGGGGAGGGTTAGGGCACCCGGGGGGGACTTAGGGTTAGGCACCCCCCCGGGAGGGTTAGGGTTAGGCTAGGGGGAGGGAGGGTTAGGGTTAGGCACCCCCAGGGGGGACTTAGGTTTAGGCAGCGGGGAAGGGGGGAGTTAGGCATTTAGAGGGGGATTAGGGTTAGGCACTTGGGGGGGAGGTAAGGGTTAGGCTCCCCTAAGGAGGGTTAGGTTAGAACATACTTACCGATCGATGATCCGGATTTCCAGCGCTGTCGGGCTTCCGCTGCCGGGAACTCTGTTGTGGTCGGCCAGGCGTGTACCGATTCCCTCCCAGCAGCTCCCGGGACTCCCAACAGCCCCCACTCCAGTGAGAAGATAGAGGGGAAGCCACCGGGAGCCGCGGAGACCACCGCAGCAGGTGTTTTCAGAGCTGAAAACCGCGAAGTTTAGCGAGGAAAAAACCTTGCTAATTGAATATGCCCCGTAGTCTGCATTTAGGAAGTATACTAATATTCTAAATCTTGTCTATATAGGGAATGGGTATGTAATACCGACAGATGGGATGCCTCCTGTCAAAATACAGATAGCGGCATCCAGATTGTCGGTATCCTGACAGTGGTCGGTTAAGTATACTTACCCTCCCCTCTACTCCCCCTAACCCTCCCTTCTTGTAGCCGCACCCTATCCCACCCCGTTAGTGCCTAAACCTAAGTCTCCCCCCTTGAAGCCTAAACCTGACACTGCCCCCTTAGTGCCTAACCCCCCCTCCCCTTTAGTGGTGCCTAACACTAACCTCCCCCAAAACCTAACCCCGCTACCCTGGCTAAACTTAACACTCCTCCCCCACCCCCACCCCCGCGGCTATAAGCAAAGACGCCCAGGCTTACCTCGTTCGGGATAGCGTCTTTCTGGATTCCGGTGTCGAGATTAAGATAGGCGTCGGTATTTTGACGCTTATCTTAAATCCCGTGTGGACTTCCACCGTCAGGCTTTAGACCAGCGGTCTGCTAACTACATCCCCTATATAGACTTCACAGTGGATCACTCTTGTCAAAAAGTATCAACTATCATATGAGGATACACTGTTATGGTTTTCATGTATCTCCTAAGTCTTAGGTCTATAGATCTTCTTTAAGTATAGTACTTTATATTTTATAGTTTTTGTATATCATGTCTTTCTATGTTTAGATATTGATTTTTTTTTATGTGTTTACATGTTTAGAAAAATACATTTAGTATAATAATAATATTATTATTTTGTACATATGTTGGGACTTAGGACCTCATTCAGAGCCGGACGCTATTTGCGCTCGCTCGTTCAGAAAAAAGGGGTGGCTATTCAAATGAACCGTTCGCTCTTTGCGGTCTGTTCACGCCTCTAGGTCTGAACGAGCGAACCAAACATGTGGTCGTTTTTTGGAAAACTACGCCCCCTGGCCGCTCGCATCCTACGTCATGTCCGCTATTTATTAGATTAATCGAGTACATCGACCAGCGTATGAACTGCTTGCTATTCTTGTGGTTGGTTTTTCCTACCGCAATCTTGCGAGCAGTTCTGACTATAAAATAACCCAGTGACGTGGTCAATGACGCTGCTGTATTAATTATGCACACCCATAAAACGCCCGTTTTGACCTTTAAGCACGCCTGCGTTCGGATCTCCACTCCCCGTTTTCAAGCACCTTCCCCTGTTACCACCCACATACGCCTCCTCCTGTCACTCAAAATAGCAGGCATTCGCTATTTAGCGAACAAACGATTTTCGGCCGCACTGACTGGTTCGCGCATGCGTATTACGATCCGTACGCATGCGCAGTTGTGCAAACATCGCTCGGAACGAACGAGCGGCTCTGAATCAGGCCCTTAGCCAATTTTCCCTTTTCCACTTGCTTGAAGAATTTGCACTATCTTCTCTTTTTGGCAGCTGTAATCAGCCACTCTGGTTACACAGGGTAGCTGTAACGGTCAGCATTATTTTTCCATCCGCCAAGTCTGTGCTGGGATTCGGGAAAAGTAGCTAGCCTGTGATCGGGTGTGTCACCAGCCCCTGCACCGCCTCTGGGTGCTGAGTGGTCTGACTTTAAGTGGCCGGCTGGCCGCAGGTGCAGCTTACCCCCATGCCCACAGCTTCACTGCTGCAGCAGTACAGCATCAGATCCAGTAAAGTTTTGACACTGTGGTGGCCTTGCAGGGGAGCGAATGTCCCGATTCCCTAAATCCGCCACTGTCTGCAATTCAATTCCAAATTCGCATTGCATTTTCACCCCCAGAACGTCTTGTACACCCCTCCCAATTGACAATTACCCACTTGGAGGGGTTTAAATTGCATAATTTGACCAATAAAGACATGTCAGTTTGCAGGTGAATTTATCTAAAAGGCTCAATAATTGGTTAAATAATGTGGGACAGGTATATGGAAGTGTAAACGATGTGGGACAGGTATGTGGATATGTAAATAATGTGGGACAAGTATGCGAAGGTATAAATAATGTGGGACAAGTGGAGGTGTCAATAATGTGGAACAAGTATGCGAAGGTGTAAATAATGTTGGACAAGTGGAGGTGTAAATAATGTGGGACAAGTATGCGAAGGTGTAAATAATGTGGGACAAGTGGAGGTGTGCATGATATAGGACAGGTATGTGGAGGTGTAAATGATGTGGGACAGGTATGTGGAGGTGTGCATGATGTGGGACAGGTATGTGGAGATGTGCATGATGTGGGACAGGTATGTGGAGGTGTAAATGAGGTGGGACAGGTACGTGGAGGTGTAAATGATGTGGGACAGGTACGTGGAGGTGTAAATGATGTGGGACAGGTACATGGAGGTGTAAATGATGTGGGACAGGTATGTGGAGGTGTAAATAATGTGGCACAGATATTGGGAGGTGTATATTATGTGGGACAGGTATGTGGAGGTGTAAATGATGTGGGACAGGTATTGGGAGGTGTATATGATGTGGGACAGGTATGTGGAGGTGTAAATGATGTGGGACAGGTATGTGGAGGTGTAAATGATGTGCGACAGGTATGTGGAGGTGTAAATGATGTGCGACAGGTATGTGGAGGTGTAAATGATGTGCGACAGGTATGTGGAGGTGTAAATGATGTGCGACAGGTATGTGGAGGTGTAAATGATGTGCGACAGGTATGTGGAGGTGTATATAATGTGGGACAGGTATGTGGAGCTGTATATGATGTGGGACAGGTATGTGGAGGTGTAAATAATGTGGGACAGGTATTGGGAAGTGTGCATGATGTGGGACAGGTATGTGGAGATGTAATGATGTGGGACAGGTATGAGGAGGTGTAATGATGTGGGACAGGTACATGGAGGTGTATATGATGTGGGACAGGTATGTGGAGATGTAAATGATGTGCGACAGGTATGTGGAGGTGTATATGATGTGCGACAGGTATGTGGAGGTGTATATGATGTGGGACAGGTACGTGGAGGTGTATATGATGTGGGACAGGTACGTGGAGGTGTATATGATGTGGGACAGGTACGTGGAGGTGTAAATGATGTGGGACAGGTACGTGGAGGTGTAAATGATGTGGGACAGGTATGTGGAGGTGTAAATAATGTGGGACAGGTATGTGGAGATGTAAATGATGTGGGACAGGTATGTGGAGGTGTAAATGATGTGCAACAGGTATGTGGAGGTGTATATGATGTGAGACCAGGGCCGGCGCCACCATTAGACAAATTTAGGCAGCTGCAAAAGGGCGCCGACACTTGAAGGGCGACACTGCGTCTGCAAAAAAAAAAGGATGCCTCTTACTGTACAACACTGGCCGCGGGTCTGAGCAGCCGCCGCTATGTCCACTGTATCCCCGTAGGCTCGCAATGCATGGCTGGCAGGCAGCCATAGAAGAAACTACAGGGTGGTCCAGATTTGCATAGGACCACCCCTTAGCAGTGCATCCGAGGGTGGTGTGCTCCTAGCGGCTCCTGCAAGGTCTGCTAGTACACTACTCCTCTCCAGTGGCGGGCTGGGCCGGGGGCCAGGGTGCCATATGCCCCCCGGGCCGGTAGACTTTTGCCTCAGTGAGGGCCGGTATCACTAGTGCACAGGCATGACTGACGGCCGGGTGACAGGCAAAAAGTGCTCTCAGTCGCTCCGACTATAGCAGCATCAGAGCGGCTGGGCAGCATTCTCTGCCTGTTACCGGGCTGTCTGTCACCCTATGTAGCTTGTGGCTGCACACTGAGCAGCACTCCTTCCGAGGCCGCTCCGCTGCAGGGGCTGTGCACCTACTGCTGTGTCCTCTGTCCCTTCCCTGGGCTCCTTTCTCTCTCCGGCTAAAGCTCCGCCCCCTCTCAGGGAGGCCCCGCCCCCTCTCTTACCCTGTCTGACTATATTAATCTATCTCCTCCTGTCCCTGCTGAAGACCCCGCCCCCTCTCCCCGAGTCTCCGCCCTTTCTTTAGTCTATCCTGTCTGTGTCATCTCTTCCTGTACCCTGGAGCTCCGCAGGGACCAGAAACAGAGCAGCCTTCCAGGCAGGTAAGTGCCAGTGGAGGACTACATGTTTACATGACATTTGAGAGGGAAGGGGGGGGGGGGAGGGTGTTGGAATACTTATGCAATGGGGGGCTGTAGTTATTTTTATCTTTGGGGGGATGGGGTGTTTTAATACTGTCGGTGCTGGGGGTGATGTAATAATGTGTGTGAATGTGGGGGGGGTATTATTATTGTGTGTGAGGGCTACTGTATACTCAGAATACCTGTGTTATATGTGGGTCACTGATGATTTCTGCATAATCTGGTGATTACTGCGTTATCTGGTAGCCATTACAACGCACCCTGATCAGGTGGTCACTGAGAACGTCCCTGCATTATATGGCAGTCACTGCGACGCTCCCTGATCTGATGGTCCTTGCGAACCTCTCTGCATTATATGGCAGTCACTGCGATGCTCCCTGATCTGATGGTCCTTGCAAACCTCTCTGCATTATATGGCAGTCACTGCGACACTCCCTGATCAGGTGGTCACTGAGAACGTCCCTGCATTATATGGCAGTCACTGCGACGCTCCCTGATCTGATGGTCCTTGCGAACATCTCTGCATTATAGGGCAGTCACTGCGACGCTCCCTGATCTGATGGTCCTTGCGAACCTCTCTGCATTATATGGCAGTCACTGCGACACTCCCTGATCTGATGGTCCTTGCGAACCTCTCTGCGTTATATGGCAGTCACTGCGACGCTCCCTGATCTGATGGTCCTTGCGAACCTCTCTGCATTATAGGGCAGTCACTGCGACGCTCCCTGATCTGATGGTCCTTGCGAACCTCTCTGCATTATATGGCAGTCACTGCGACACTCCCTGATCTGATGGTCCTTGCGAACCTCTCTGCGTTATATGGCAGTCACTGCGACGCTCCCTGATCTGATGGTCCATGCGAACCTCTCTGCATTATATGGCAGTCACTGCGACACTCCCTGATCTGATGGTCCTTGCGAACCTCTCTGCATTATATGGCAGTCACTGCGATGCTCCCTAATCTGGCTGTCACTGCAAACCTCTCTACATTATTTAAAGCACACCCACATTAGGCACACCTAATTAGGCTATTATAATGTGTCTTTTCTCCATTGCAATGCGCTGGTGGAGAAATCGGGCCAAAAGTTGCCAGCCAGCCCCTGCTCCTCTCCTCTGAGTCTTATACATGTGATGTGACAGGCTAGGCGGCCGCAGCAGTGTCATGGGACAGGTAAGCGGAAGGAAGTAGCAAGTGACTGGGAGCACCACTGAGCGCTGTAGAGCTCTGTTGTGAGAGGGAGGTCTTAGCTGGGTATGTGCCTCCTGCAGGTTGGGGTGTATGGGGCGTTTAGTTGCCCAGTGGAGTATTGATGTACTCTGAGTTACCTAGGGTGAGGTGAGCGGACACTCCCCAGTAACTGGTGA
This sequence comes from Taudactylus pleione, assembly GCA_031769625.1. Lineage (NCBI taxonomy): Eukaryota > Metazoa > Chordata > Amphibia > Anura > Myobatrachidae > Taudactylus > Taudactylus pleione. The sequence continues at coordinate 2,466,452 of JAUIMM010000052.1, read as the reverse complement.
CAGATGAGGTGACTGAGTATGACACAGTTAACTACAGTCCACCACACCTGATCCCTTAACCTGCCCACTACCCCCATCCTTAGCCCACTGTAACCATGTCTACTATACTCTGCCCTATTTTATCACAAGCACCCCTCCCTGTCTGCCAGGAGCATTGATCTCTCTCTTTCTCTCTATATAATAACAGTGTGAAAAGTTGTAAATTATGGCCCTCATTCAGAGCCACTCGCTAGCGGCAGTACGCTTGTTCCGAGCGATGTTCGCACATCTGCGCATGCGTACGGTTTTTAGTACGCATGCGCGAACCAGTCAGTGCGGCCGAAAATCGTTGGTACGCAATATAGCGAGGGCCTGCTATTTTGAGTGACAGAATGAGGCGTATGTGGGTGGTAACAGGGGAAGGTGCTTGAAAACGGGGAGTGGAGATCCGAACGCAGGCGTGCTTAAAGGTCAAAACGGGCGTTTTAAGGGAGTGCATATTTAATACAGCAGCGTCATTGACCACGTCACTTGGTTTTTTTTAACTCAGAACTGCTCGCAAAATAGCGGTTGAAAACACCAACCACAAGAATAGCGAGCAGTTCATATGCTGTACGATGTACTCGATTAATCTAATAAATAGCGGACATGACGTATGGTGCGTGTGGCCAGGGGGCGTTTTTATCAAAAAAACGAGCGTATGTTTTGCTCGCTCGTTCAGACTTAGAGGTGGGAACAGACTGCAATTTGCGAACGGATCATTTGAATAGCCACCCCTTGTTTTTGAACGAACGACCACAAATAGCGAACGGCTCTGAATCAGGCCCTATGTTTTTAAAAATATATAGGAAATTATGGGCCTGATTCAGCAAGGTTCACTATTGCGATCACGCACACAATTGGCCAATTGTTGCGTTCTGCGCATGCATATGCATCGCAGTGCGCGAACACCCTACTGCGTTCGGGACTGGGATAGCAGTAACTACGCAGACCCATCACAGAGTGATTGACAGGAAGTACTGTTTGGGGGTGGTGACATGGGGGAGGTCGGCGAAACGCAGGCGTGCCAGTGCGTTTGAACGCCGTTGTAGGGGCGTGCATAAATTAGCCACTACGATAACATAAGCAGTTTGGGCTTTCACTGCGTGCGATGAGGTTAGCAATTTTTGAGTAAGGTCAGGGCTTGTGCAGTGTGTGTGAGGCTGTGATTGTACTCAGGGGGTCATTCAGACCCGCTCGCGAGCGCAGGACGCTCGCAAGCGGGTCGATGTTACCCCAATGCGCATGCGCATGATGGAGGGAGCTCCGTCGTGCGCATGCGCGAGACCCGGACAGCGACAGCCAAGCTGTCGCTCCGGGTCTCGCAACAAAGGGGACGTGCTGTCGATGGTGACTGACAGCACGTCCCCTTTGGTGGGCGTGCCGGGGGCCTGGCTGCCAGATGGAGGCGTTCCCATGGGAACGTCTACCGTCTGGGTCCGGCCCCACTGACACAACTAGTGATGTCAGTGGGAGTGATTTTGGCTCTGATAGAGCCAAAATCACTCCAGGGCTTGCGGTCACCGAGACCCTACCGCAGGGTCTCGTCGCAAGCCCGATGGTCGTGATGGTCTTGACCATCGCGACCATCTTTTTGGCCGCTCGCATATGCTGTGGGTGGTCGCCCACAGCTATGCGAGCGGCCAGGAGGCCGCTCCATTTTTAGGTAGGAGGGCACTGATTCAGAGCGAGCGCTCTGGTCAGAGCGTCCAGCTCTGAATCAGGCCCTCAGTGTTACAGATGGTTTCGCAGTCTTGCGAAGTATTACGGATGTGTGTAAGGCAAAAGGAGCATCATTATGTTATTTTGCATATGGCATTGCGATTGCAATCATATCTTCGCAGTGAGACTGCGTGCATAATCGCCATTGCGATCGCAAATTCGATCCTTACTGAATCAGGCCCTATATCCTGAACAGGTTACAGTTGATATAGAAATTTAATTCACTTATTATGTTCTGCTGAACCTTATCTATAATAATTTTTAATAATTAACTTATCAGAATCCCAATTTAGGGTAAATTAACTAATTATGTTTTTTTTTAAAGAATAGTGGTCTATAGTGCACTATGTAGATAGAATTGTTTCTTTGGTTGGGGCTATAGGATATATAAGCGAAAATCTGTGGAGGGGGGGACAAATGGTGGGCGGATGTGCATTGAGGGAACTGTTAGAGGGCGGGTGTGAGTTGCTGGGCACAGGGATATGTGAGATAGAAGCTGGCAGGCTGCACATGGCATGTGAGGAAAGTAGTGAAGTTGGTCTTGGGGGGGTAGGGGAGAAGACAGGCAGTAAGCTTAAGCTTTGCCTAGGGTGCCGGGACACCTTGCACCGGCCCTATGGGGGACAGGTATGTGGAGGAATACATGATATGGGACAGGTATGTGGAGGTGTACATGAGGTGGGACAGGTATGTGGTGGTGTATATGATGTGGGACAGGTCTGTATGTGGAGGTGTATATGATGTGGGACAGGTATGTGGAGGTGTACATGAGGTGGGACAGGTATGTGGAGGTGTAAATGATGTGGGACAGGTATGTGGAGGTGTATATGATGTGGGACAGGTATGTGGAGGTGTAAATGATGTGGGACAGGTATGTGGAGTTGTATATGATGTGGGACAGGTATGTGGAGGTGTGAATGAAGTGGGACAGGTATGTGGAGGTGTAAATGAGGTGGGACAGGTATGTGGAGGTGTAAATGAGGTGGGACAGGTATGTGGAGGTGTAAATGAGGTGGGACAGGTATGTGGAGGTGTAAATGAGGTGGGACAGGTATGTGCAGGTGTAAATGAGGTGGGACAGGTATGTATGTGTGGAGGTGTAAATGAGGTGGGACAGGTATGTGGAGGTGTAAATGAGGTGGGACAGGTATGTGCAGGTGTAAATGATGTGGGACAGGTATGTATGTGTGGAGGTGTAAATGAGGTGGGACAGGTATGTGCAGGTGTAAATGAGGTGGGACAGGTATGTGCAGGTGTAAATGATGTGGGACAGGTATGTGGAGGTAGTGTTCACTCTAGGACCAGTGCTGGGCAGGGCGCCGGACCTAGAGAAAGGGCACATCTGCGCGCACCAAAGGCCACGCCCAAAAAGGGGCATGACCAAGAAAAAAGGGGGCGTGTCTTTGACGCGTCCACTTTTCGTAAATCTTGCCCGGCACTTAAGGACATGCCGGGCTGCCCCCAAGCGCTGCTGTGTATGTGAATAGATGGATGCGCCTGGTATCCATTCACCAGTGGTGACCGCTACAACGCAGTTTTTCCCACCCGTGGGGCAGGGTGCTTTTTGCCCTTTAGAAATAGAACAGGACGTGGCGCCCCGCTAAAACAGCCTGACGGGAACGCTATGGAGGTGTACAGTGGCGTAAATTCATCCCAGACGCCCAGAGGCAAGTTATAATTTGGTGCCCCCCCACAGCCGCTGACACTGTAATGTAGCAATTTGCATGCTGACAGGCTATAGATAGACAAAGGCAGCAGCTGATGGTCTGACATGGAGCTCTTCACTAGAGTATGGTGGCTTCTCAGATGCTGGGAAGGGGTGCCATGTATTGGGCAGCCGTGATGGTAAACTGGGAGGGGCGTGTCCCTGTGACATGTCCCCAATTTGTCACTTTTGAGGGTAGGGAAACTGAGGTGGAGTTACAAGGAGGGTGAAGGCAGAGACACTGAGGTGAAGTTACAGGGACGGTGAGAGCAGGAACAATGAGTAGATATTACAGGGAGGGAGAGGGAAGGGGAACTGAGGGGTACTTACTGGGAGGTACCTGTCCCACATAATTTAACCAATTTGTTAACATATTAGAGAAATTCACTTGAAAACGGTCATGTTAGTATTGGCCATACTGTGCTCTTTAAATGCCTCCAAGTGCCTGATTATTCATTGTCAAAGGTGTACGTTAGCATTGCTAACTTAAAAAATATATATATATTTTCCCCCACCTTCTCCCATAATCATGAGCATGCGAGGGAAAAATGCATTTTGCTGTAAAACGTGTCCGTGAGTTTGGAGTTGAATTACTACATTCCGTTCCAAAAACACCTTACCTGTATGGTGGTTTCTCTGCAACATGGAACCTCTGAAGAAACTGATCCTCTCTGGGCAGATGCTGTTTCTTTATTCGGTATTTACTATTCAATGTGCAGATCACATAGTCCAGAAGATGCCTGTTTGTGTAGAAATATAACCAATGTCATCATAATATAACAGAGGTTCAACCAGTCTCATGCCCCGTGTATCCCCAGCAGCCTCTTGTGTCTCTCCAACCTCCATTCTTTACAGCCTCATGCCCCATCTCTCCAGCTTCCTGTCTCCTGCCTTTACAGCCTCCTGCCCGTGTCTTTCAGCCTCAATTCCTCGTGTCCCTCAGCCTCCCCCGTGTGTCAATCAGACAGACCTCGTTCGACAATCAGCTAGAACTTTCCCTGTTTGTCAATCAGCCAGACCCCCACCGTGTCATTCACCCAGACTCTCCCCGTTTGTCAACCAGCCAGACCCTCCCCCCATTTGTCAATCAGCCAGACCCTCCCCCCCGTTTGTCAAGCAGCCAGACCCCCTGTCATTCAGCCAGACCCTCCCCATTTTTCAATCAGCCAGACCCTTCCCCTCAATTTGTCAATAAGCCAGACCCTCCCACATTTGCCAATCAGCCAGACCCCCTCCTGTTTCTCTTATCATGCACCCCCCAACATACATTACACGACATGCTGCACCCTGCACAACTGACATAATCATTACACATGCTGCATGCACACACACATCCCCCTTCCCCCCCGCGGAGGTGCAGTTACCTGGTGCACTCTGCTGCACTTGTCCCATGCCCAGTCCGGAGTGCGGGCGCAGCAGATGGGAGCGGACAGCTGAGCCCCAACCACCTAGTGAGACCAGAGAGGGGACAGTCTCAGGTGACTGTGTGTAGAGGGCAGCCAGCAGGAGTAGGACAGAGGTCTCAGCCGGAGTCCGGAGTCAGTGTGGCTGATGTGTGTGCCTCTTCCTGACATGTGACACCCAGGAGGAGAGGAGGGAAGGCGACTATTGGCTGCACCGTGCGCTTGCGAAGTTACTGTAGCCGCCTGCCAACTGTAGTCCCACGCAAACACTGGTCAGGGCAGAGCGCCCCGTGCGATTGCAGGGGTTGCCTGCCCCTAGAAACGGCCCTGGTTGTTTTCATGAGGTCACGCCCCTTCCCACAAAGCCCTGTCCCCTTTTCAGGTGCGCAAAGTGTCCCTCTTCATCTTGCTCAAAAGTTGGGAGGTATGCTCCATTGTCTCCCTTAGTTCTGCCCCTGGAGGTGTAAATGATGTGGGATAGGTATGTGGAGGTGTAAATGATGTGGGACAGGTATGTGGAAGTGTAAATGATGTGGGACAGGTATGTGGAGGTGTATATGATGTGGGACAGGTATGGATGTGGAGGTGTATATGATGTGGGACAGGTATGTGGAGGTGTAAATGATGTGGGACAGGTATGTGGAGGTGTATATGATGTGGGACAGGTATGTGGTGGTGTATATGATGTGGGACAGGTCTGTATGTGGAGGTGTATATGATGTGGGACAGGTATGTGGAGGTGTATATGATGTGGGACAGGTATGGATGTGGAGGTGTATATGATGTGGGACAGGTATGGATGTGGAGGTGTATATGATGTGGGACAGGTATGTGGAGGTGTATATGATGTGGGACAGGTATGTGGAGGTGTATATGATGTGGGACAGGTATGTGGTGGTGTATATGATGTGGGACAGGTATGTGGTGGTGTATATGATGTGGGACAGGTCTGTATGTGGAGGTGTATATGATGTGGGACAGGTATGGATGTGGAGGTGTATATGATGTGGGACAGGTATGTGGAGGTGTAAATGATGTGGGACAGGTATGTGGAGGTGTATATGATGTGGGACAGGTATGTGGAGGTGTATATGATGTGGGACAGGTATGTGGTGGTGTATATGATGTGGGACAGGTCTGTATGTGGAGGTGTATATGATGTGGGACAGGTATGGATGTGGAGGTGTATATGATGTGGGACAGGTATGTGGAGGTGTATATGATGTGGGACAGGTATGTGGAGGTGTATATGATGTGGGACAGGTATGTGGAGGTGTATATGATGTGGGACAGGTATGTGGAGGTGTATATGATGTGGTACCGCCGGCTCCGAGTCTGACTGACTGAGATTACGTTACGGCGATTTGAAATATTGACCACGATAGATATCGCGCTGCCAAGACATTCAGATGAGCCGAACGCTACGGACCAATAACGTGGCGCCTTTAAGAAGTTAAGGGCGGGGATAGTATTCATCTTACATCTGATTCGCTGACCTGTCTGTTACTCAAACATACTGGCAGCTGGTTGGGCAAGACGCACCGTGCTGGCCTCCGTTGGGTGCGCTGCTAGCGGTCACACAATCCTGCTGGAAGCGGTGGGAGGAGTACTCACATGCAGGAGAGGAGGAGGAGGCGGCTGCCACAGGCCCCGCACACACCGGAGGATACGGAGGGGAAACCGGAACCCCGGATTAACCCCTGAACACCAGGAACGCGGGGGGAGCAGGGCGGGATCCGTGGGCTCCCCGGGCAGCAGCATGAAGGTGACAGTGAGCTTCGGCAGAACCAGGGTAGTGGTGCCCTGTGGGGACGGTAACCTGAAAGTTTCCAGCCTCATCCAGCAAGCGGTGACCAGGTACAAGAAGGCCATCGCCAAGGTGAGGAGCAAAGGATCTGTTTCTGTGAGACCATACTCCCCCCTATATTAGTGGGGTGTTCCCTCCCATCCACTGTGCCCTCTCAGCTGGAGCTCCCCACTGTCTGCCCTAGGAGGGGGTGTCTTATGTCTGTGGTGCCTGCATCGCTCTCACAGTGTTGCAGTACTGTAAGGATATTCCCTATAGTACTGTGTCTCAGTGACACACATATACACATACACATATATAAACACATATACACACACGGGGAGGTACAAGAGGTTGGCTCAGCTGCTGTTCTGATCCTCTGGGAGAGTTGTTGCATGATGCCTCCAGAGGTGGAAGTGTCTGCAGAGAGCTGCTGGCTGCATTGTGTCTGTGAGCACCAGGCTGGAGGAGCATAGCTACTATACTGTTGCATGTCTGTGGCCTATCTATTCCAAAAGTTTTTTTTCCCTAGCTATTAACTTCAAAGCTAAGGTGTCATTGTATAGACTGAGCTTAGTGTTGCATTAACCCCTCCTCTGCCCAAGTATTTCAAAGTATCACAAAGTGTAGCGTTACCTGTCAGGGTATCATGTTCAGAAAGTGAATGCTTGGAGTAGATTACAATTGTGAGTGTCTTCGGAGCATATCATCCACTTTATCATATCTAAGAGCCCTGTCTGGGGTTTTTTCATTTCCATTGTAAAATCATGTTTGTTTTTTTTTTTATTGTGCCATGGAGTTGGGATAATCCAACAACCCAGGAGAGGAGTGTGGAAATGAGACATTGGATAAAATAAAGGCCACTTAGTTACTATGATGAGTTTCTTGATTGGTGCAGAATTAGTGCAGGAATCCCTGAGCATGTGACAAGGTCAATAGACAGCCAGCTCTCCCTGCTTATTGGTTTCTCCAGGTTATGAAGCAAGCATGATGACCGTTAATGACATTTAACAGTTATATGACTATATCCCATCCAACGCTTTTTATAACTTTGTTTATAGAAAGCGTTGGATGGGATATAGTCGTATAACTGTTAAATGCAAATGATGTATAATACTGCATTATTTTTCATCTGCTTTACATGACCATTGTTTGATCCATTGAATAAACCTCTTCTTTCTAGTCAAAATCATTTTACCCTGTATTTTACTTTTAAGTGTTGCATCATATTTGCATTTTGCACAAAAGGCTTGTAGTGCCATGTCCTCTTGGTTTGGGGAGCTGAAAGAGCCAAATAACAGAAATGTTGTACAGTGTAGCTAATGTAAGAACAATTGGTAACATGCAGCATTTATTACGGCACTTTTACCATCCTTTCCCACATATTCGTTGATAGTTGTTTCATGTACTTGGTTTTGTTTTGTCTTCATTTTTATTAGGGGATGTTTATTCATAAAGGCTTTATGGCTGTTAACCAAAGTTTGCTGATATTATTTAGTTTCTGCAGATCAATAACTCTGACTATAAGGAGGCAAAATAGCTTTGTAATGTGCGATTGGGCTTCTCAGTTAATACATTCTCTTGTTAATTATTGACAAGCTTCCATTTTTAAATTCCTGGCACTGTTTATCTAAATTATTTTAGTTTACCTATCTGCACAGATCGAAGGTAGCCATTTTATTATGTTAAACCAATAAGGATTCTATCCGTCCACTAGGAACCAATAATATCACAGACATATGACATGTAAAGCACTTTGTGTATGTGTGATGTTTATTATGGCTTGCTATATGCTTCAGTCTGATGAATGTTTGTTCCTTCCACAGTCCTATGTCTTTGTGTTTGCCTAGATACACTGTATAACGCAGTTTATCCTAAAGGTGCATATCTACTACACGAGAGTGGAACAACTGTACGATTACAACATTGTAATCGTTCAATTGTTCATCATCCTGTGCAGTGGTTAATGTGCCCACACTGAATGATATGTCGCTCAGTGCAGGCACCCTCCCTCATCCCTGAACATGCACAACCTGTCTATCTCGTCATCATGGCCTGCATGTTCAGGTGATGACAGATGCCGACAGCAATCAGCGGGAGCGCGCATCGCTGGTCGTTGCCGGCATAATTACTGCACGATTAATGAGCGATTAAATGATAACTATGTCATAATCGCTCATTTTTCTCTTGTAGTGGATATGCGCCTGCAGGTTCTCCATCTTTGGGGGGCCGCTGTATACCACCAGTCCTCTGCCTATGACAGACCAGAGATCAGAACTGACTAATAAGAAAAATTTACATCTGGTTTCTGAAGTGGCCATGTCTCTGTCTACCTGTAAATCCCAGAAATTATGAATACATGTAATAAAAATACAGTTAATTTAAGTGAAAAATAGGAACATTTTCAGGGAGAAATTCCTAAAACAGACAATTGTTGTCGATCACTTATTTTTATTTTTTGTCCGCTTTGGTCTGTGCATCCTTTTATGCTATTTAGTTTTGCTTACACTGTATTTTTCTTGTTTGACATCTGTATATTATGTACTATACTCTAGCTGTCCATTGCATACTGCTGCTATTTGTTGTAATGTAAATAAACTATAATATTAAAGCTCAGGACAATCTAAAATGTTACACATTTGGCAAATATGTAGTGTCTTGTGAGTTCAGCTAAAATAATGGCATTGAACAGTACTTGTACAGTTGGTTATGAATATGTAACTAAATTAGCAAGAGTAATATTTTGTTTTATTTTTACATATTTTCTTGTTTAATTGGAGTTGTTGAGCACTGCAATTCTGTATGAATTTCAGAGACATCCATTGTGTTCATTCTAATGTCTACCTGCCTCCTCTCCATTTCCTGTGACTGGTGACGTTTACTTGTTTTATAGTGGAACAACTATATTTAATATTGTTATACTTTCTCCCGGAAAGAGTCATGATTTTGCGGTGGAACAAGCCACGGGAATATGGGCGTTTTTTCAGAGTATAGATTATTGACCGATTTATTCCTTACTCTTACTATTTTTTTATATAGTGAAGCTGGAGTGGAGTGATACTGTGTGACCAAATGTTTGGGTTTTTTGTCAGGAGTAAGCATTTATTTAAGTATATCATACAAATGCTACATTTATACTTTGTGACACTGATTTGATTGGGCCAGTTTCTGTTTTGGTTGGTATATTTCTATTTGTGCAAACTTATTTTGTAGTGAGTTCTGCATGTCCTTCTTCTTACAACCATACTTCTATTATTGCTGTATTGCATTTGAGTTGGCTGCTGTGGTTCAGGGTGAGCCCTTTAAAAGTGCAAAGTGACTAAAAAGTATGACTTGAGAATTCCACTGTCTTGATCTTTGAATTTAATCCAGTTTTACTTCACTGCCGTTAAACTATTGTGTGTACAAATTTGATCTGTAAAAAATACTTGCATTAAAGTAAAATCTATTGGTTTACATAATTACTATGTTCTGTCTCTTACATTTCTCTGCTCTCTGTAGACATAGAAGAGGTAATTTGTGTTGGCTATTCACACCCGATCAGACTGAGCTTTGGAAGAGGACAAAGAGCCAATAAACTGGCATAAGTAATATTTAAAGGTGCATACACACGTAACGATTTTGTAACCAACGATTTTCTGTCCGATTTTCCCTTGAAAAAGTGACCGATTTTTGAAGTGTAATGAACAATTTTTGCAACGATGAACGAAAAATGTTCTTTCCCTTAATGAAAATCGTTCTGTTGGACAGTCTGAAATGAACTACAAACGGGAGCGCACTTGAACGATTTGTGTTCATCTTTATTAACTCAGAAATGGAATGATTTTTTGAACGATAACAGTGTCGTTAACAACAAATCGTTCAAAAAATTGTTACGTGTGTATGCACCTTAAGACTTTAGTAAATCATCCTTTCAATTTATAAAAGACTTAACATTTAATGCAAATTTCAGCTATTATCTTATGTAGATCTATGGGCGCGATTCAATACCCGTGATTTAAATAGCACCAGGAGATAGCTCCCGGAGCTATTCAATTCTGTGCGATGTTAGGTCGGGGAAGGCTCATTCTCGCGCCTTAAACAGAGTGTTTAGGCGCGAGAACAGGCATTCCCTGACCTAACTTCCTGGCGCGATGCTGTTTTCCCGGCGCTAAGGGCAGAAAACAGCCTCGCGCCGGGACTTTTGTCGGATTTCTGCTCGCATCCCCGGAGGGGTTCGAGAAGAAATCCTTAGTCGGGGTTTGATGCGTGGTGTATTGAATAGCTCCGGGAGCTGATTCCCGGAGCTATTCACATCGCGCAGAATAGAATAGAGCCCTATGAAGTGATTTTGTCATGGTTATTTTTCTTCTGGGCTATATTATTTACTATGGTAGAAAAACCAGTCCATTACAGTGGTTAGCATTGCAGTCTCATGGCGCTGGACAACATGGTTCAGTTGCGGACTGTCACTGTGTGTGTGGAATTTTTTTCTGTTACGTGAGTTTCTTATTGGTGCCCCAATTTCCGTCCACAGCTCAATAACACACTGGTAGGTTATTTGGCTTCTGAATAACTAAATGGATGCAAATTCTTGGGACATAGGACTGTAAGCACCAATGGGGTGGGGACTAATGAAAATGATTATATATTCTTTGTAAAGCACTGCGTAATATGGTAGCGCCAGGGCCGTGACTAGGGTAGTGCGACCAGTGCCATGGCACAGGGCAGGGGGCGCTGTTTGGGCATGTAAATTTTCCTGTTTATTATGATTCTCACTTGTAGCTTCCTCTTCTTTTATCCTGAGCATCTCCTGGCTGCCCCTATCTCTTCCCTGGTCCTTCCCCATGAGGCCATGGCCCTTTTTCAGGTGTACTATCTTATGTCCCTATTTAAAAAATGGGAGAGGGGGGGGGGTGCCAATGCTCTCTCTGGCGCAGGGCTCTAGTTACAGCTCTGGGTAGTGCTATATAATAAAGTATAATTAAGCAGAACTGCAATACAGTGGTAATGTAGCAATTTGGTGTCATGACCCATTTATCTTTGATATGGAGATCAATTTATTTGATTGCTATAAGATTTGCATATGCTTTGTTGCCCGAGGTCATTAATATACAGACCATTATTGTAAATGTGACTAGTAAACATCTTTTGATACTGCAGTTTTGAGCTCATGGCAGATTTAACGTCCACCTGTCAAGTCCTTTGCTGTGTTACCGTAGGTTGACTACACTCTGAGTGGATCTCAGACTTATGATCAGTAGATATACTATGAGGATGGGAACATCAGGTGACCCTGGATGGAGCTGGATTTCCTTGTAGTCATCCATTGTTTTGAGTCTGTATCGGTACCAGTTCTGTGATGTTTGTAGCATCTTTAAGATATGTTCACAATTTTCTGTTTGTTTTGTTCACCTTCTGGATATATCAGGGCAGGGTAATGCACCTCTGGGTTAAGTTTAGTTGCGTTTTAGTATGTTGCCTTTCAGTAGTTCCCTCATTATGTGTTGAAAGTTAAAGCCACTTGATTTTTTTTTTTTTATGAAAATCTGCTGCAGGATTATATCTAGGGGACACTTTTTTTTTTTAAATTGTCATTTGCCAGATCCACACGCATATAGGGCCAAATGTAATAGGGTGAGAGTTTAGCAGTAATCTCTCACATTGGTCGAGTTTTATCTTCAAAATGGAAAAACATCTGAATGAGATTTTAAATCTGGAGTTTTTTTGAGTCTGAAAAACATACGAGTTTGCTCTGTTGCTTTGTTCTCTGGCTCTATTACATTGGGCGAGTTTAAAAAATGCGAGAAAACTCTCCAATTTTTTAAACTCTCACCCTATTACATTTGGCCCCCAGTGTTTAATATGTTACTGCCAAGGTTTCGTTTATGGGAGGTTTCTTCACCACGTGATGTGCTTTGTAGTAAGCGCAATGCATTGTTTCGTACAATAGTCTATAGTTTCTTTTCTTTGGGCTGTACTAGGGCAGGAGAAGGTGAGTAATCTGCATTAGTGCTCAGTCAGTACTTTTCTGTGTATAGAATGGGTAGTACTGTGTCAGGAGCATTGTAGCACCATATTATCTGCTCATATACTTGAATCAAGCTTTGAAAAATCCAAATTCACTGACCCATTTATGTGGCTTGTATACTATACTTAGGAGTTTTTCCGTTATCCTTTCTAGCAATAGCTCATCATAGATGTGTATAGTATAGCTTTGCTGTCAGATGCATCTAATCTGCAAGCTAATGTAGTTCATTGTTCCTGATGCCATTGGTGTGTGTGCTGTGCCTGTTAACATTGCTTGTGGCTAGAAAACACATGGATGTGGTATATCGTCCACCTGTTTTATTCTTCATCATTTTATTCTTTGTTTTGTTATCCATACCTTTAGTGACTTAACTCCTGTATCCCAAATATCTGTGACACTAAGAAGACCTGTATGATTTATTTATAAAGAGAGGTCTCTCTCAATAGCTTTCTTTACCTCTAATTTCACCAGGACCTTTTATTTTGCAAATTCATTTTTAATTATTTAAACACAGAGCATGGTGGGAGAATCTATTTTGTTTTTAACTTTTGTTTCCTATAAGCTTGTGCTTGTTTAAATACTTAACTGATGGCCCGAAGTACATACTAAATGGCCACATAATGCATTGCTAGTATTGGAACATTTTGCTACATGTACAACCTTTGTAATATAAACTCATGCAGATCTCTTCCACAGATGAGCCATCTCCCCTGTAATCCTAATGAGTGGGCTATTCATTTGCAGGTTTTGACTTAGCTCATTGTGGGCACAATGTGAGACGGGGGTTGCTAAAGCCTTTGTGCGGTGTTATTCATGCACATTGAGATTAGTAAATGGGCTTCTTGTAGTTTCAGCTGTGTTATTTTTTGTTTCCCTGATAGCCTGTTACAGAATTGAATTTGGCTAAAGTACTACTGCAGTGTTTAATCCATGGTTTGGCTGAGTTGGTGGCCATCCCTGTAGGTCACAAAGCCTACCGGGCATCTTACAGTATACCACTGTTATCAACATTAGACAGCATTAAATAATGAAAATAATGTACGTTCAGTAACTGCATTTCTTTTGGTTTTGTTTGTATTATCTTGTATAGTACAGGCTGTTGATATTACATGAGGGACCGTGGTTAATAGGTACACACTGGTACAGTAACCACATGCAGAAATGTAGTAGTATCATACAAGTGCATGAAAACATTTACAGTTGTCTGCTAACTATAAAAATAAAAGCATAATAGTGAAGCCTGTCCCCGAAGGCTTGTTTAGAGCTGTCACTTAAGAATGTACACCTTTTGGCTTCATGTCTGCAAACAAAGATTTCAGTCTGGGGGCCCCAGTATTGGCATCATAAACCATAGGGTACTACTACATGGTATATGTCTGGAAAACTCCTGCCTTTGTATTATTATTGGTCAAATAAGAACAGTAACGTGTCTGCAGTCACACACACGTCTCACAGCCAGATGCAGTATGCCACCCTTTACAGGACACTGGGACTGATTCTAAGTTGAGAATAAAGCATTAAAAAGCAAGTAACTATGTACCTTGGCAAAACCATGTTGCACAACAGATGGGGCAGATGTAAAATGTGCAGAGAGATTTAGTTTTTAGGGTGTGTGTCCAAACTCAATTACAAATTGCAGTGTAAAAATAAAATGTCCAGCATATGTAGGTTACATACAAAAGAGATGAGCGATTTGGTTTTGACTCGGTTTTTTAGCTTATGTTCGGATTTATCTTATTGGCTATGTAAACCACTTGAGAGCCGGCTAGCCAATAAGATGCATTTTTTGAGGCTTGAACATAACTAAGTAATAATGAACCGCTCATTTTTGCTATTTTGCATTAAATATAGAAAAGTATTTGCACCCCTTGCATTCCAACATTATTTGTCCAGGTGCACAGTTACTTGAGCTTTTTACTTTACTCTCAACTCAGAACCAGGCTCATTGTCACTTATTCCTGTATGCTCTAGATCAGTGGTCTCCAACCTGTAGCTCGCCTTTGGGTAGCTTGCCTAGCTGCAATGCTGCTGAGTCAACTAGGAGGAAGTGACCTCTGACAAAGCTGTGGAGTGACAGGGAAGCGTGTCAGGTGATTGCCGTAGGGCAGCACAATACGTGATGAACGCCATCTGGACATCACAGGAGTCGACTGCATTTGGGGCGAGTGACTCCCGCCCAGCCCTGCCAAAAAATCACACAGCAGCCTTGCCTATGTCTTTTGCTCCTCTACTGTACATCCCACCTTGGAGCCGGTAATTTAAAAGTGAAATGTGCAACAATATTAATTAAATGCATTGTTGATTTCTATGAAACATTTTTTCATTTTCATTAAATGATTTTTAATTTTTCGGTTATTAGTCAGAATATTTTTTTTTTTTCTTCTATCAAAAATGTTAGTAGCTCTTCAGGAGGTTTCATTTTTCTCGAGTATCTCACATCCCAATTAAGGTTGGCGACCACTGTTGTAGATCTACAGTTTAGATGGAAGTAATTTTCCAACCTGGCCTCACCAACGTCACATGGCTTGTTTTTATTGTCTTGCAAGATTACAGTACTCTGTATGGAGTAAATGGTTAATAAATAGTTAAAAAATAATGTTCCTTGTAGGCGGCCTATAAAGATGGAGAACGAGGGCTCTGTGTGGGGGAGTATTTATTCAATAAAATACTAAAACAGTGGTTATCAAACTCTCTTTATTTAAGCAATTGGAAGTTTGCAAATTAGCTTAATTAGTTCTTAATTACTCACCTTCTGAAATGGGTGTCTTCTGCATCCAGCGTCATGAGCCGGGTCTCCTGCAGCAGCCGGGAGTATGCTGTGTACGATAGTGTTTGTAAGTGTGTGCGCCCCCCCCATATGCTCCTCATAACGGGCGCTGGGAGAACTATATCTCCCAGCAGTCCCTGGAGCCTCCCAGCAGCCCTCCACTCCATCTTGTTACGCAGGGACCTCGGGCAGGTAAGTGTAAATTTTTTTATTTATGCAGCGTGGGGTTTTCAGAGCTGAAAACCCGGCAACCACTTTTTTTTTTTTTTAATATAATTGTATACGACAGGTATCTGGAGTGTGCATACCCGCGGTAATCCAGAATTGGGCGTAAAGTTTTTTTTACCTCTCTAAACCTCACGCCCAATGGAATATGCCCCTTGCAGTCCAGGTTTTAATGCTATCCTTGCTTGAGCACAGGTGACTTAATTAGTACCTCAGTCAATTTGATTTAATCATCTGTGGTCAAGCATATATATCCTTAAAACCTGTTAGGGTGCTTTGAAAACATTTGGAGTGTGTGTATTGTCTTTTGTTTAATATTTTCTTTACAGGTGGACTACAGATACCAACGGGCCATAATGTTCATGCACGCTGGCACTTGTTGTTCCATGCTGGGACAGGCTTGCCGGGACTTACAGGTTGTCTGTAAAGAACAATATTATTAACTATATTATTACAGTTGACACCGTATCCTCCGCTCAGGGGTTTGTCCCTTGGGATGGGTGACACCATTTTTTGAGGAGTCCAGACTGTCCGAGGGATTCCAGCTCTGGGCTGACCAATTTGGGGCTGGTTAATGGTGTGGCAGGATGATCATATTCTGTGCATCTCCCTGCGTTATCGGTCCAGCCCAGTTCTGGCTGGTGGAAAACAGGGTTACAACCAATATTGACTGTCATCATTATTGTTGTCAACCAATGACTGTCGACATTAATTTTATTGTCCTCATTTTGACTCTCTACAATTTAACTTTGAACCTTATAACCCTGTTGACGTTTGGTTGTCGACATGTTGACCATGATGATATTTAGTCAGTGAACATTTTGATTGTCTAGGTTTTGACCATCTAAATTGTGCCTACAGTACATCCCAGTAAAGGTCATGTCTGTAAAGCATAGAGTGCCTGACGATAGGGAGAGATCTATCATCCTTTTTGGTTGCACATTTCGTTTGGCCAACAGTTTAGTTTAGCTTTGCCCTATTTGCTATAAACACATTTCATTTGGATTGTTCATTTACAGTGGCTGACTAGTAAAACAGGAGTGCAGTTTTAATTTTAATTAAGATGTGGCAAAAGATTAAAGATCAGGTAATGAAGCTTGCATAGTATGTAGGACGGAGGAAAGTGATGTAGACTTTTGTAGTGATTGTTTCCTTTGCCCCTGGGCCCGATCACTCGACACATTTGTTACCAACATACATCTATTAATTTTAAAACATCACTGCTGGAGGCAAGCACATACCATTAGCTGATATAGATTATATTTGCGTATTTTCTAGTGTCAAACTAATGGGTGAAATGTACAGAAGTGAGCACTTTATTTTACTCACAGATTGTTTGTTTGGGTGATCCAGCCTGTTGCTTCTTTCTGATGGAAGCTGCTTCTCTCCTGCATTTATAATGTATTTTTTATCGGTTTCATCCACACTTTTGCTAAGACTATTGGAAAAGAGCTGCAGTGTATCCACATTTCCACACAAGTGTTAATAGTTCATACAGTCTTATTTATTGAATATACTGTATTTTGAGTCAACTTGCACAAAGTTTCACACAGATCTATGAGGAATCTCTTAAAGTGTTATATTGTGTTGCAACAGTTTAATATCTTTGTATTATTAAATGCAACAGCTGGTGCTGTGTAACTCATCTTGGAAGTTCATTATTTAAAAAAAACAAAAAACAAAAAAAAAACCACATAATACAAGAAGTCAAATGAATTAGCTGCAATTATAATGTATTAATAATTTAACACTGACATATACTGTAGTGTTGTATAATCTGAGAACTGTATTTAAATATATCAGTCCCAGACCCATTGGAGGACGGATACACACTTGCCAGATGACAGTTTACCCATGGTAGGAATCTTGAGCCCACGTGAACATGATTAGAATATACAGACATGATGCAGGTACCACCCTGGTCTAAAGGCGCCCATACACGGTGTGATATAGCAACCGATCCGACGGATTGGTACGATATCGCTGCTATATCTTGCCGTGTATGGGCATGATATTGGACAGAGCGCGCTCCCTTGGGGTCGTACATTACACCTCCAGATCTTACTGCAGGTTCATTTGTTCTGGGGATATGATGTACGATCCTATGCAGCGCTATGCGAGGGAGGTGTTGGCATATCGGGCGGTCGGCCACCGGATCGCATCGTGTGTGGGGACCACCCGATATGTCAGCCATCGGATTCCCCGTTGCGTCGCAAGGTGCATATCGCATCGTGTATGGGCAGCTTAATTCACATCCAAGCTCTGTGATACAGGACTACTGAGGATTGTGCTGCCCTATACTGCAGGGGGTTGTTGAACCTTGCTGTTACTGATACACAGAAACTTATTGGCTTTAATGATGTAAGTATGTATCTTATTTATGTAAAGAATGTTATTATTCTTCCTAGAAAATAAATTGTATATATTCAGAAATATTAATACATATGTTTTCTGCATCCCTTAATTCTGTCCCATATAGTTAATTATAAATTTGTACAACAGAAAAGCCCACTTGGGAATATCTAATATTCCCTCCAAACCCTGGGGTCAGAGAGCAGGTTACTCCTTGCTGTGATTGAGACAGGGGGCGTGCATTCATAATTCATTTGCTAATGAGGTTGATACTCGGAGATTCTCGCTGTTGAAGACCCGGCTTTTTGATCTTTATATAACATGGTAATTTGAGACTTGTACTGTTACTTTGCTTGTTTCTCATTATCAATAGCTGTGTACTTATTTTCTTATCATTGCCTGTGATATTGACATTCTTAGCTGTCCTAGATACATTTTACCTTCCAGTCATCTATGTGTCCTTACTTGACACGCAGAACAGGCATCCAGACCCTTCCTCACAATAACTCTGTGTGTCTCCGCTCTGGGTCTCTGTGTCTCCTGATCTTTACAGTGTGGGGAATGTTGATCTCATTTTACTAGTATTGAGGCTGATATGAAACCTGCTTATCTCATTGACTTGTTCTATTTTAGGAATTATTATGAAGGGCTTTTACATATTGCAGTTGTGATTGGGCGATCACTTGTGGTAATGTTGATAGTACAAAAAAAATAAAAATAAGGGGCCAATACATTTCAGTGTATGCTTTTGACTATCTGCTATAAAATGTTGTTCTTATTGTTCTTTTTCCAGTTATGTACTGCCTCTTCTCTTTTAATAATGCCCTTATACATTTTGCTGTGTTTACATACCAGCTGCAGACATTTGTTACCTATTTACAATTGCAGTTTCCAAGAGGAAAAGTTCAGTGCCTTTTAGATGTACAAAATCCCCATAACTTTTTACATAGAGGAGTCTCAGCCTGGGATCTTTTGGTTTTTTAAGTTGAAAAGCTGGAATATAATTTACTGTTCACCTTCCTTGATCAATATTTAGTTGACCTCTTTGTTTAAAGTTCAGAACATGGGGTACACTAAGTTAATGCATGTAAGCTCATAACTTTATCCCTTTGACTGACTGTCCATAACCAGCGAGAGATAGACTGTCTGTGAACTTAGGGTCCTCATACACGGTGCAATTCAAAGTTGGTAAGATGTGTTGTACAATTGCCCTTGAAATTCTTCCCTTGAAATTTTTCATAAGATGTGATCAAATAGTGTACGATTGAACATTACGATCATAGGATAAGATGCATAGAAGTGTATCACATTGTACTCAAAAGATTGTAGATCTCTCTGCAAAACCATCTGATCTGTGATCCAAATAGAAGATGGCGGGGACGCGCATCAGGGCCGCAGAACACACAAAAAACACCTATTTTCATAAGATTGGTCTATACAACCTGTTGAAACTGTCCATATTGGGTAAAAAATCGTACTGTGTATGGGCACCATAAAAAAGACTGACCCAAGGTTCTGTTCACCTTTTTTCCGATCTCCCGCTAAACACAGCAGTGGCCTGGTCAGTGTACCACCGTACTCTGTGTCAGTTGGATCCCGGAGGTGAGCTGATGCAGAGTCACTGCAAAAGGAGAAGAGAGCCGTCCATGCCGTTCTAGGGCAAGAGTGTATATTTTTGGCAGCTGTTTTGCGCTAACCAGAATTCGGTAACTGAGCTGTCTGAGCCACTGAAGTTCGTCAGCCAGTGGTAGCTGCGAGGAGGACGATGAAGATGGGGTCATAAACCGGAGTCAGCTGTTTGCATTACTGGATCTAACAGAGCACCAACGCTGGATTTAGCGGTGTACCAGTGGTGGTGGTGGGTGATGCTGTGAGGATGAGGAAGAGGTCAGGAGTGATAGAGGACCGGCATCACTGCTACCTCTTGGTAATCCAGTGTACCCCATGTTCTGAACTTTAACCTTTTCTAACATATATATATATATATATATATATATATATATATATATATATATATATATGGCATACAGTGGACTTTTGTATAAGTCTCTCTTAACTTTCAGTAGTGAGAATGGGCATGTACTGCTCATTCTACTTCACAGAATTGCTGAAGCTGGGTCAGGTTAGTTAGGGATATGCAATAGGCAGCAATTTTGGTCTTGCCACAGATATTTTGATGGGATTAATGTCAGGGCTCTAACAAGATTGGCAATCCTTGTTGCTGAAAATATATAATTCCCATTAAATTATGCTGCAACCAAAGTAATTCATGGTGTACATTGTTTGATCTGTGCCTTACAGTACATACTGCTTAACATGCAGCCCAAAAAAACTCGTTTAGTCTCATCAGACCACAAGACTTTCTGCCACATCTCTGCAGTATCCTCATTTTACAAACTTTTTGCAGGCAATGGGTTTTTTTTTTTTTTTTTTTTGCAACCGGGGCGTCTGACCACTTTTTTAATAAAGTCCTTTTTCTGTGGAATGCCTTAGTTATTGTTGACGTGTGTATGTTATCCTCCATGCAGCCATTGACTTTTGTAGCTAATTAAATCAGTTGTCCTTGCTGTAGCTCAGCTCCTTTGATAAATGTAGTTCTTGTCCTCTCACTAAATTTAGGGAGTCAGCCTGTTTCAGTTACTTGTTCCACTTCTGTACAATGGACCTCAGTTGTGCTCAATGTCTTTGCAATGGTATTTTACCCTTCCCCAGATTTCTGCCTCTGTATAATCATACCTCTGATTTTGATATGTTTTTCATCTTCACTTTACATTTTTTTTATGAAGTGAGTAGATGCTGCCAAGCTGAGGTCTTTAAAAATAATTGACAACAGATGATCCCACTCATTTCTTATACGGATGGAGTCACAAGGAAGTGTATTATACCTGTACCAATTTGAATTTGCAGTGACAAAGTGTATGAATACTTTGTCTTTTTTTCTTTTTTTACTTTTTTTGTTGTTGTATGTATAAGTTTTGAAGTATTTATTTTGTCCCGGCTTGGTAATTAGTAATTTGTTAAGTGCCACAAGTCCTACTTCAATTTCAGAATGTGCTGCTGCAAAATGGGGAGCAGCAACCAATCCAATCCGTTATATTGCACGGTATACAAACGGGAAGCCGGCTGCCTTAATACCGGCAGCCGGCTTCCCGACTGTCATATCTCGGCGAGGGTGAAATGCCGGGCGTCTAGATGTAGACGCCTGACACTTCCCCGACGCTGGGAGACCGGCGCCCGGCATCCCGATCGAAGGGATGCCGGGCGACGCGAGCGGACAGCCGCGGGGGGGCGGGGATAGGTTTAGGGCACCCGGGGGGGGATTTAGTGTTAGGCACCCCCCCCAGGAGGGTTAGGGTTGGGCTAGGGGGAGGGAGGTTAGGCACCCCCGGGGGGGGACTTAGGGTTAGGCACCCCCCCGGGGGACTTAGGCTTAGGCAGCGGGGAAGGGGAGGTTAGGGTTAGGCACTTATAGGGGGGATTAGGGTTAGGCACCCCTAAGGAGGGTTAGGTTAGTCAATACTTACCTATCGACGATCGGGATTTCCAGCGCTGTCGGGCTTCCACTGCAGGGAACACTCCTGTGGTCGGCCCAGGCGCTGCCGGGAATCGAACCGCCGGCCATGCCGATTCCTATCGCACACCTCCCATTGACAGCGCAGAATGCTACAGACAGCTGTGATGCTTCAGCTCTGACAGCATCCCACGGGCTGGGTTCTTGGCTGGGGCATCTTAGAAATATACTTTCCACTCGGTAGTGCAGCTTTAGGGTGGTAGGCACCTCTTCTACTCCTCTCCTGGCCTATTGGTTCAGTCGATTTGCTCTCTAATATTTGAATTCCACAGACTCATATTATTGATGGGGACATAAAATGGAATGAATTTCATAGATCCTGTATTGAACAGTGTGTATTAGCTGTTAACATTTTAATGGGTTTGGCAACTAAATAAAGCACAGATCCATTTTCAGGTGTAAAAATCTGTGATTTATTTTATAATCCTGAAATCTGCAGACTGTCAGCCATAGTGGAACCCTTTATAAATGTGTCTAGGTTATCCCTGGGGAACCCTTTGTATAAGTGTCTGTTATTCCTGGGTATCTTTACAGTAAAATAAAGTACAAAAAAACTTTGAAGTTGCCATTGTCAGGGCTGGATGCCGGGCGCCTGTCTCCCGACGTCGGGAAAATGACAGGCGTCTAGATATAGACGCCTGTCATTTAACCCACGCCGGGATAAAGCAGTCGGGATCACGTCAACCGGTTTCCCGATTGCATCCCGGAAGTAAAGGTAAGTTCTAGGCTGGGGCTGGGACTGGGGCCAGGACTAGTCTGGGTGCACTGCCTAAGGGGCACTATTTAAGCCTGAGGGCACTGCATAAGGGACAATCTTTAAACCTGGGGGCGCTGCATAAGGGGCCAGCCTGGGGGAACTACATAAGGGACCAGTCTGGGGGCACTACATGGGGGCACTGCATAAGGGCAAAGCTAAACTACAGGGGGCAATGCATAAAGGGGAAAACTACAGGGGGCACTGTATAAAGGGCACTGCATAATGGGCACTTTTGACTGAGAGCCAGTGGGGGAGCAGCCTGAGACCTGTCGGGCTGGATTGGTAAGGGAGATACCCCTTTTCCCGGCACGTGCATAATTGCGAAGGCCCCCACCTGGCTACTTTTTGATGCCATCCGACTGGAAGAAATTTCTGGGGAGAACACTGGGTAATATACAGAGAGTTTTGGTAAAATTAATATTAAAAATAAAACCTAAATCTGCTTTTCAGTCTGCTTAGGACGTAGAATCATGTTGTTTAACAAAAATGTATCTAAATTTTTGACCATTCAAAGTAGCCACCTTTTGTAGATATTAACTCTGGACACACTCATGGGATTATTTTTACATTGGAATTAAAATATTTCAGTTCCTACAAATGTGTTGCACTTGTAGTTTGCTTTGTTTTGCAAACCAGCTCAATGGGGTTTCAGGGCCTGTTTCAGAGATGGACAGAATTGGGCAGCACAGACGGTGTAATGGTTAGCATTACTGCATCACAGCACTGAGGTCAAGGGTTCATTTCCCACTACAATCCTAACTGTGTGGAGTTTGTATATTCTCCCTGTGCTTGCGTGGGTTTCCTCCGGGTACTTCGGCTTCCTCCCATACTCCAAAAATGTACTGGTAAGTTAATTGGCCCCCAACAACAATTAACCCTAGTGTGCATGTGTGTGAGCATGTGAAAGGGAATATAGATTGTAAGCTCCACTGGGGCAGGGACTGATGTGAATGACCAGATATTCTCTGTAAAGCGCTGCGGAATATGTGTGCGCTATGTAAATAAATGTTAATAAATAAATAAAAATTGCAGACCCGCACACGACCGGCTGTGCAATTCGGTCGATCTCAAATGCAAATGCAGCAGGAGGTAGTGTACCCGCTAGGCTGTTTTAGCGGGGCGCGGCGCCCTGCCCTCCTTCTGGAAGGCAAAAAGCGCCCTGCCCTCCAGAAGGAGGGCAAAAAGCGCCCTGCCCTAACAGCCTGCGGGAGCCGTCTTCACCCACAGGTCGCAGTGTACCGCGGGTAAAGAAATGTGCGGTGACCCGGTCATCGCCGGAGAATAGACGCCGGGCGCATGCGCCCGGCATCTATTCTCCCTGTCAGCAGGGCTTGGGGGCTGCCCGGCGTGTCCGTAAGTGCCGGGCATGCCCCCAAGAGTGACGAAAAGGGGACGCGTCTTATAGACACGCCCCTTTTCGATGACCATGCCCCCTTCTTGGTCACGCGCGCGCTTTCGGCACGCGCACAAACGTGCCCTCTCTAGCTCCGGCGCCCTGCCTCCCGCCGGAGCTAGAGTGAACACTATGGAGGTGTCTGTAGGTCACAGCCTGGGATCACCATCGCAATAGTTGCTCCTTTGGTGTGGCTGTGGTAGCTGGTCAGGCTGTCTCACTTGCAGGTCCCCCAAGCCGCTACGGTGTTATGGGGAGGGGGACGGACTGGGATTGTGCCAGGCCAGTGTTCCGGGAGTGCCGAGGCCACGGACTGAGTCGGCGCATGCTGATTTTCCTGGCCTCGCAGGCTAAGTTAAGTGAAGCATACTCAGAAGGGCCAGTGCTGCCGGCATCATGACCGATTGTCAAGATGGTGATCCGAAACAGCGTATACAGACGCTGCACTTGGATCGCTATTTCTGTAAGGAAGCGTCTGCTTCTTGTAGACTCTTCCTGCAGTGTTATATTTGCAGGACGGTATTGCAATTCTGTCTAAGGTTGTGTAATACTGTCTGAATCAACCCCCTAATATGGAGGTATGTTTTGGGTCATTATCTTGTTGTAAAAGTAACCCTGGACCGGACGTAGACCAGGGGGTATTGCATGATGCTGCAAAATGCTATGATGTCCTCTTTGGTTCAAGGTGCCAGTCACTCTGTGCAAGTTGCAGACTCGGGCTCCAGCAATAGAGCACCCGACAATCCCGCTGCTTCCAGTGACTGTTTATTTACTAAGTGGCAGCTTGTAACAGCCGCCATTTCCTACTAGTTTAAGCCCAAAATTTAAAAGGCCAATGCTTTTTAATAGAAAAACATGCTGTCTATTAAAAACAAGGGCCATTTAATCTTTTGTTCTCATACACACCATGAAGTGGCAAATTGCTTTGTAAGTAAACTCCACACACTGTGGAACCGTAATTTCACCTACTAAATGGTGTCAAATATCCTGCATGATTAAGCAAAGTCTTCACATTTTCCATCAGTCAATAAAACAATGTTCTAGTCTTCAGTAGTCCATGGCCTAGACCAGGAATGGAGAACCTCCTGCCCGGGGGCCTTATAAGGCCCTCGGTATCATTTGGTGTGGCCCTCCAGAGCTTTTTTTTCTGCTAGCCTCATTTGGCTAGCAGGGTGCCTAGAATGACACCCTGCAGCCAGAATCTATGCAGCAGTGCCACCTGGAGCATTCTTAGGACGCTTCAGACGGTCACACCGCTGCCCTTGCAGCTCCCCAGAGCATCCTCAGGATGCTCCGGGCATTGCTGTAATCACCGGCGATTGTGGTCCCGCCCCATGTTATGTCACGTGGAGGGGGCATGGCCTAAACCAGGCCCGCAAATAATGTTATATATATCAAAATGGCCCTCGGCAGAAAAAACATTCCCCACCCCTGGTATAGACCATATAACTCTGAAATTTACATTATTTTTCTGTGTTCGCTAACCTAAACTTTTTTTTTTTTTTTAAGCTCTAGCAGTTTCTCGCTTACCTTTTGTACCATTTCAGATTAATTTCTGGACTTGAATGGTGTCAATAATAACTTGAAAAATGGGGATATTCCAAAACCATTGACTGGTACTGTATATACTGTATTTCCATTTTAGATTTGACCTATTAACTGTGTTTTGCAGTGTCTGAGGTTGTGATGTTTTCTTGGAGTCTTGTCCAGCTGTGTTACTGCTATTTATGTAGATAGATCTCTATGATGATGTGTTTCTCTGTAGGTTTCCTAATTTACATTCTGGGAAACAGTTTTGTGGACATTCTCTGTATAAATTCTATTCACTAAGTTAGCAATTATTGCTTTGCAGCACTGGAAAAGTGCCTCCAGAGCGGTCGTGTATTCCTATATCTTTCCTTGCACCATATAGAGTTGCGCTGGAGAATGAGTAAAGAGTCTTTACCATATAATAAGCAGTTTGTGTGCAGCCGGACATTGTAGTGATGTACTGTATTGCATTAGCCCCAGAGAGACTGCAGGGAAACGTAGCTTCACCAAACAGAGGCATTTATTGAACCAATAAAAAAAGTGAAAATTGAGGCTGTGATATCAAATGGTACACAGTATAGAACACAGACAATTACTACTTTTCTTTTTATAATTTTTTTTTTTATTTAGAACTTTTTTTTTTAAATATAGATTATACACATAACACAACTTATTGCTGATGTATTGAGTGTTATCTGAAAGCAATTTGTTCCATATTTACGTAACATATCTTTCTCACAAGGATTTGACACTTTTTTTATTTTTTGTAGCAGTATCTTATATTATCTGTGCTTTTTCTGTGATGTCACAGGTCAACAACCACTTAGGGGGGAATTAAATTAGCCGCAGTAAATACAACGTGGGCTAATTGATCCCCTGGAGCTATTCAAGTAGCCCCGAAGTGCAGCACTTACCGGGGATATTTCTTCACCACTGTACAAACAGTGAAAAACAAATTCCAGATAACTACGTGGTTAATGGGTGCTGCGACCCTGTTATTGCACAACTCTGTGAACTTTACATGGATTCTGGGCCTAATTCAGACCCGCTCGCAAGCGTGTCGATGGTGCCCAAGTGCGCATGCGCACGACGGAGGCAGCTCCGTCGTGCGCATACGCGAGACCCAAATAATGACGGCCAAGCCGTTGTTAAGGATCTTGCACCAAAGGGGGCGTGCTGTCGATGGTGATTGAATGACACCCTGCAGCCAGAATCTATGCAGCAGTGCCACCTGGAGCATTCTTAGGACGCTTCAGACGGTCACACCGCTGCCCTTGCAGCTCCCCAGAGCATCCTCAGGATGCTCCGGGCATTGCTGTAATCACCGGCGATTGTGTGCTGTAATCACCTTTTGGTGGGCGTGCCGGGGGCGTGGCTGCCCAGACGGAGGCGTTCCCATGGGAACGCCTACCGTCTGGGTCCGGCCCCACTGACATCACTAGTGATGTCAGTGGGAGTGCTTTTGGCTCTGATAGAGCCAAAAGCACTCCTGGGCTTGCGGCAGCGAGACCCTACTGCAGGGTCTCGTCGCAAGCCTGATGGTCGCGATGGTCTTGCCCGATGGTCACCCACAGTTATGCGAGCGGCCAGGAGGCCGCTCCAAGAAGGAGCAGGGACGGCCCTGGTTCAGAGTGAGCGCTCTGTCAGAGCGTCCGGCTCTGAATCAGGGCCTCTGTGTGTTGACACCCATTAACCCGTGTTAATGGCCATTGACACGTCAATTTAACGGGCATTAACAAAGGTATTTGGTGAAAGAGGGTGCCTAATTGGGCTACCTTACTTTTTTACCCCCGTTAAGTAATCAGGGCTAATTGAATATCACCCTTATCCTGCTTTCTAATTTTTCATACGTTTGCTGCACCTATCATTATGGCATTAAATCATTTAAAGCTGTAAAATGACAATCTATTAAAACATTTTATTATTTTAATTTTTGGCTAAATCAAACAGTAGTCCCAGGTCTAAATATGTATTTGTGGTTTTCTTTTCCAAGTTCTCGCTTTGTAAAGCCAATTATTATAACTTTTTCGTAAGCATTTCGTTGCACTAATGTGTCGATTTTATTCTAATTATTTTGATTCTAATTTTCACTTTTTGTGCAGTTTATACATCTTTCTACCAAAAACCTGGGTCTGACCTGGGGTTTTTGGACATGGTTCCAACCCAGGTCAGACCCCATTTATACCGCTTTTATGCCTAAATTCCGGGTCTGACCTGGAGGTTGAAACAGGGGGCCCGATTCAGACCCGCTCGCTAGGATGTGTTCGCACACAGCCAGCCGATTGTTTGCAATCTGCGCATGCGTACGCATCGCAGTGCGCTTGCGCAAACCAGTCCATGCAGTCGCGAAGAGCTCGCTCGCTGAGCATAGCCACCTCGCTAGACTGAGTGACAGGACGAGCCGTTTGTGGGCGGTGACGGGATGGTTGATGAAAACGGGGGTGTGGTGGTGCGAACGCAGGCATGCCTGAGTGTCTTAACGCCGTTTCAGAGGCGTGCATTATTAAGACGCAGCGTGATGGTACACGTCACTTGGCTGAATTTTACACTGAAGGGCTCGCAGTGCTTGCGGTAGGGTATGGTCAACCACAAGTGCTGCGTATGTATCTGATGTTACCGATGGTTGCATACACTTCCTGGAGATGACGTGCGTTAGTGGGCGTCTTAAGACAGGCTAGTGGGCGTCTAGTTACACACCATGATTGCACGTTAAGACATAGTGGGCGTACTAATGCTTTGCGATCGCGGGATTTGCATATTCTGGCTGCGTGCGAACGCGTCTAGTGAGCGGGTCTGAATTGAGCCCAGGGTTCCAAAACGGATCAGACCCGGATTTTAGCTGTGCTGACAGGATGTTCCTAAGTCGGCACCGTTCACACCGGAGCCAGGTCTGCAGTGACCCGGCTCTTCCAGCGTGAAAGTGGATGCTTGGAGATGACATCATCTCCAAGCACAACTGAAGTTGGCCAATCTGCATGCTCCAGAGGTCATTGTGACCCAGATCGCGGCATTTAGACTGCAGGATTTCACGGGTCATTCCCGTGTTAATCCCTGTAAGTTACCTGGTGTGTATTGCCGGATCACTCGACCCGGGAGTCCTACCCTGTCCCCCTTTACACCAAGGAGCTACCCGGGTTAACCCTGCAATAACCCGGGCTTTAGCTCTTGTGTAAAAAGGGGTATTAGAGAGTGAAAGCAAATAATGTGTGCTATTGGTTCCAGGATGTATTTAAAAATATATATTTATACATTTTTAAATAATGTACTTTTATTGGTGCCAGTTTTCATAAACCTCCCAAACATTGTCTGATCCGGTCTGGATTGAAATGTGTCTCTACTTGTTTGTTAGCAGTCTTCATTATTTACCTGTCTTTTAATAATTACTAATTGGATGAAAGTGCTATTAAATTGGAATGTTAAACTGTTAATTGGTATTGTCTGTCAATACCACTCAGGAGAAGTCAAGTGATTTGATCTGTAGCGTTTTATACAATGTACGCAGAATTGGTTTGTGTTGTCTCTGGTTAACGTGCAGAGTTTCGCTCCCATGTGTTATTTTGGCTTACATGTTAATATGGCCAGAGCTACCCAGGCCACTGTCAGGGTGATTAACCTGTACCTTGCCACATGCATATTTATATTGTGTACTTAATAATGTCCTCTAAATTTGTTTACTGAATCTTTAAAAGTACACTATTGCAGTATTTACATTACATGTATTTTAATATACGTTTATTTTATCATTCTTATATAAATATTCTGGGTGCAAGTGTTGCAGTCCCTTCACTAATGCTGGCCATACACGCTGCAATTATCGGGACGATCCGCCCGATATTGGCGGATCGCCGCGATAATTGTAGCGTGGGGGGGGGCGACCGAGGGTTAAATATTGCTCGGTCGGGCATGCTGGATTGTCCAGAATGCCCGTCCGATGCAATATTTACCCGGTAACTGTCGGCCGCATCGGGCAGTGTGTGCCCAGCGCGGACGACAGACAGACATTTCCTGTGTTCCTTAACAGGGAAATGTCTCCTCCCCCAGGGGCGGAGCGCGGATGTTGGGCTATACACTGTGAGATTTCTCTCACAGTGTATGCCGCGGACATCTGCGGCTGGCAGCCGGGCAGATAAAATGTCTGTCGGTCTGACAGACATTTTATTTTGCCGTGTGCCCAGCATAACAAATATGCTTCCCTAAACATTGTTCCATTGTATTCTTGAGGTGGGAGTAATCAGGGTAATACTCCAGTGTTAAACTGGCAAGTACCCCCTAAACAGCCCCAGTTAAATGAGGCTTTATTAAACTTTATATCTGACAATTCCTTCACACAGAGCATTTACTGCTTAGAAAAAAAATTAATTGAAAGTGCAATTTAAAAAGAAAAAGGTAAAAATTCTTATTAAGTATGTATACATAATTACATAATACTAAGTAATATGAGTATATTAACAGATGTTTCCTCATACACTTTTGCTGTAGTTGCGCCAAACAGCCCTTCTCAGCGCGCTTAGTCCTGCGTGACTCATCTTGCGCCAAGCGTCTTTTTCCTTTGAATGCATGTTTTAGTTGTG
This sequence comes from Taudactylus pleione, assembly GCA_031769625.1. NCBI lineage: Eukaryota > Metazoa > Chordata > Amphibia > Anura > Myobatrachidae > Taudactylus > Taudactylus pleione. The sequence continues at coordinate 2,436,642 of JAUIMM010000052.1, read as the reverse complement.
ACGCGATGCAATAAAACTGCTTTATGAGACTGCATTGATTAATTAACTTTGCCTGTTCCGCATTGCTCTGTCCCATGTGCTGAGAAATTGGATGGGTATGGGATGATGGCGCTCGGGATCCCAGTGGTCAAATCCCGACGCCGGCATCCCGTCAGGGTTAGGGTACCAACAATTGTCAGTAGGTATCCTAATCCTCCCTACCTCTAGTGCCTAAACCTAACCCTCCCCTAGTGCAAAAGCAACCAGTATTTACCCTTCATGCAAAAATAATGTGTATATTTGCACCCCTTGCATTGCAACATGGTTTGTCCAGGTACACAGGGCCTGATTCCGATTTGGGAATAAAGTAAGAAAGAGCAAGTAACTATGCATCTCAGGAAAACCATGTTAGACTGCAAGCGGGGCAGATGTAAAATGTGCAGAGAGATTTCGAGGGGTGAGTCCAAACTGAAGTCTATATTGCAGTGTAAATAAAGTTGTTCAGCATTTGTGGGCAACATGCAAGAGCAGCCAGTATTTACCTCACATGTAAAAAAACGTCTGTATATGCTCTCCTTGTAACATGGTTTGTCCAGGTGCATAGTTACTTGCTCTTTCTAAAGGCGACGATGTGCCGGTCGGAAATGCCGACTGGCTCCCGACTATGTTCCGTGATCTGTTGCAGGATCGGTGAAATCCACCATGTTAAATTTCACCGATGTGCCAATCACGATCATATTTTGATCGTGATCGGGCAAATCTGTAAAATCCAATATGTTGGATTTAATCGTTCCTGCGATGCTGGGTTGCAGGATCGCAACATTGCGGCAATCTGTTGCAGATGTAGGGGCCATTACTCTATTCCCAAATCTGAATCAGACCCACAGTTACCTGCTCTAACTTAAGGCCCCCATACATAAGCAATCAGAAAACCACAACTGAATCATTTCCGTGTAGGAAGTGCTAGGGTGCATCGGCCACAGCTTTTTTTTCATGCCAAGTTCCGTTGTACAGACTCTTGAAGCGGTTTAATTATATTGCGTTGCGGTTAAGATGCACATTTAAGGTGATAGATGCTACCCTGCTCACTCACGCCTGCTCACTCTCAGGTGACACATCTGTATGTAGCACTATTGCCTATATTGGGCTTGATTCAACTCAACGCAAATTGAATAGCACAGGGAAGGAGCTCCCGGAGCTAACCAATTCTGCTCGCTGTTAGGTCGGGGAATGACCGTTCTCGCGCCTTAAACAGGGTGTTTGCCCATTCTCCGACTAAACTTCCCAGCGAGATGATGTTTCCGCCCCACTAAGGGCTGAAAACAGCATCGCGCCTGTACTTCTGTCGGATTTCTGCTCGCATCCCAGGAGGGGTGCGAGAAGAAATCCATAGAGCATATTTGGGTCACAGATATTCTAAACGGTCTTCTGTGTAATTGAAAATGGTACGTAATGTCACTGGAGAGTATAATTGTTAATGTAATGTTTATATGAGGCGTCTGTTTCAGTGTTCTGCAATGTGCTTTTATTGTGTGTAAATTCACTTTTATGGCAGTTAGAATTGCACATATACAATATTATTAAAAGTTTCACTGATTTGAATGACCGCCTATTAAACTGAATACTGCTTTCCACTGTGAAAACTGCACCATTGTGCATTTGA